>VXAV01010101.1:570026-590171 GCA_013399715.1 Alectura lathami | reverse complement strand
AAAAAGCCACAAGAACAACAACAAAGCCCACAAACTTTTAAGCACTAGATTTCAGAGAGGAGATCGGTGCCTTGGAGCGAGCACGGGGGTGCGAGTGCTGGCGCCATCGCGTGGCCGAGGTGGGAAATGCACGGCCCCGAAGGGCTCCTCTTGGGTCGCTCTCGAAACATTCCCGAACCCGCAGGCTGCTCCCCCAGAGAAACACATCCTTGCACACCGAGCCCCATTTGCTTGGCTGCGCCCCTCTCTCACGCCATCCTGCCGCTCGCTCAGGGTTTGTCTTCCAGCCCTGTGGCTGTCACAGCTCCCTCCAAGCTTTCCTACTCGAATTTCTCCCTAGCAATTTTTTTTTCCCCCAAAGAGAGGGCAGGGCAACCGTGGTAAATGCACACAACCGTTCAATTCTTGACATACATAAGGAATGCATGCTTGGCTCATCTCCAACATCTCTAACCCCCATTAGTGTGTCAGAGCAGCAAGATTTCCCTGTGGATGCGCGGTCCCTAGCTTTGCTCCATCACTGCTAGCGGGCATTCCCTGCACAAATCCCTGCCGTTTCCCAGCCTGGCGTTGCTTGTCTGTGGGACTTGCTGCATGGGGGGCTGCCAGGTCCTGACCTTCTCCTGGCAAGCTGCCTCCAGCCCTCTCTTTCCTCCGCACTTGGGCTGCTGCCCAGCGGCCGCAGGCACTGTCTGCACCCAGCAGCTCCCTTGGGTGAGGGCTGCAGAACAGCACAGTCAGCCTGGAAAAATGAGAGGCTGGAGGAACCTGAGGTTTTGCTTTTCAGGTTGGAACATTCAGGACTACGAGCTCCAGGAGTGTCCTCACTGCACACCGCAAGTGGGAAAGAGCAGAGTACGGGGCAGCGAGCCCTTCCTTTGCGTGCCGCCCAGTCACGTTGCTGTAAATAGCCACCAGCCCCGGGCAGGCAACTCTGCCACTTCCAGGTGCGCGCCCATATAAAAACTTCTGGAGCGGCATCAGCCCACCGGAGCCTCCCTGCAGCCTCCTCTGCAACAGGTAATGGCACCCCAAAATCCTAACCCCGACGTGGCTGCTCTCTGCTGACTAACAAAGGAACCCAGCCCTTAGCTCCTCGCCAGAGCTGGTGATGCACCCCTAACCTCTGTTGCCTCATCGCTGCTGGTTTTCTGCGTTTGGATGCATTTACCTCGTGGGCTCAGATGTCATATAGGCTTACAGTGATGTTCCTGGCATTTACATAATATATATACACACACAGACAGTATTTAGTGCATGTGAACGTGGGGATTTTGCGTGAGCTCTCCAAAACGCTGATATTTGTGCATGGCATGAAGCAGAGCTGTGCTTACAGCTGAAGAAGCTTACAGGGGCACAGTATCACTGACCTACTTTTGTTCTTTTGGCCACCTGGTCAGGTTTGTAAAGCTCTTTCCAAGGACTGAGTTCTGGAGGTTATGAGGCAGAAACTTTATTCTTATAGGGGATGAACTTAAGGATTACTAACATATTGCAATTCACAATTAAGATTTTTATTACCTTGTTATCTTTATGTAGCACTGTCACACTGATGCAATTTTCTGAATTATTCTGTCTTCCTAAAGTACTGAAGAAATCAAATGTGATTTTTTTTTTTTTTTCAGTTACTTTGTTTGCAACAGTTAAAGACCACTAATTAAGTCACTACGAGCTTAAATACTTTGGAAACCACAGAATTTAGATGCTGATTTCCCTTCAGAATCACTTTGCCAGGCAATCAGCTGTTAACAGTCCCAAAGAGCCAGCAGTTTCTAAGGGAACAGACTTTGCTTGCCACATCAGCTCCCTAAAACAAAATTTTTTTAAGAGATGTATTGTTTTCAGTGAAATATGGATCAGAAAACTGTCAAAACAGTAAGAAATGTCAGTTCTGGTAACAGCAACCGG
Organism: Alectura lathami; assembly: GCA_013399715.1. Lineage (NCBI taxonomy): Eukaryota > Metazoa > Chordata > Aves > Galliformes > Megapodiidae > Alectura > Alectura lathami. The sequence continues at coordinate 588,263 of VXAV01010101.1, read as the reverse complement.
ACCACCTTGCACACAGGGCATGCGGTAATGTAGACACTGCCCGTATGCACCCAGCTCACTCCGTACAGGCACTGTTTGTCATTTGAAACAACAAATCAATGCTGTTCAGCACTAAGCCCAAGACACTAATATGCTTGAGTCCTCAAAATACAGTTTGTAGCTAAAAGAAACAATGATTTTTTTACTTCAGTTTATGACATGTAGGCTATATAAAAGAGGAACTTTCTATTTTGCAAAAGATACATCTATGAAAAGATATAAATGATGTCGTTGTAGCATCTAGAAGCCCAGCGTGATGCACCTATCATTGCATATGAATGCAGAGTGCACAAGCTTGTGCCCTCCCAGGCTGCCACCAGGAACACAGGCAGCTGTCGGGCTGCAGGACCAGCCCAGGCCCACCAGTGCAGCCGCTGGCTACTTTTCAGAGCTCTTGATCATTTCAAAAAGGGCATTTATAAAAACAGCAAAATGCCTTTATAAATGTTGAAGCAGACTCCGCTTTCAGAGGAGATCAAAGAACAAAACAGGAGAAAGCACAACAATTTTAAAAATGTAACATAACTTCTATAATTTAATTTTAAATTCAATCTGTTTGTACTGAATGACGATATCAGAGAAGCAATTCATTTATTGCAAGTGCTTAACAGTGGGTCAACAAATACCCATTTACTGAGCTTGTTTCAGAGATGTTCTGTAGTATTCACTGCTACACGTGGCCACCTGAAAGTCCAACTTGCTGGAACTAGAACTTACCTAAGCAAAGAATAATTCAGGTGGGATCACTAGGACAAGTTAAATACTTCAGTCACTGAATGAGCCCTTCTGGGTTTTATATAAAAAGGTACCAGACAATGAAATGTTCCCGCTGCTTTGTGACTTCAGGGTTGGCCTTCCACTTAAATAGAGTTCATGTCACAAGAACCCTAACAAACAAAAAAATGGAAGGTGTAGTGCTTTGCACGTTTAAACATGAAATGTTCAGGAGGCCATGTCTTCAAGTAAGTTTGGTTTGTGGCTACAGCAATCACGAGTTCTTACAGACCCTTCTCTTTTCATTACACGCCTTGCCAATTTCTTAAGCGGTCATGCATTTTCCCAGAGATTTCCTAAGCAATTAAAACACAACCAGATTTTATTCTAGCTCCAGATACAGGAAAAAGAAGCATTGCTGAGGACAGGCTGTATACTTTTGAAAACGTGAGGCTGCACAGAAACCACTGTTCTCCAAGGAGGCACACTGTCAAAAAGCGTGAGAAAAAAATAACGAGGATCAATGCACCCAAACGCCAGGGAACGCGGTAGCTGCCGCGTTACCTTCAGTCTGCTACTTGCCTAGCTCCATTGTATCCTGAATTATACACAACAGGTGTGCAGCCACAACTTGTTACTAGCCAGGTGGAAAACTGATAAAATCTGCAGAAATCAAATTATTTTAATCAATTCTCTTTTGAACAGTAAATACAAATCACTGTGAGCAAACGCAGCACTGCAGGAGTCAGCACACAGATCTTGTCCTTGTGAATAAACAGAGGAGCAACAGCAAATAGATCAGGTATCAGTAAAACAGCAGTGGTGTCAGGATCATGTGTGCAAATAAACCACCCCCACAGGTCAGCAGTCGCTCTGCCCCTTAAAGTACTACCTGCGGGTGCTACCAGGCTCTGCCAAGCCTCTCCCCTTCTGGAGGAGGCAACGCACTGCACAGCTCTGGGCAGCGCCGGCAGGGAGGACATGCAGCCAGCTGGGGAGCAAGCGGTGGGGCCAGCCAGGGGTAGAAACTCAGCACACCCCAACCGTCACAATAGGTGGGAAGGGTGAATTTGTGCAGCCTCTGGACAGAGGAAGATCCAATTTTTCTCCTTTATGTGCATGTATCCACATATCTATATGCACGCGCATTGGCACTGTCACTGAGTAAAACGCATGCTGAGCAAGAGGTTTCTTGGCATATTTCTCCCCAGGGAGATTTGGATCCATTCCCACAGCACCAAGGCCGTATTGCTGCATTACCAGGAAGTGCTTACAGCAACTTCCATTGGAGTGGGAATGCCACCTTTCATCATGGCTTCTTGTCCCCTCAACCTGACATTAAAAAAAAACAAAGCCCAAAAACCACAAAACAACCCCAAACTCAGCCAAAGTCCTCACTTTCTTCTCCTTATCATCTTACATAGAGGGAGTGCCCTCAAGCTTATGTTTAGATATATTTTTTCTACTTCAGCTTGTTCTCCATGATCTCTGCACAGCAGCCACCATTTCCCAACAGATTCCAAAGAGCAATGGACTGCCAGACCGTGGAAGGAGAAGCCTGCGAAGAGCCACATGACTCTGAAACCTGCACTTGCAGCTCTAGCTGTGCATCATCAACTGCAGAATCCAACTCAGGTTTAATCCGGTTTAAATACTCTAATCGCTATGGCATGCTAGCATTTCACAATTCTATTTTTCTGTCTTCAAACAGTAAATGCCACTGTCATTTTTCAAGCTTCGTTTTTTCCACTGTATGTTCCTCTAATGGAATTTATTAACAGACCAAATGTAGGAAAAGTGCTCTAACCCCGTAACTAAGATGTATATTGTAAAATGTCTCTGGATTTTATTTAGGTACCAAGGGATTATTTCTGAGTTACCATCAGAGAGCTGATTATAGCATGCAGCAATTGGGCTGGCACTGCTGAAGCTGTGGCATTACAGATTTCAACACAGGTTGGCATCAACTAAAACTCATGCAAGCCAGGGCAAACACTTAGGTGAATTTTGGATCATCTATGCATATCCTGCCAACAGCAGCAGTCCCTGAGAAGGGAGTTCTCATTTTCAGTGAGAAGGATGGAGCAGTTAAGCTGAGCTCTCCTGAAAACTCACCCTACAAGCCTACGCACTATGCTGACGTGCGCTAGCACTGCTGCAGTGCTGACATTCACTGAGCAGTAGCATATGTTTTCACAGAAAAAGTATTTCTCCTTATGCGGGAGAAGGGTTAAAGAAAATGATAGCTACTGAAAGAGATATGTTTTCTTCAATGTAACAGGTAAAACCTAAGTAGCAGAGCAAGTTTTTCTTTCTGTAAAATGAAGCTCAGTGTCCTAGATCTGTTGGCCATCCTTCCAGCAGGCAGATCAAGTGAAGTATGTTACTATCTAAAGACAAGAAAACACAACTATTTGGTATTTGTACCTGATTTCAAAAGTGCAAGAACATGTTAGAAAAATAACTTAAATCAAGTGCAACATGAGCTGCAGAAAGCAACTTCCCTGTATTTTATTTTTGGCACGCTGATGCATCACAAAAGTTTTGTGAGGAAGATGGTAATGATGAAGAGATTCAGAACCACCTCTGGTTGAAAGCCCCCAGAACATTTTTTTTTTTTTTTTTTTAAATATCAAAGAAGAATTTCCTGTTATGCCAAGAATTNAGCACAAACCAACTTTGTTCTAAAGTCTTCTATCCATATTAGTAGAGCTGTGTATTTGAATCGAGAGATCTTTCCAAAAGGCTCATTTCTACCTCTAAAGTGCCCACGTAAACACTCAGGATCACAGAGTGGTTTGGGTGGGCTGGCTGCCACCCACTGGATCAGGCTGCCCAGGGCCCATCCAGCCTGGCCCTGAACACCTCCAGGGATGGGGCACCCACAGCTTCTCTGGGCAGCCTGTTGGGAATGCTGCTTTCGCTCCCTCATAGCCATTGTCCACACCTGAAGAGCAACCAGCCTCGAGCCCAATGACCCCACAGCTTTTCCAGTGCATGTACGATATCCCCAAACCACTTCTCACCCTTTAACAGGCTGGGTATAAACACAAGAGTACAACACACCCACTGCACCTTCTCTCTCTCTCTCTCTCTCTCTCTCTCTCACGCACACACACAGATTCACCAGTAATTCTGAAAATACTGCAGAACTGGGTTCCTACAGTTTCCCACTACTTTGACAAAGAGCACTATACTTATGCAGGCCAGCAGATCGTCATCCAAGAATCCATAGAACACTTCGGGGCGGTGGTATGGCCCGGGGTAAGTATTTAACGTGGCTTCCCGAGAGGTGACATGACAGGAAAATCAGTCATTATAAAGGTATAAAAAGCATAAGCAATTTTTTTTGGATAACCGTTCTGGCAGCATAGGCTTCCCCTCTGCAGAACCAAGCTGTGAAGTACCTCAGCAGAAAGCGCTGTCCTACGCTAACTTGGTAGTTTGCACCAAAAGAGATGGGGCATGTCAGTGGATAAAAGATAAACTTATTTCCTCTTACAGGAGCAAGAAAAAAACACACACACACTCCTACCTTTCTATCTGTTAACTGGATGCAGATACTGGAAAAAAAAAATTTGGAAACAGTTGGAAATAAATGTTCAGCTTCTTCCACGTTTCCAGTCAGTCACTGCTGGGCAGCAAACAATCAGCATTACAATAAGACCATAAAGAAAACTGTGAAAGATTAAACAGGCTGGAACAGCTCCATTGCCATATGGAAAAAACATACTTGCAAACAGGTCTTCTCCAGGCTTTATTTCTCCTGCTCTGAAAAACAGAATTTTTTGTAGACTCCGCAACCTGCCTTTGAAGGATGAGTTTCAGAATTTTTCAGACCCACATTTATTAAAAAAGCTCACAAAAAAATGGCTGACAATTAAAGAAAAATATAGAAAAATGAAGCGTATGGATAAGTAAAACAGTACCCTATTCTGAAATGCCAGAACATCAGTTCTCAAATTAATCAGGTGTCAGAATGGAGATGGTAGAACTTTCCAAGAAAAGCAAGAGGCTGCGCAAATGGGACTGGTGATTCATTAGCTGTCAGCCTTCCCAGAGCAGGCAGCCTTGCCTGCCTGATGAAAAGCACAGGAGCTAAACCATAGCAGCAGCTCCAGTCTAAAGACCACAACAGGGCAGGCCCATTTCTTTGGCACCTCTTTATATTGTTTACCAATAGAATACAAATCAGCTGTTTATGTACTTATAAAAGCCCGATAAGCAACATTTCTGTTCTCCTGTGCTGTGGTAAATCATCTTTTTTACCTTTATGTCATCAAGTGCTGAGTTGGTAAATAACCATTTTTTAATGTTTCCTTTGCAAAAAAAAAAAAAAAGAATTAAAAAAAAACCTCCACTCTGCTGAAGCCTGGATCTGAATATTCCACAAAACCTAAAATTAAACTGTTTCATTGGATTGTTTGATATAAAGAACAGGACACGGTGTTTCTTTCCATGTTACATTTATGTTACAGCCGTCAGTGCTTTCCACTGTATAAAAAAAATACAGTATAAAAACATCAAATGAATTTTTGTGCAACTTAACTGACACCATCTTATGGATATGTGGTAACTATTTCAGGCACTGGCTTTATCTCAATATCTGGAATCAAATCAAGAACGATTCAACCTCAAAGACAAGAAAGTTTTGGAAATTGGTGCTGGAACGGGCTTGGTTTCTATTGTGGCTTGCATCTTAGGTTAGTAAACTCATTTCCTTTTGAATTTCTTCTGAAAGCTGATCTAGATCTGCTACTGTCACCTCAAAGGAATGAGGCAACAGTTGAAATTAAGACTTTGTTTACCACTGCTTTTTTTTTTTTTGTCAGTCAAATGCTGTTTTGTTAATGAAGTAACAATCAGGTTATTGCTGAGAGGGAAGCAGGGGAAAGCAATACCAAAAAGTTATATAGATACATGTTCAACTGTATGCCTATGAATTAAAACTAATTAATGTGTTCTTTAGGAGCTTATGTTACAGCTACTGATTTGCCTGAAGTTCTTGAAAATCTCTCATTTAATATCTCAAGAAATACACAAAACGTCAATATGCACAAACCTGAAGTGAGAAAACTGGTATGGGGAGAAGGCCTCGATGAAGACTTCCCTTTATCCACTCACCATTATGATTTCATACTGGCAACTGATGTGGTATACCACCACACTGCTCTGGATGCCCTGCTGGCAACGATGGTGTACTTCTGTCAGCCAGGGACAGTGTTACTATGGGCAAATAAATTCAGATTCAGCACAGACTACGAATTTTTGGAAAAACTTCGTGATGTGTTTGATACATCCATCCTAGCAGAATTTCCAGAATCAAACGTCAAGCTGCTTAAAGCCACAGTAAGAGAGAACTGAAGGAAAAACCAATTGCTCATTTTGATGTCATGGCAGTTTGGAATGCCACCCAGAATTATGGCACACCCTCTGTGCATTTATGCCTGTGAAGTTGTAGTTGCCTCTGAATTTTGCATTACGAGTCACGAAAAATCTGGCAAGACGAAGACATAGTAACTTGTCTTGGGTTCACGCACACGACCTGCTCAAACAGACCAAAGTCACTCTGCTGGAGGAGCAGCGTTACCAGTAGGAAGTCAGCTGAAAGGCATTAACAAAGCATTGGTCCTCTGGGACCCTCGCACTGAACTGCTGCTGTTTGTAAGGTGTTTTCTTTAAGCAAGTTTCACCTATGTACTCCTGGAGAAACCAATACTGTTTTTAGCTTTGTTATTTGTTTTTATTAATTATAAAATCTTTTAAAGTATCAGAGTGCACATGGTGTTTTCTGAGCTTCAGTTCTGCACATTTATTCCGCTGTGTTCTACATTTTTGACATTGTTAAACATATATGTATAGCTTTACAATACCTGATTAAGATTCAGCTGTCTGGCACTTTTATACACGTATCAGCCTGTCCTGATATTCAGCTTCACGTGGATTTTTGAGTTTGCCTGAAATCACTCCAAAAATGAAGATTTACAAGAGCACCTATGCATTTCTGAGTTGCATGTAGTAACCGTTTGAGAGGTTGAATTTTTCTTTAAAAAGAACAGAACAAAAACACATGTAAACTCTTGCAAACAATACAGGAAACAATGTCCCCTTACTTTAGTCTAATAAATAAGATTTCAGCTACTCCTGATGTAGCTTTAAGGCCTTCATACAATTGAAAAGGAAACTAAGATCAAACATGTCAAAAGTCATTTTACTGTAAAAAATACAGAGCTTTTACACGTTTGCAGTTAAAATTAACAGTTAAGAACCTAACATGCATGCAGTAAGCTTTTCCAGCCTAATTCCAAATCCTTCCTGTTGGCAGTTCTGGCACATCCATTGCCAGCAATGGGATGCACGACTCCGTAACTCCCTGGTGACTGGAGTCAGGTTAACAGGTATTAAGCTGTCCCTGGGTGCCTTTGCTGATAAATACACACAATTTCATAATCAACATTCAGTAATGAAAACATGCGTTCCTATTAAAAAACCAAACTCATCTCTCCATACCCTGCCCTCACTTTAGGTTTACAACTGTTGTTTTCTAGAAGACACAATAATCAGGTGGATACATGACAGGAAGCCAGTTTTCAGAGAAAGTTGCACAATGAGTCCATCCAAGTAACTTCATTAGCTGGAGAGAAAAAAAAAAATTAAAAAAAAATGAGATGATCATGGGTCTTTTTTCATAAGATGAAATTCTGTAGGAGTTGCAGTAATTTCCATAAATTCCCTACCTATATCCTACCAGCAGTATTTGTGATTAACAACAGTAACATTGACAGTGGTCAAAGACCAACACAATGATTTAAATGTGTACAAGATTTTTGGCCAAGTTGTCTCAACACTCTAGTCCAGCAGTTATGTACCAGAAGTCAATCTGCTAAGAGTGACAGTTACTCACAGACTAATGTTCTAGAAAAAAGAAAAAAAAAAAGAAACAACTACTAAATATGGGACCAAACCTCCAAAGCCTGAATGAAGTTAAAATGTTAAAATTGAGTTCTACAACACAGAAGATAACAAGGACTATACCTCCTGATCAGACTATACCTAATGATCAGAGGGTTGGAGCACCTCTCCTGTGAGGAAAGGTTGAGGGAGTTGGGACTGTTCAGCTTGGAAAAGAGAAGGCTCCGGGGAGACCTCATTGCAGCCTTCCAGTACCTGAAGGGAGCTTACAGGCAGGAGGGGGACCGACTTTTTACATGGGTGGATAATGGTAGGACAAGGGGGAATGGGCTAAAACTGAAAGAGGGGAGGTTTGGGTTGGACATCAGGAAGAAATTCTTCACTGAGAGAGTGGTGAGGCGCTGGCACAGGCTGCCCAGAGAAGCTGTGGCTGCCCCACCCCTGGCTGTGTTCAAGCCCAGGCTGGATGGGTTCCTGGGCAGTTTGATCTAGTGAGCTAGTGGCTGGCAGCCCTGTCCACGGCAGGGGGGTTGGAACTAGATGATCTCTGAGGTCCCTTCCAACCCAAGCCATTCTGTGATTCTTTGATTCTCTTGCTTTCAAGCACATACTCAGCATTAAGACAGCCCATCACTTCACCAAATACACTGTACCTGAATGCAGTTTTTCAAGTTGTCTTTTGTTGGCTTTTCTTCTGCAAGTTTTGTTGCAAACTTGAGACCTCTCCCGTACATTTTGTTCACCAATGCATGCTTATAGGCAAAAGTCAAAACCTACAATGTGAAAATAAATGATGTAGATATTAGAATATTTGAATCTTACAAGGCTTAGAAAGTAGAAGCAGATTCTGTTCAGGCAGCAGAAGTGATTTAAACAATAAAACATTTACACAAAATAGCTTGCAGTTTTCTTTGCAGGAAAACAGGTGATTCACAGTAGTAGTTATAAGCATGAACTTCCTAGAGACTATTTATGACTTCATGAACATATCTGACTTCAGAACATCTTATGCAGTACAAGATGTCCCTACTCAAACTCTTTATTCATCGCATTCCTAGCTTCTTTGGAATTTCATTTGCTAGAGGCAACTGTATGGTATAAAGTCATTTAAAATAAAATAAAATCAAGAACCAGGCAGATATGTCTTTGACCACAGAAACAAAGACCCAGTTGAGAGTTTTGATTCCTAGGCAATAAGCCTACTGCAAAAACAAGTATGAACACATACTGAACGATATATGTATATATACATACAGAGGTGTATGCACACAGTTAGAAACAAGCGATGAAGACAGGTAAGCATGAAGACAAACCTCAAGTTTTGGTCAACTCCTCAATATTGGTCCTGTATTAAAAAGCTTCCTCTTGGTAACACAGATTCCCAAGAGAGAGTTCATAACACCTGACCGTGCTACAGCTAGCATGTCAAAATGAATGTGGTCGCTTCAGAGGTAATGCAACGTAAATCAGGTTCTGAACACTCTAGTAGAGTGTTGCAAGGTAGTTCACACTACTTCACCACTCGCTAAGGACTAGTGCTAAATCAAGATGCTGTCTGTTCCCTCTGGCATACTCACAGCAAGTAGCCTATTCTATTTTTTTTGAAAAGAGTGACAGCACAAAATTTGGGGCATATGGCATCACTCCTGTTGTTAGCAGTTGTTATGAAAGCTGGTATTAGAGTTTGCTATTCACATTCCCCTCGCTCAGTACAATAGTTTCCTTTTCTCTGACTCCTCCAATTAAAGCCATGTTTTTAAGCAGCATATACTTAAAATATGCCATTGAGAAGCTAACAAAACCACTTCAGAAATAAACACAGAAGAGAATTAAAACTCTTCCAGCAACACAAACATTAAGGAACTTGACATCCCTATCCTCTCTGAACTGAAGACCCTGCCTGACTTTAGCTACCTGAACACCTTCACTGCATGTCAACTGCACATGCAATTCTTTGCGGGACTTGTACTTACAGGACTGAGCTAGAAAAGAAACAGCACAATGAATTATCAGAGAAGTAGAGGCGTAATCCCCCAAGCTCTGAGGTATATGCCAAGCACTCAGAGCTGCTCATTCCTCTTCTTGTCTTCAAGTACTTATTTTGTTCTGCTGAAGTATTCACTTAAGCTATGATGGCTTTTGAATACAACTTGCACTGGTTAAAGCACACACACATATGCAACAGTGAGCGTACAGCACCATTCACATACAAAGTTTTTCCAAATATCGCTATTGGAAAAGTAGTTTGCATGCTGCATTCTCAATCCAAACACTGCTGAATAACTGCTCAGTGGATCCATTAGCAGACTCGATTCAGTAAACTAAACTTAAATGAAAGTAAAATAAAATAAATTCCTTCTGGAAAAAATGATAGAACAAACAAAAACAGAAAAAAAAAAGTGAAAGATGCATTGGGCTCCCAGCAAAGATAACATATTAGAGGCTAACCAGAAATAATGTCACTGCTCTATTAAGAAAGCTCTTACCTGACCCTGCAAGTTTTGAATGGTTATTGAACATCAGTGATAAAGGCAGGAGGAAAGCCACTCACTTGACAGCATTTCTTTCGTAACAGGGCTTCCTAGAGTTTTTGTGGCAAGAAAACAAAGTATTTTACGAAACACCCTTGCTCTGGCCAAATAAAAGTTTGGGTATTTCTAAATGAGAAAAAAAAAAACCTCTCTCTGGTGGACCAAAAGGTTGAAACAGTGCTCCAAGACCTTTAGATAAAAGAGAATAATTTCTGTCTTAGCACTTGGGGGAAAAAAAAAAAACAAAAAACACACACACCACAGTCAGCTGTAAACAACTTTAATAAAACTACTAAACTTCTGAAGTGCTAACAAACCTTAATAATGCATGAAATTCTTTAAAATCACTATAGATTTACAAGCAAAAAAATTACATAAGAATATAACTTGTGCATAGATCGGTCAAATTAAGCTTTAAAATTACAGTAGTGCAAGCCTTACAGTATCACAGAAGCAGAGACTGTGATTCCTTGATGTGTGTAAACATGATATGTCTTAAGAGCACTCCAGTTTACAACAACCAGAAGAATGTACACCAACAGCTAATAAGCAAATTTATAGTACACAAAAGCAATTGCTAGATGAAAGAATGAGTTCTAAATACTTTATATTATTTCAAAATTCCAGTAAATATAAAGCCAACTTTTACTGAACAAGTGATATTGATGAGAAACCAGCCAAATAACTATATACAGAGGCCAATAAAAAACAAAAGTGTTCTAAAAGAACATATTGGGGGTCAGGAAATCACTGTTAGATCCTACATGGCCTCTAATGGTATGTGTACTGAAAGCCAGACCCAGAACAGCAGTTGCGCTGTTGAACCCCTCATTACCTGCGTAACTCGCTGACAGCTACAAAAAGATGGGTACTTTAGAGGATGAAGTGCTGAAAGGGCCTCTCAAGACATTTGTATGGCTGAAGTACTTTCAAACCTGAAAATCCTCTTTAAAAGTCCTACACGCTTAAAATGCAGCAATATTGAACTACCTAATAAAAACCTATGTAGGAAAGCAGGCTTGCATAACCAGTTTCTTCATTATCTGAACCGTGGTTAAGATGTACCTACAAACAGAATGCTAGGTTACGCAATATAACCTACAGATAACACACCCCATTGTAAGAGCACTGAGGTTGACCTGCTTACAGTTACCAGTGAATGAGTTTCTTCAGGTTCATACACCTCTATGGGAATAAACTCAGGTTTTGTAGCTACCTTTGTTGACTCTGTGCTCTATGCAATACTCAATTACAAATAAAAGCAACATTCACACAAAGAATTTACTGACAGAGAGGGAAGGGAGATCACGGAATCAAGTACACAGCAGCAAGCTTTTGGGAGTCACTGAATATGATCTGCTGGAAGAGACAGCTGCATGTGACAGCAACATGAAAAACACTCCAGTCTCAAGACGTTTAAAAGGCAGGATGGAAAGGTCTGGGTATTTTTTTTTGTTTACTTATTTTTAAACATGACTTTTTGCTTAACCTTTACATTAGCTGTTGGGGATAAGGGCATTAAATTCTACCGATGAGTCAGTTCCAGCAAGGAAAAGGCAAGTCCTACTACTCTCTTGTAGCAGTTTTGTTTGAAACTGGGCATTTTGGTCTACAAAGTTTAAAGTTATGTTCTGCATAAATGAAAAATTGCAGAATTTATATTCCAATACTAAAAAAAAAATAAAGTCAAGTGCTATCAAAATACGTTTGCATAATCAGCTACTGGCTGAACAGAGCTTCCTCAAGTGGGGTACATTTGAATTGCTTTTCTGTTCACAGTTCTTCAGGATATTCTCTCATGTGCCATTTGAAATAAAGCTTCAGAGTCAAGTGAACTGGCTAGAATAGCTGGACGTGTGAACAGCGTGCTTGCTATCAAAAGGAAGCACGACCTTCCCTACATGCTTGCTGTAACACGATGACAAGCACAGCACTTTGATGGAAAACGGGCAATTAAGGGTTACCTAAGAATGCCCTTTGGCAGCACACATGCTTCCACGGCAGAAGAGAGGTGAAACAAGTACTAGTACTTGATTTACTGGAGGATGAGCAGAAACACACAGAAGAGATGATATTCTCAATTCACCTAGAGAAACAACCTAAAAGAAAGCACGGTCTCTTCTGCTTTTCAGAAATTCACTTCACTTTTTAATTAGTGTCATCTGGATGCACTTTGACTTAAGTGAAGCTCTGAGGCAAAAACACTATGTTTCTGTCAATGCAGTGTTTCTGTCTAAAGCCATATACACATTTGAACCAGCAGTGCAATCCTCTAGTGCCTCATTTCCACCTGTTCTCCCCCAGGTGTTCCAGCTTCTGGGTGTCAATGACACAAAGCCATGTTCACACATAGTAAGAGCTCCTCATTTTCAGCTCCAACCTTGTGCATTAGAGTAACCAAGCTGCCTCCTGAGGACTCTTATTTGGAGGACATTCATATGAGGCCTGCTCCTGATCACAGAACCACAGACTGGCTTGGGTTGGAAGGGACCTTAAAGCCCACCCAGCCCCAACCCCTGCCGTGGGCTGGCTGCCACCCACTGGATCAGGCTGCCCAGGGCCCATCCAGCCTGGCCTTGAGCACCTCCAGGGATTGGGGCACCCACAGCTTCTCTGGGCAGCCAGGGCCTCACCGCCCTCCGAGTGAAGGATTTCCTCCTAACATTTAAATCTCTCCTCTTTTAGTTTAAAACCATTCCCCCTTGTCTCATCACTGTCAGACCGTGTAAACAATCGCTCTCCCTCCTGTCTATAAGCTCCCTTCAGGTGCTGGAAGGCCACAATGAGGTCTCTTCAAACTTTACTTTTCCTCCTTCCAGATTCCTTCTATTCCCCAAAACACAAATGAGTCATCCAAGTTCAGGTGACACAACCAAGACACAACACTTAGTCAGTCTCACCTAAGTCTGCCCAGAATACCACCATGAAAAGCCATTACAGTCACTGTTTTTTGTTTACTACTGAGGTGAATTTTGCCAAGCACAAGTCTGCTGGACTGAAGATCACAATCACACGTATTGCTATTCTCACCGTTTACAGCTGTATTCTATCTTCTTGTTGTGAATGTTTCCTATACTTTTCTATGTCAGACCATACCATAATATAGATGTGTAGTCTTGGAAATCAATAGTGACCCTTACAAAAGCTAAATAAAGAATAAATGGATCCTCACCATATGTTTATGTTTCTGAATGACCACACAAAGAGCACTCCTTCACTGGCTGGGAACCGTACTGCCAAAAGCTGCAACAGCTGGTCTGAGCAGTACGACTGCTACCTACAGCTAGTTCCCAAGGTGGGCATGACAACTGTTAGCAATGGAAAGGAAAGAATATGAACAGCAGCAGGCACAAAACTTCTATAAAGCAATTAAGAGAAACAAACACATTTTCTCTTTTGAAAATAAATCCCCTGGTCCTGGCCTTAGTCCTCTTCTCCGGATCTCTTAGTGAGGAGAATCATTAGAGTGCACTGCTATCTCCTTTCAAAGCAAAGTTCTCAGTCGCACTGAGATCCAAGTCACACTGTTTGCACATCCCTTTCAGAGTTTCCAGGAAGAGAAAACATAAAAGCAAGAATGTGAAAAGTGTTCCAAGAAAAACCTCTCCCTTCAAATTTTGTTTTATCTGTAGATACTGCTGGCATTAGAATTGCTGAACAGTGCTACTAGAGAGAGGAGAGGATATATCCATCATATGGTCTTCTGACAGATCGAGTTGATAGCGAAGTGATCTCTGCATAATTACTAACCAACCAAAATGCCTGCAGAACACAGGAAGCACGAAGAAAAGCACCACAGAAACCAACAAGCTACATAAGTTACTTGCCAAGCAGTCACTGAACTGCAGAAGTTGGCCCACTGAGAGCAGGTTACCCCAGACCGTGTCCAGCCAGGTTCTGAATACATCAAAGGACAGAGCTCAACACCCATTTGGGATACTCATTCTACGGTTGGATCACTCTCACAGCAGAGAGCTTTTTCTTCTGCTTAAGCAGAAATTCCTGTGTTTAGTTTGTGCCCACTGCCTCCTGTCCTGTCACTGTAACCACTGTGAAGAGCCTGGCTGCATCTTCCTTACTCCCCCTGCCCCCATCATGCATCTCACCACACCGAGCTGGTCCACTTGAGCCTTCTCCCCTGCAGGCTGAGCAGCCTCAGCCTCTCCTCACATCACAGATGCTCCAGGCCCTTGCAATACTACTCTAGCTAGCAATTGCTAGCCATCACAGCTGTGCTGATGCAGGGCAATTCGTTCAGCAGCCAGAAACTGGAGAAGATGAACTGTAAATGGGCCAGGCGGGGCTGAGTAAGGCAGGCTCTGTGTGGGTTCAGGACAGAAAAGCACGGCACAACAACAGACCTCAGGGGTAGTCAGAATGCAGTGTGACAGGCTCATTTTCTCCACTGTCAGAACTCAACAGTTCAAAATACCCAGAGCATCTCTGAACTAAGGGTATCCCCAGGCAGTTTAGATTTGTTTGACTAGCAACACCAAGAGAGAAAGCAAGAAAACACACTGCATAACCACCACGGAACTCACTTCCACATGAAATGCTACAAACATGTAAGTATAAAAAAAAGTTGGCCTTTTAGTACCGATTTAACTCTACAGAAGCACCCATTTGCAGAGCAAAATCTGAACATGCTTGGGATCCAAGAGCGAGGTTTAAACCCTTAATCTGCCCAAATCAAACCACAGTTGCTCATTCCAGACCCTGAGCACTTCTCTTGATAAGCTTCCAACAGGATGGCTATATTGGCAGGTTTTTCCATTGAAGACATTCCTGTTGTGTTTAGCACGAAAAGACAGAAGCAGAACAGGGTTCACCCTGCCTAGTACTGCACTGTTCACAATACCTGGTATCGTATTTACAGATAAGCAGCAAGAAAATTGCATCCCGCACAGTATGATTGAAGCACAAAGTCTGCTACCACAGGATAGTATAACTGGTTGAAGATCAGAAGATGAATGCTTAAAAGATGTATAAATGCAAGAATATATACACTAAAAGTAGTGAAGGTAGCCACCATCATGTTCAGGCCTCCAGCTAAAGCACAGCTTCTTACCAGGAAGAGAATTTTTTTTGAAAAGAAAATTACTTAATTTTAAGATTTTCTTCCGTAGCGATCTGAAGTGCCTTGGCAACTTAAGTGAAATATGAATAAATGCATTGGTCACTTTATCTTCCACACACAGTCACTAATAATACACAGTAACCAACCATTAAAAACAAGAAGTCATACACCTGGTAAATTAGAAGCTGTACAACTACGGTGCCTGAGAGAATTTTTTTCTTCTGGAAGAGCAGTCGTGCAGTCGTGACTGAAGCAGACTAACTTAGCCTCAGTACTAGGAACCTCGAAATAACAGGGAATTTTGTGCTCATAAATTTCAGTGTAATCACTTCCAGGGATTTCTTCTTCTACCTCTACAGACATTACTGACAGCAAAACACAAAACTTCTGTTGTCCGTTGTGTAGAAGAGGCCACAGAATGCCGGGCTACACAGAGCAGGGATGCTGTGTACAGCTAGAAGAGCTCACCAAGAGGTTCACCAAAAATACTGCGTGAAAGGCACAGAAAGAGGCAATCCAGTAAAGCAAGCAGCTTTTTCAAGGAAATCTGGTACTCCACACTTCTGGTATTCCCTTAACCTCTACATTAACATGCAGAGAGACGGACTTACCACAGATTTGACAGGCTTCACAAGGATTTCTGTGGAAGAAGGTCGTTAAGGAAGCACAAGTTATAGGGACAGCACAAAGAAGCAGAAGGGAGAGATGTTCGTGTGCACACAAAGGTGGTGCATAATTCCAGGAAAGATCATCAAAAAATACAACATGCAAAAGAAAACATCTGCTCTGCTCTCCTACCTTGCTGTCAAAAAGATCAGTCCATTTTGTTGTTTCCCAGAACGTCTCTGTCAAGGCTTCTGAGCAGCTCTCATGATCCTCATCTTTGCCTTCAGCGTCACTGGAAGCAGCCCCATCTTGGGACTGCAGCTGAAGCAGCTGGTCAGCTAGGGCACTTCCTTTTCGACAAAGTGCATCCACTAAAGTAGTCTTCTGTTTTTCCATTTCACTAGAGAAAAAAGCAGAAAAGCATACTGCAGACTTTTCATAGATATACAATTAAGAACAGAATCAGTGCTGCCTGGAACTGTTACCAGCAGTTACCACACACAAAATGAAAACAACCAGAAAGATCATTTTAAAAGTGAGGCTATTTGCTACACGTAAAATTAACAGAGAAAATTACCCAGAGATACCATACATTACACAAACTCAGTCATTCTCCTCAGTCTGAAACACCTTTGGTGTCTTAAGGCAAGGGCAACTCAGGATTCTAGAACTGAGTAAGCCAGCACCCAGAAATACAGCTTTACAGTTCCTGGCATTGTAAGCAGACAGAGTCAAATCCAGCACTAGCATGAGCAGATACAATTCTGCTGACTTCAAAGGAATTGCACCCATTTAAAGCACCACTGCATCTGGTGTTCAGTTTCAGATGTTAGATTCAACCACATGATCTAATGGGTCAACTTACCAAGGAATGTTTCGAATGAAATTTGTATGGCATAACTTTGTTTTTATATCAGCACCTCCAGAACTGCACACAAACGTTCAGGAAAACTAGAACAGATAGGCTGGTTTTACAGCTGAGACCTGGCATATTATCTACAATAACGAACAAATGTTCTTCTAAGGCCCTAATTCTCAAATCTGTAGCCCTGACTAAAAAGCACCACGACATGCACTACAAAATCCACCAGACTAGGCTGTCACCTTCAACATGCTGTCTTCCTTGGATGAATGCTGGTAATTCAGAGGAGCAGATCTAAAATACTCAGAAGCACAAGTATGGTCGCCACATCTTTCACAAATAAAATCTTTGGCAAGCAGCTACTTCTAAGGCTGCTGTCAATGCTGCCTTCAGATTCAGATCCAAAAGGGTACAAACTGTTGTGAAAAGGCAGTTAGCATTCCCAGCGCACACCTCTGCATGGAGGTGCTAGTGGTCCCTCTGATTTGCTTGATGCCAATTTAATACCTCATTTTTCAGACTCGTTTACATCTTGAAAGCACCCTTGTTTATTTTTATGTAACCTTTCTATGCAAAAATTGGCAGGCTTTGGTATTCCTGCACTCTAGGTATATAATAAAGAACAAAACAATCTTGCAAGCAAGCTTGAAACTACCTGTGCCGAAAGTAATAACAGAATTCACATTCAAAATGGTTAGAGTCATTCCAATTCTTGTGAGCAGAGACAAAGTACATAGATTACAAAAATAGGATGCAAGAAAATTATTTACTGGGTAGGTACTTTTTTATAGTAGTTGCATCAGGTCTGGGATCAGTCTTCATGGCAAAATAAACCGCTAATGCTGTCTGATCAATATGAGAGATCACAGTATTTGCAGCTTCAACAATTTCATCAAGTCTTTTCATACGTTCCTAAAAGAAGGAGTAAGAAAGGCATTCAATAATATAGAATCATACTACTTGATTGTTGATTTCATTACCACAAAGTAATGTGTGGCATGCAGAAATAACATTAAGTAATTCAGTATTTTCACGCTTTCTCCAACTTTTCATGCAGAAAATCCTGCTGAGAAGTCTGCATTGTCAAGATATCCCACACATGTATTATATGTCACTGAAAACACCCTGCAAAATGAGGTAAGCAGATGCAAAACCAGATCTTACAGGAAGAAAAAAAGTAACTTCCAGTACAAGATAATCCTCTTATGAAATAATGGTAGCTGTTATGCATTTCAGAAAGAAATACAAAATCAGAATCAAACAGGAAAAAATTCAAAACTACTGACATACATATTAAACTGTTTATCTTCAAGATGAAGAAAAAACCCTGTATATGTAGACTCTTCTGTTCATGGTTCTTCTTTCTGAGGACAATGACAGATGGGGGATGTGAGCAACTCTGCTACCAGACATTACCAATTCAGTAAAGACGCAGAATGGGAAGTGTGCTTCCCTCAGGTACCACCATGCAGAATAACTCTGCTGCAGCCTAAAGC
>VXAV01010101.1:541290-570003 GCA_013399715.1 Alectura lathami | reverse complement strand
GCAAGCTTACCATACCTTCAGCTAAACAAGGAGCAGGTGATTAGCAAGCATGCTACATGAAGGCATGCCTTCGTTCATTCTGTTGTGGGGTTAAGTAACTCACGTTCAGTTAGGGAGGCAGCTTGTTACATCCCTGCCAATCTAATCAGGAATTTCTGCTTTACTGATCTGCGTACAGCTATGGCAGTCGCTTCAAGACCAAACATATGGAGAAGGATTCAGGTGTTTAGGTTAAATAGATATAGTGAGACAAATCAAGTTTTAAAATGCCCAGTAACCTTTTCAGAATCCAGCTGGTGAAGTCTCGCAACATACAGCGGAAGATGATTAGGAAAGGCTTCTTTCAACTCGTTGTAGACATCAGGGGTATCCAGCCTAGAAGACAGGAGGACAGAGTATGAAAGGGCGGGTTCTGGAGTTTGAAGCACAGTTTTTTTCCTAGTTTCTTTTGCACAGCTGCTTCAAGGTTGTGTAATAATGGCAGCAGACATACTTGGTCATCCACTGTATTTTCAGATCTCGCAGAGCTTCGGCAAATTCTTCTTTCACGTCTTTTTCTTTTTCCTGTTCTCTTTCTTTTTCTTTGCTGCCATTTTTACTCTTTGATGGTGATGGGATCAGGTGATAATGAACTGTAAGCACATCCTGGAGGTGGGAGAAGAGGCACATACTGAGGGGGATACAAAAGCTAAACTATAGCAAGCAACTACTGTGAGCTACACGCACTGAGTAAGGACTCCAAGAGCAAACATATTACTCTAAGAATTCAGAAACTGCTTTAACTTTTTTTTTAAAGCAATATAAGGGTGTAAAACAAGTTGACATTTTTTCATTCAGATAATTTTACATAGTATTACAAAAAACAGTAAACTTCTGTTTCCCTAACNATAAACTTCTGTTTCCCTAACTTTTTTTAAAAAAAAAAAAAAAAAAAGAGATCAAATAGCTTGGTTAAAAGGCAAAGAAGTCACAGACCCTACCCTACAAATCTGGCAATAAATAAGCAAAGGAAGATGACTGAATTCTAAAAGTACTACAAAAATACAAACATGAATTACACCATGGCATCTACAAGTTTATTCCTCCTGAAAGAGTGTTTCTTCCCTGTGCCTACTGAATTAGCTGGTGCATCCACAGTCAACTGTTTCCCAGCTTGCTGCTACAGACTTTCCAGTTTTATCTGTATTTGTGCTTAAAATAAGTGGAAAACAGGACAACAGCAAGACTTTTAAAAACTCAACATGTTAGCACTGAAATATAACAGCCTGAGTTCATGCTAGTCAATTACCACAATAAAACCACCTACAGCTATTCAAAATGAAAATCCTAACTGACCGTAGGCCATGCTGTGAAGCCAACTTCCTGAGATAATTTACAGATATTTTCACATAAGCCAGACTTCTTTCTAAAAGATTACAACTGCTGGGAGAGGTTATTTTGTTGTTGTTAGCAATGCTCTTTTTTTTCTCCTTTCTTTAAAAAAAAAAACACTGAGGGTACATGTCCAGTTATTCTCTGTATAGAGTATTTCAGAGAGAAGATTCCTTAAGCTGAAGTCCTTCAGATACGATCAGCCTGTTGAAATATTGTGTGAAATACTGCATTGCCTGCTCAGCTGTTGTGGCAATTTATTCAAACCAATTGCTCCAAAACAGACTTGTGCGAATGCATAAATGAGGCCAGTGCTGCATAAGGAAATGAAATCTTGTGCACGATGCACTTCTGTTGCTGAAACAATGAGTATACAGGTGACTATTAGAAACAGCTATGCTTTGGGATAACGGATGTAGACCCAACACTTTTAGATCTGCTCAGGAACGCTGAGGTAGAACAATGTTATTTGAACTGGCAGTGAAAGAGACCAGCAGCTTGCTGGGGGATGCTGAAAGCTATACTGGTTAGGCAAAGAGACCCCAATATTTCCTTATGACAATTCTTCCTGCTACCTACTACGTACCTACAGGTGAACCACAAAATTGACACTTACAGAATTCTTTTTTTAAACCTAGTTTAGACCACTAGCATACATTCAAGTGTAGCTTTCACAGAACTACCCCACACCAGTATGAAGTACACGACCTACATATACACACTGAAACAAGACTTCAGCAATGCCTAGACCAGAGCATGACAGAACAGGTGACAAAGGCAGACACATACAGTGGAGGACATGGATGTCAGAACACGGTGCTCGGGCTGGCCAAGGTAATTAGAAAGGTGGAAAGCAACAAGGCAGTTCATTGAAGTATACATTTTAAGATGCCTAAGAAGTCAATTCAGTAAGAAAACCTGAATCAGTAGTTTACAGTGTTTTATGAGAGACATCCTCTACCGAGACTAACATGTTACTGAGAAAGAAACCTGTCTTCCTAGAAGCGTTCTTCTAATGCTACAGGATTTCCTTCCTCAAAGTCCTCCTCGACCTTACTTGGTAACGTATGTCTGGGGTTATGCATCTAAACATCCTGTGCATTCTCAAGCCTCATCTACATGAACAAGTACTGTTAGTCTGGTTCAAGGTTTCAAACCATGCATAATCAAATTAGCAAAATCCCAGTTATTGGGATGAACATCTTCATATAAGAGCCTAATTTTACACAGCTAACCCACCAGTGGGTACTAAAATCACCGTTCTCTTGGCTAGGTTGTTTTGGTCTTGTGAGATTCTTCAAACTGAAAGGAAAACAATAGGCTTCATCTCTAGGCACCTTTTCAAGAGTTTACAGAAAAATAGGCACTCTCTTCTCTACAGAAATCAAATGTATCTCACAGGATAATGAAGGTACGTATCACATTTCGCTAAACTATCACTAGACCATAAGATAGACTGAAAGCTTCGGCATTCTTCTTTCTCTATTCCACAAGTAAACGCAAGGATTATTTATAAAGCTTTGTGACCCCAAGTGACCAGAACACCCCAGAACTACACTGTCGTCTTTATGGAAGTGCTCAGAGATTAGGGAGAAGAAAGGCAGCTCCTCACAAAAGCTGCAGACAGAAAGGTAGCGTGCAAGTGTAGTACACGCTGAAAGGATTACCGTAAGGCAACTTTGACACCAGTAAGAGTGCTGCCCTTTGTTTACCTGCTAAATTAAATTAAACACTTTGGAAGTATACACAGTGTGCACTTTGGTCAGTGTACTCTGTGCTCAATTTGGTAAGCCTCGGAAGGTTTATTCTTAACTACAACTACAAACCGTGCACATGAAACATATACAATGCCCTCACAAGACCTACATTAATAGTTAAATATTTCATTTAAATATTTAAATTTAGACTTTTGTCTGATGCTTCAGCATCTGGTAGTTTATATGGAAAAGCTATAAAAAAAGAAAACCCTGCTATTTGTACTTGAAAGCATTCCACAGCATAACTAACCACAACAAAAAGCTCCCTGAAGATAGTGCACCCTGGCCTCATTTTCTGTTTAATAAATGCCATGCGCATGCATGCCTGAATACAGGCAGCTGAATGTGTCTGAGGAATTTGTATCTGCTTCAACATGCAAACGAGTAGTGTGACAGTGCTTATTTTTATGGCAACAATGCAGTACTGCAACACAAGAAAGAGTGGAGCTGTTGGAGCAGGTCCTGAGCATCCTTGTGGCTTCCTCTGAGGTTGAAGCACTCCTACGGAGAGGGGCTGAGGAAGCTGGGGTTGTTCAGCCTGGAGAAGAGAAGGCACTGGGGGGACCTCATTGTGGCCTTCCAGCACCTAAAAGGGGGCCTACAGGAGAGATGGGGAGGGACTCTTATCAGGGACAGTAATGACAGGACAAGGCGCCTGGGTTTAAAGTGAAAAAGAATAGGTTCAGATAGATATAAGGAAGAAATCCTCCACTTAGGGGGTGGTGAGGCACTGGCACAGGCTGCCCAGAGAAGCTGTGGGTGCCCCATCCCTGGAGGTGCTCAAGGCCAGGCTGCATGGGCCCTGGGCAGCCTGATCCAGTGGGTGGCAGCCAGCCCACGGCAGGGGGTTGGGACTAGATGATATTAAGGTCATTCTAAGCCATTCTGTGATTCTATCCCAAACCACTCTATAGTTCTTGATATTGCTCTTGAAATGTTGCATTATGTAAGAATGTAAATTGCTTCTTACAGACCAGAAGTCAATGCTCTGTTTCCATTCTATATTCAAGACAAAAGTTGGAGACGAGGGAGAAGTCAGATTGTAATCGTATGAAAAAGCTAGGTTTTGAAAGAAGCAAGATGCAAGGAAACTTTTTATTTTTATTTAAACATGGCAGTTTAACATATGCTTCTCTGTAAGAGACCAAAGGTAAATCAGCTTCCCATGCCAAGACAGCGGGCTTCTCCCTACTTCAATGGGGACCAGTTCCAAGGAAAAACATCACTGAATTCTGAACTTTATACTTATGATAGGTTCAATAGTGAGAAAGTATTTTATTTTATTTTTTAAAGGTCCAGACATACTGAAGACTGGAAGGCACTTTGTAAAAACCCACGCCTAAGGGTTTTTATTTTTGTCTTCAGACAAAATTAAGTCCCTCAGCATTTGTCTTGAAGCAGAAAATAAGGGATCAGGTGTATGATTCTGTGGTACGTGTCCAGTAAGACAAAGACCCTTTCCTGTTCTGTGGAAAGAACCCAATGAGATTTTTGTCCAGTTATAAAAGAAATAACCATCATCTTTGGAAAAACAGGGTGCTATTTTGCTGCTTTCATGCAAAATAGAAGCACATTCAAACTGTCAGAAATACCCACCCTGGATTGCTGGTAGCGTCATGCACGCAGGCGTAAGCTAACCTTGCTCTCCTCCATCTCCCCCCTTTCCCCTTGTTTGTTTTGCTGTGGATCACTGCAGGGACACACAGTGCCTATCACGTATTCACTGCTAGCACGCTGATGCCTCTTGTAAGCAATAGGAGGCAATACCCAGAAAAGGAACAGCTTTTATTTTGGCTTGGGCAAGTACACTGCTCAGATATGAACACAAATCTGTTCTAACCGCAAAAGAAAGCGAGCACAACAGGCAACCTCCTAGGTCTGTCTAATATGTTTTATTAAATTAAATCATGATTAGAGATTAACTCCCTTGTTACAGCTCTACTTAGTGAGGACTTTATATCCTATCCACTGGAAATCATGCATTCATGTGGGTTTTTAAATCACCTTTCCAAAAGTGATTTGCATAATTTTCAGATGCATTATGAAAATAAAATTGCAGCAATGTACATTAAAATCCTTCTTGTAAGGTCTAATCACATTCCCACACATTTACTACACCAATATTAGATTAAGAAATAAATAACAATAAGAAAAACAAAACTAAAAAACCAAGAAAACCAAACAGTAGCCCTGTGAAGACAGTCCATTAAAATAGATTTTATATAAAAAAATCAGTTTTTGTCTGCTGAGAGAACATTGTATAATCTCCCATCAAAATATGAGAGAAGCAGAAGATTACCCTGCTCCTCAGAATGCATCTTGAACATGCCACATTTTTTATCCTGAATTCCACTGCCTGCTGCATCACTGTATAAACTCTCACCTACCACAAGTTCTATTTGAATAAATCTAAATCTTGAACCGAAACACTTTCCAAATCAAGTCCATCCTCCCTAAGGCAAACAGCTTGTTAGGCTGTTTTTTCTACAGCTGTAACAAAGCCATTGCAAACAGCCAACTGTTTTGGTACACAGTTAGTTATCCAGTTCCATGTGAAGTGCTAGCTTTGCAGGTTCGTATTTGGTTCCCAGTCTGCAGACAACACAACAGGCAGAAACACTGCCACAGAAAATCTTCACTACAGCCACTGAAGAATCCTACTAAGTATCTCACAGGAAGAGAAGCTGCAGACCACTGCTCATCACATGCATTTTTATGGCACTCGTTGCAGAAATAGCCAAGTGCTCGTATGCCTCTCAGTCAGCTTTGTATTACAGTAGTGTTTTGCCATTCTACCAGTAGACATATTTAAGGTGCTGAAGCAAATAACCCAGGACTAAGGAGGTAGATGAGGGAGACAAATTAAAAACCAATACTGGTAGACAAGTTCTTTCAGCCATATGCAAAAAGACTTAAGTATATCTTTTTCAAAAACTAACATTCAGTACCTTTTTAAATTTTCCTTGTCGCTTTGCTGCAGACTGCCCCTGGGAGTTAGAACAACATACTGTAAGAAAACATGCACACACCACACAGGATGGAGACACCTCCTCTGTACAATTACGGTTATATTTTCGACCTACATTGTTTTAAACTGTTAAGACAGTCACATCGATGACCAAACATGCTCTTAAAGCATGCTCCTTCATTTTTTAAATCGGTAAAACAATGCATTGTGTATAGTTTGTTATTCCTGTAAGACGAGCAAGTGTTGTTAACCACTTAGCTTAAATTAATGAAATTACAGAAATTCAGCTTCGAAAGTGTGAATTTTGATTTTGACTGTTTAGTGGCATTGTTTTATTTCCTAACAAATCTACAAACATTAGACATTGCCCTCAAATTGCACCCCCCTCTGCTGAGCTACAGATAACTTTGCTGCCTCCTCCTCCTTTTTGTCTGCTGGTGCATACTGAGATTCACTAAAGGCAGTGGAAATAAGCTGATGTTACTTTATATCATCCTTTTTCAGACAAACGTGACCATAACAGTAAAGCCTTAGAATACAACATGACAGGCCTCAGCAAGGATTTATCTGAATGTAATCTCTTACATATTCTTCAAAATCGAGAAATAAAATCTGACAAGCAATATCTCCTCCTCCCCATCCCAGGAATCCCTGCATATAACCACTTAATCTGTTTTTAAAATCAGAATTACAACCAACAGTTTAAGGAAGTGCAGAATTCAAGTTCGATAAACCATACTACCCTACTGTAATGGATTTAGCATGAATTTCAAAAAAGTATACTTGCAACTTTGCAAGAATCACAAAGAAATTGAAATCTTAGCTACTTTTTATTTTTTTTTCTTTTCCCTTCTCATCCACCCATAAACCCTCTCGGCAGACACTATCTAAATTGCAGTTACACTTAAGGTTAATCTGTGTAATCTTCTTCAAGAGTTCTACCTGCAACAACACCGGACTGAATTAACTAAATTCGTCTATTCCACAAGATCTAAAGGTGTGTGCCAACCTCCTCACAGAAACTTATTTTCTAGGAATATGTCCTGTGGTTCTACCCAAGTTTAGTGATACACGGACACAGATGGGTTACTTCTAAATACTACCCATCACAAGCACTGTTTAAAATTTATTCTTAGCTTTGCCAACTATTTAAAAGTACTGGCATAGCTGGAATCTAGTTCTAGATACCTTAGCACCAGGTACACACAGGAATGACTCTGCAGTGCCACAGTGCTTGCAGTAACCAGGTCACTCAAGTGAGCAAGTAGTTTTCATAGGACGCTGCATTATGAGCAAAAATACCCTACGGCTTTCTTCCACCACGACAGAGAGATCTTATGCCATTCTGTTGGAGCATACAGTTCATATCAGTGGTTGACAACATCAGTCTGCAGCAGGTAAGAGTATCTGCGTAAGCATTTGAGTCAGCAAAACGCCTCTTCTGTAAAAGTAACACGGAGGCGTTAAGGAAGCGCTCTTATTTTTGCTGAAAACCGCAGGCATGCAAGGAAGAGTACAGCTGTTCATTAGAGAACCAACATGCACAACACATGTATACGTACATATTTTTTTCATTCAAAAACGACACCCAACTAGTCAATTGAACAAAACTACTTTTAAAGGCTGCCACACCAACAAAAAAGCAGTTGCTTCTAGAAATATAAGGATTCAGAGCCAAGGAATGAGAATTCAAAAATTTAAAAGGTGCAATTAAATCTGAAAATGTAAGATGAAAATAGAACAAAGAAGTCACTCTGACTTTATAATGAAACAACTGCTTCTGGAATGCGTTATCTCACTAAAACTGGTGCTCTTTAAAGTATTACAACCATAACATACAGTGGCTTCCTTGGCATGCCATCTACCCACTGCAGAAATTTCAGAAAAAGAAGTCATCATCCATTTAAAATACTCACAGCTTTCTTTCCAAGCTCTGTTTTAGACAGCGTAAGAGCTCCTGCAAGATAGCATCCTGGTCCTGCTCCTTTTGGTATTCTAGTCAGAGAAAGCAGACTCAGTGTTAACACCAGGTTCACTACTGTTCTGTGGAGGCTACAATAAAGAATTCAAACGGTGAAAGAGCAACGCAAGAGGAATACCAAGCCTAGACAGGTAGACGCTATCAGACAAAACATTTTAGTTAGGCGTAGAGGCAGCTGCCTAGATGTAGATGAACAAACAGGGCTGCAGTAACTTACTTGTCATCAGGCAGAGATGTAACAAAGAACGGCTGACTGTGTTTTGGTGGTAATGTCAAACTGTTGGATTTCTTCTTCCCTAAGAGAGCAAGGCTATGGTTTTCATAAATATCTAAGCTCAAGGTACTGGACAACCTGTGAGAAACAATAAACGGAAGGTCTTTGATGCGGTCCAGCTCGCTGTTCTGTTCATGGCGAATTTGTAACCGAAT
Organism: Alectura lathami; assembly: GCA_013399715.1. NCBI lineage: Eukaryota > Metazoa > Chordata > Aves > Galliformes > Megapodiidae > Alectura > Alectura lathami. The sequence goes on along the minus strand of VXAV01010101.1, from coordinate 561,497 downwards.
GGTGTAATCTCCTTTTTCCAGTTTCACAGAATACTGAAAGAAAGAAGTTCTCGTAAATATCAAGATTAAATACTTCACCACACACACAGAAACCCTGAAATAAGACCATCATATTTATCTTGATCCATATAACTCTGGTCATTTATAATATATTGGCTTGCTTCATTTTGGAACCTCCTGAAAACAGCCTAAACACATTCTGGATTAGAGTCATGCTTCCTGTTAATTCAGCCTCCTGGATTGGAACATTATGAGCTGCTGCAGAACTGCTCTGCAGTGCAGAACACTTGAGATGCAGCATGGTGGTCCACCAGGTGCAAGTAACAGAGTACTTCGGTAATTTTTAAAACATGCTTTGAAGCTGATCTTCCGTACACTTCCAGAATGACCAATGCTCCCTTAGAGACTCCCTTTGAAAGGCAGCAACTGAAGGTAACTGAACTTTGGCATTTAGAAGGCTGTTTAAAGACAAACAGCACAGATGATGTCTTCAAGAACAGAGAAGCATGTGAGTCATCGGTCAGGCTACAGGAAAAACAATGGATCCTTTCCAAAGGAAACAGAAAATTTACAGGTATCATCTTTGTAATGCAAAGAAAAAAAAAGATCACTAAAGACAACAAGAACTTATTCATTTCTTGAGAAGCACCATCAAAAATGCAAGAAAACACAAGTTAGCATCTTCCTGTAGAAGCAGAACACACCATAGATCTTTCCTCAGAAAGCAGAAGAAAAACCAGGACATTCTATTTCATGGAAACAAAGTTGTCAATTACTTTTTCTTTTTTTCATAAAAATGTATCACCAGTGAGAGGTACAATGACTGTACTTTTTCTTATCTCTTCACAAGGTGACATTATGTCTGAGCTCCTAACAGGACCTGATGCAAACAGCAGGCACGGAAGGGGAAAAAAACAACTTACATGCTACACAGAAAATGGAAGATAAAATAAATGTAACTACTCTGTACCTGGTGAGGATAGGCATCTCCTGAACCCATTTGTCTTTTGTTCTGGTCAAAAATAATCCACAGCTGACTGTCAAATTCAGATTCGTACAACAACTCACAAAGGAGCGGACAGCTTGGAGTTACTTCTCCACTCTTAGGCTATTAAAAGAAAGTTCAAAACATTTCATCCACTACTGAATAAAACATTTATAATTCTTAAACATACTCAAGAAGAAATCTAACCTGAAGCGATTTCAAGGCACAATAGCTCCTAATAAGAACCAAATCAGAATTCTGAATGCAGTCTAGACCATAAATGTAGACCTAATTTCTGACAGAATGGTGAAACCTGATTTTAGAGAACAGGCTAAACAGTCTCTAGTCACTGATGTATGAAAATCAACAAGCATAAACCTCACCTGGTGGAAGTTATAGGTCAAAATCATCTCATACAGTTGGCGATTATTTGGTAAAATATCTCTGGATCCCAAAGGTTTTATTTTTGCACTCACTGGTCTGCAGTTAAAAAACAAAAAACCAGACAGCACTATTAAGAAACATGCACCTGTTGTAACAATTTGTATTCCTTAAGCAGAAACATATTCTGAAGTACAACTGAAATCAGCATATGCAGTAACATCTCTTAAAAAAACACAACTGTCTAAGCATCAGAAATTCTTCATTGAAATGCATGTCAGTTCAAAATGGCTTAGCAACACTATGACACTGCCAAAACAAGAAGAGAACAGAACTCAGCAAGCACATCTAAGCTCAAAACCAAAAGCCGAACCAAAAAATGGGGAAAATACCAGACTTCATGATTAGGAAAAAAAATTAGGTTGCTTTGCATCTCATCTGTGTTGCAATCAGTGCTTTTATCCACAGACTGAAAGATTAATGGCATAGCAATTAGAGAACAGAGTAAGCAGTTGATAATTGTTCGCCATAGAAATTTATGTTAGAACAGAATTTGTAAGAGAAATTAGAGTAATGTCACAAAGGAGGAATGTTAACGCGTACTGCCTGTGTAGAAACCCAGAAACAGTTGGGACAAGCTATTGTTCAGAGCTACAGGAACGCTTTAGATCTTAAGCATCAAATAACAGAGGCTGTAAACAAAATGAGAAAACCACAGCTTCAGAAATAACAGAACTGGAGACCTAAGGTGGCCCATACATCACGTAAGGCTACATCTCACGTCAGAATTGTCTCGATGAGATGTAGCCTTACCACCTTTAGTTGCATGACCAAAATTTTTCTGTAAGATCCTGTCAGGTCTTCCAGAGCAACCCTGCCTCCGAGCATCTGAAACTCAGAATCCTAATGAGAAGCCATTCAATACTTTTTCCCCGTGTTGTGACTCAACACTTCATTCAGAAGACGCCACCAAACCTTAATTCAAATACATAAATATTTCTCACTAGTTTTCTTACCTGGAGCTAATTTACGGTCAAAGGAGTTACTCTTATTTTCTTGCAAAATTTGAGAATCTCTAATTTACACACCAAGAATGAGGTAAAGATACTGGGGGACATTTTTTTTTTTTTTTCCCCCACACTTAAGGCATCTAAAATCAGGTATTTCTGAATCTGGTACTAGGCAGAATGTACATACATCAGCTCCCACAGATCTCAGTCCTAGTTACAAGTATCTAGAAACTCCCAAAGCCTCTACTGCAGGGCCCAGATAATGGGAAATGTTAGATTACTGACCACTGTGAGATTGTCTGGCCAAAGCCTTAGAAGTACTGCTTAAACTGTGTGGCATTTTTCTCTTTCTGAAATTACCAACTTCAGCAATTGCTGCACAAATCAGTAATTTTCTGAAAAATCTTTTACTCCAAATTAGCACATGTCAAACTGACACAACAACTGACATGAGAAGAAACAACTTTCCACACAAAATACTGCACCAGATCCTACAAAAAAAAAAAAAACAAACTTCCAATCAAGCAAAAGAAAGAAGATAATCATCCAGGTCAAGATTAGGCAGGATCTGAAGCAGTTGCCTAAAAAAAACCCAAAAAAACAAAAAAAAAAAACAACCAACCACCACAACCTAAAAGGAGGCACTAAACTCAGTAGAATTTGTTTCTTTAGAGATTAAAATGCCTTCTACCTCTGTCTCCTTTGGAAGCATTGGAAAGTTTTTGTAGCTTTTTTTTTCTATTAAATTTAGCTCAAGAAAAATAGTTTAGAATGGAAGAAGTCACCACAACTGCCCAGTTTTGTCAAAGCAAAAAGGAGTCAAAAGAATGTGCTGAAAAATTCAATAAAATTTCCAAGCAGATGCTTCCAAACACATTAGAATATTCCAAGAATATTCTTGTTGTCCTTGATTTCTGTTAATGTGTGACTGCTTTAGCCACATATTAACAGTTTATCCACTTCCTCAACACAGTTCCCCATGAACAGTACCTGAGGGTTTGAACCCAGCTTTTCAGATTTATGCACGGAGCAATATCCTCATACTTCAGCATGGACTGGACATCAAATCGCACGATGCCTTCTGAAGCATGCTACAGGAAGAGCACATAACAGTTACACTTCTACACATTTGTAACGTCAGACTGGACCATCTGCTATATCCCTCAGAAACATAAGGGAAGCTGTATTTATCTACACGAGAAGTAATACTGCCTGTGTGTCGCGAGGTTCTCTCTATTTCAAGGAAGGAGATACTCTGAACTTAAAGAATATTTTATCAATGGAATCAGAAGTCTTACTTGTATTTTTGAGACTATCCCTTTGTGCAGAACTGTACAAGCCACATGCAGGACAGGGTTGGGTCTTGTATGTGCCTACATGATGATTTCCTCTGACTGTGTAATTCAATAAATACAATCTTTCCATCTACAGTCTCGGCGTTTTGAAAATTTATTTTTTCTAGCAGTATTCCATGACAAAGTGACCAGTGTATCAGCACTATCAAAATATTTTATGAAATTTACACATGTTCAAGAAAGGTCAGAAGTCTGTCTCATTTTTAACTCCTCACTTTTCAGTTCATCTGATACTTTCAACTGATCTAAACGAATCTCAAACCAAATTGGCATTTCACAACAAAACACTGAACAGAATAAATTTTAATGACATTTTATTCTGAAAATACTATTCGGCATTGTGTTTTAGCAACAGTGGTCTAGATATTCAAATTCAAGAACTGTGGTCCCAGCAAAGTTTCTTCACACCAACACCTGTAACATTTACGATTTGAACTTTTTCGTATGCCCCTTCCACTGGTGTTTTTTTCCCCCCTCATTTTCGCCCCACTGATACACAATGAAAAGGCATAGAAAAATTCATAACTAATGGTAATGGGTTTTTGTATGGGACGAAGCTCCTGTATAGCTATTCTTAAGGGAAAACACAAACATCTCATGCATAACCATGCTTTTAGTCTACCTAAATAGAGACAAGAACAAAGAAAAGGTGTTGTGTTTGTTTGGTTGTTTTTTTTTTTTTAAATTCTGAGATGTCAGAGGACTTCAGACATTCTAAATAAACACTGTCAGACTTACCATGTTTAGCTGAGTAGTAGCACAAAGTACGCCATGAAAAGAAATCGTGTAGTTAATGCTAACGTCGCTCAGGCTTGCCCACCACCGAGCAACACAAAACTCAATGGTTTTTCCAGCCTGGGTAACAAAAATGCAAAGTTAGACACAAAATCTCTTCTCCTCTTTCTGTTAACCCCAGCCTTCCTTACCCCAAAGACAAAAAATTTGGGACATAGCTGAGAGTAAAGCCTATCATGTCCAGAGTACTCCAATGATATTGGATTGTACAGTAGCCAATAGGACACTACATTTGATCCAGAAAATACAAGCAGCTCTCACAAAACAGTATGTCTGATTACCCCCACCAAAACAAAGTGTACCAGGGGTATACATTACAGAGAAAGATGCAGCTTTTAAATACTATATCCTCCTTTCTTACCCTTCAAACTAGGCAGACAGGTTAGTTTATAGATGGCATCAATACATGTCAGAAGAGAAGATACTGCTCCCTATCTCAGGAGTACATGACTCTTGGGAGGCTTTTTGTTGTTGGTGGTGATGGTTTTTTGCTTGTCTTTTTTAAACTAACATGATAAAAATCACCATCAGTCAGTCATTGTAGCATAGCGATCCCACGACATTTTCACACAGAAATCACAACCTCTTAGACTTCAGAGCTACTACATTAAGCAGAGCAAACTTGATCAGTGGACTTGGTCATCCACACACCTGACCTGGTTCTATCTTAGACTGTTGAGCTAAATCCAAGAGAAGTAAAAATGTCAGCCAGTCAGTATCACTTGGCTTCAACACCAAGAAGACTTCTGAAATTAATCACATTAAGCACTAAGGGCAAAACATGCTGAACTAAATCTACCCAACATTTGCTTTCTATTTGAAAGGAAAGCCAGTCTGCATAAAGCAGCATTAACAAACTGAAGAGAGAAACACAGGATAATTAACACTAGGAAGCTATTAGAGACCTTCTCAAAACAAATTAAAAAAAAAAAAAGCATTCACTACTATAACAAATTCTTAAGAAAAAGAAGCCCAAGAAATCACACAAGAGACAAACAAAACAAGAACAACCAAAACCCAATGCTCTCTCTCTTTCTTGCACCCCCAACGTAACTTACTAAGACAGGAAATGCCTCAGTCACTGATCCTTTTTCTGGTAAGGATGAAAATTTGTAGAACTCATGACTTCTGTAGGCTTTTTGCTTCACTAGCTGAACAGCATGAAGCACAAACTTTGCAGTCACATCAGATGAACATGAACATACAGTTACTTCTGGACAAAAGAAAAAATGAAGTTTAGTTTCAACAGTCAAGAATTTAAATAAGAAATGGAGATTCAACAGAAAAAGACTATTAAAATTATGAATATCTTGTGAAAAAAAGTTACGCAGCATCTAAGCGGGTCCATCTGCGAGTAATGCTCATCTGTTATTCACTACGACCTCATCATGTTATGGAAAACCCGGCAAATTCAGAGATCAGTTAAGAGAAGTGTTACTCAGACAGTAAAAACTGATCGGATAGCACAGGTTATACACATCTGCACAGCTCAGACTGCTGCTGAATCTCAAATTCAGATTCTTACCAGTAAACTTCAGCCCAAATGAAAGATTTTTATGTACTAGATTTCATACGTAGACAAGAAATGCAACTTCTCCTTGCAGAATTATGAGCTCCTTGCCCATCACATACTCTGCAGTTGAGACATCTTTCAAGGCTATGTCTACAAACGTTAAAAATTACGCACAGCTCGGGCAGTAATACTTTCCCATAAACATGGGATATTCCTCCAGTAAAGGGCCATTATTTCACATTGTATTTGCTAGATTTTAGAACACAAAGTCTGAATTTCACTATAGCAGAAACCATGAGATAACCCTAGAAATCACTCTTAGAAGACCCTGGAATCAAATGAATATTTTACATGTTGATGGGTCAAATGCTTGAATTTTTACTCAAGCAGAAATAGGAATGATTAATAGGAATGCTTTCAGAACAGCTCTGTCAGATTTGATGTGATTTGTTATTTAATTGAAATGCTCATTTTCCTTACCAGCCCATGTAGCTCCCTGGGGAACATCAATGAAATGCCTTCGGATTTGACCAGGTTTAAAATGAACATCTGTATATGCAAGGTCATAGCTTGATGATTCATCTACTCTGTACATAAAAAAGCAAGGACAACTAGTAATCAAGCTGTGGAGATTTTTTTTTTTAATAATTAAAAAAAGGTAGTTTTAAATACAGAAGTACTCTCCAAAAAGAGTATAATGAAGATATTCAGTCCTTTGCACCAAATATTTTGATCTGCAAATTTGCTTTTACTTAACCACACTACTTGCTAAGCCCGAAATACCCACAAAAATAAGATGATTTGAAGTCAAATGGATTTATTAAGGGGAAAAACAGAACCTGTGGTCAGTGTTAGATGAGGCTCCTTTTGAGGTTGTTACTGATACTCATAGAATATCCTGAGTTGGAAAGGACCCACATGAACCATGGAGTCCAACCCCTGGCTCCACACAGGACCCAACCCTGTGTTTGAGAGCTGTGTCCAAACACTCCTTGAGCTCCAGCAGCCTGGGGCCATGCCCACTGCCCTGGGCAGCCTGCTCCACGCCCAGCACCCTCTCGTGCAAAACCTTTTCCTAACCCCCAGCCTGACCCTCTCCTGATGCAGCTCTATGCTGTTCCCCCGTGTCCTGTCGCTGTCCCCAGAGGGCAGAGATCAGTGTCTGCTGCTCCACTCCTGTGAGGGAGCTGTAGGCTGCCATGAGGCCTCCTCTTCTGCTCTGGGCTGAACAAACCCAGAGCACCTCAGCTGCTCCTCATACCTCTTGCCCTCCAAACCCTTCACCAACTTCAGTCCTCCTTTGGATGCTCTCTAACAGTTTTACGTCCTTCTCATATCGTGGTGCCTAAAGCTGCACCCAGGTCTCGAGGCGAGGCCGCACCAGCACAGAATAGAGAGTATTACTCATTTTAGTAATTTAAACATAACACTGCTCAATTACAGCTTAGAAAGTGGATATCAGCACGCTCCTAAGGTATCAATTGTTTTTACATTTCTCCTCAGATATTATTTATGATATTCAGTTTTCCAGTTTCTAACAGCATTTAACTAATCTTTCGTTCAGTGTCAGAAATGTGGTAATTGCCACCACTCCTTCTGGTAAGCGTACAAGAACTGCACCAGTAAAGGATCTGACAGCGCAATGCTTCTGAACAATTCAGAACGTCTGTTCCATCACATTACGTAGACACCTTCTTCCACAGTGTCCCCGTCCCTGCCATAAGCTGTGCTTAAGCACAAAAAAAACCCCAAAGGATTCTGTTTTTCAGTGAAACCGCTTTTCCTGGTAGAGTGTCTGTCTAATGAAGTTAGTTAAGGTGTGTAAGTAGGAGTATTTCTATGAATGAGTTGGTAAAAAAATTACATTTTTCCCCTCAAGGCAGATTGTCCATTGAATAGGTTTAGTAGGATACTTGCCTTCCTTATCAAAGTCACTGAAGTCATGTGTTTAAACCACTTATGGCCACAACACAATACTAACTCTCTAAATTCTCTGCATCAAGGTTGTGATGGAAATCTGTCCCAATTTCCACCTGCCAAACAGTGCCCACTACCTTTAAGAACTTTAGTCCATCAGCTATAAGTGAAAAAACAAACTCCAGCTGACCTACACCTAAGAACGTATTGTTATGTTGTTCAAGAAGTCAAAAGTCATCTGTATTCTGATGGACCAGAATCAACATTACAGAAACCAAAACCAAAAATAATTTAAAAAACCCACAAAAACAACAACAATAAGACATTGCTGTAGGAGTCTGTTGCAAGAATCCTTTCTGAGTTCTGCTCCCTTATCAGTGTCAGCAGTAAGTTCAAGGATTCACAGAGAAAGAAGGTGAAGTAATGACAACACAAGCAAAAGCAAACAGAGTATGGATTTACCGACCTTGTTGGTATAACAACTGTTATTGGGACTCTGAACAGAGGGCCTGCATTAGGCATTGCTGTATCATATCCACACACCTGACAAAATAAAACAAGTCACTTGAGATCCTTGGTCAAAATGAAATTATAGAAGACAACATTAAACTTGAACTAGTTGCGGAGTGTTTTAAATCAAAGACGAAAATACATCTAGCAAAAAAACTTAATACATTGTTTCATTTACATTCACTGATATTTCGATACCTCTGTATAATGTACTCCTTCCCTCAGGCCACGTGGATCCACACGAATATTTATGTGCCGGCACTGGTTCATGAGCTCTAAATGACTGGGGCACTGGACCCACGGTGCATTTGAAGTTAAAGCTAAATGAAGCTGGAGAGATATCCTTTCAGTGTTTTCTGACAAGAAAAACAAACAAACAATGAATTATGCACTCCAGTTCTACTATAACACAGTATCTGCCATTCAAATATCCCCGTCTCAATAAAATGCAACAGGAACCAGTTCCTTAGAGTCCCCTCAATGACAGTGTTCTAAGTTCTCTCTTGAGAAAAGAGCAAAATAGCAGCATATAGGAAAATTAAGCTTATACCTAACTTCGAATTTTTACCTCTTGAAACAGTCAAACCTGAAAGAGTCAAAGTAAGCAGTGCTTCAGTTGCCCATAATACAGCCTGGAAGCAGCTATGACCATTCTTCTATAGATGAGAAGTCTTGCTTAATGCGCATAAATAAAATAAAAAAAAACAACTGCACTGATTCTGAAGGCTATGCTAATTACCAAATCACATTACAGAACAACCTAAGAGAATGTTTATGTTTAATGAAATAATTGCGATCATAATCTATATTGACTTTGTCAGTTCAGCCGATCTGGTGAATCAGGTTCCACATCTGAACAGCCATGGGTTAAAGCATAGCTTTCTAAAGAAGCACCTACACCTAGTTTAAATGTTTTAATGGTTAAAAATCAGCTTTTTAACAACTCTTTCAATCTTGCTCTAAAGATTAACAACTTTTTCAAGAAAAAAACATAACTTTTTTGGACTCAGTTAACCTTAGCTTAAGGTTCAGATATTTAGTTTCATTACTCCTTTGTCAAGTAAGAACTTCTCTGTTATCAGATGTCCTTCCCTCAGAGATGCACCAGAAGCAATAAAAGCTCAAACAGAACTTCAGACAGACTGAGCAGATCAGCCTCCCTTAACCTCTTATAAATTCTCTCAGTCTTCTTGAAGACACCTGGCACAGCACAGAAACAACAACAGGACATGTACTAGGGAAACATCATGCTGCACCCATTACAAACATCTAACTCCATTTTCAGATTGTTTGCTTCCTACAGAAGAGAGCCTAGTGCATGATTATTTCATTTCTCTGTGTCGATTAAAAAAATAATTACTGATTGCAATGTAATCCAGCAACCAATGAAGTTACTTATGGTAAGTAACCTGTCCTTATTCAAATAATCTCTTCCCCTAAATAAATTCACCAGTTTAGCACATGCCAACCTTCTGGACCACTGGTTCTAGGAAAGGAATTAATCTCAGTAAGAGGTCTCACATTGATCATTTTCTGAATAAAATGCAACGGTTTCTCAGTGAGATGAGCCCCATCCGGTATTTAATAAAATAAAGGAGGGCAGATCAGTTTGCGGAGAAAAGCTGTCATACCTATTTGCGTTGGCACTGGTTACTTATCCAGTTGATAAGTAACTCCATCCTGTATTAACTCCTATATCACCTTTGGGCATATTTATGCTCATCCACTAGTAGCTACTGAACGAAAGTCTAGTTTGTTAAAATCTTAGTTTTTCCCAGCTTAGATAAAACCCAAAGCTAGTCTTTAAATAACGGAGAAACTGTTCTCTGAATAAGTTCTGCCCTATTATTCTTTGTCAAGAGGTATCTGCAATAAAATCCCTGGACGTTCTACAATTTCATGAGATATTAAAGATATTTGATTATTTTTTTTCTGTATTTTTTTCCTGGGAGCCACAACCTCACTTTAAAGTTCTTTAGCGCAGAGATCCCTTTTTTCAGTGAGAGGAAGCCTGAAGAAACAGACTCACCAGAAACGTATAACTTTTGCAATCATAGATCTGATACTAGAATGGAAAAGCTGTTTAGTTGCTTGCCTTCATTTTCCAACAAATGTGGAGTTGCATTTATTCCTGCTATGGACTAAGACTTCTACCACTCCTCATTATCACAGCTTTTTTATTCAAAGAGTATTCTTCATTTTTCTCTTGCACAAAACAAGCTCTTTTCCTACCTGTGTTCTCAGGAAAGGCAGGTTCTATGCCAACCCCGTGATCAGAAGGTGCAGCTATCTGGGCAGGGTCTCTGAGGTAGATGCCACGATTGTTTCCAACAGTAACAGTAAAGCCTATGTTATTTGCGAAGGATGAATTCTGAATGAGGTAGTCGTAGGCTTTGTCAACCTGTTAGAACACATTCTCAATTAACAAAATTCACTTTTAAGAGTGACTTACATATATGATCTTCTACACGAAGCATTCAGCAAGCGTAGCAACACGCGGTGAAGTTGCTAACGTTACCTACTAGAGTCATACTGACTGTGAGGCAATACTTCCAGCATGCAACAGCCATATGGAACACTGGAATAGTCAAGAACACTAGAGGATGCAAAACAAAGTTTCCACAGTTGACTTTGAAGACAAAAGCTCTGATCTACAATAATACTTTAGGTCCCTTTCTCATATAGGAGTTCAACTAGTAATCATTTAAACATTTTCTACAGTACTATAAGTTAAGCACGCCAAAACAGGCAGGCATTCCTTCTTGCTTGTACAAGTTTAACATGTACAGATACGAAATAAGGCTCTGATTGTTCGCTCCCTTAATAATGAACAGATGACAAGTTCACCTTTTTGTTTCAAAAAGGCACCCTTCTCTCTTGCTTCCTAGTCTACTGACTCCCAAAATCTTACATTCTCTTACACTCCTGCAGGCTCCCTCCCTCAGTGGAGATGGCAGGAGGGGGACCAACCTTTTACACAGGTGGATAATGGTAGGACAAGGGGGAATGGGCTAAAACTGAAAGAGGGGAGGTTTAGGTTGGACATCAGGAAGAAATTCTTCACGGAGAGAGCGGTGAGGCGCTGGCACAGGCTGCCCAGAGAAGCTGTGGATGCCCCATCCCTGGCTGTGTTCAAGGCCGGGCTGGATGGGTTCCTGGGCAGGTTGATCTAGTGAGCTAGTGGCTGGCAGCCCTGTCCACGGCAGGGGGGTTGGAACTAGATGATCTCTGAGGGCCCTTCCAACCCAAGCCATTCTATGAGATTAGGGCACCCTCCTCTGAAACAAGCAGATGCACCGTAGCCTCAGTCTCCAACGTCAGAGTTTTAACCCCTTTTTCAAACATGCTTTAACCACAGAATACTAAAATGGTAAGATATGACTGGTGCATTTCGTTTTTCTTTGGCAATGTTTTTATTTGATATGGTCATCACCATGCTGCCTTCTGTATCATACTCAGTGTTACAGATGTGTTTAGAAGACATCAGCTACTAGGTTCTGTTATCTCAAGAACACAAGTTTAGGGCTAGCACATAATATGCAGCATCTTTAAGCATGACAGCAAAGTCTCAGTACCTCTGTTTGACTAGGATGGGAGTGACTGCAGGCAAAACCAGCAGCAGCTCTTTAAGAGCATAACCTTACGCACAGGGATACTGTAATTCATGGTGCCTTTATCATAAAAAGATTCACGTTGCAGATTCCCAAGCTACTTAGAAGATCACACAATACAACGAATGCTCAGATATTCCAGTGCAGGCCCACCCACAAAGTCATCACACAATTGCAGCTGTACTTTGCTTTGTGAAGCAAAGGTGTCCTTTGCTTCAGCGTGGGAATCTGTATTTTCACAGCTCAGAACTTACTGTTCCAGCTTTTGTCTGCAAAGAACAAGCTCAGCTCTCTGACAACTGCATAAAACATTTTCCGACATTAAGACAGAATTTAGGCAAACAAATCCATGTGGGTGACAAAAACCCACATCCCCCTTTTACGTCCACACGCCCTTTTGATCGGACTAGGAATGTGTCTAGTTAACACATATTCTAGAGAAATCAACTGCATGCTGGAGCTGAGAGAAATATTTCATTCCTCCTCCCCACCCACTACATTCCCTTCTTTACCCTGAACCATGTCTGCTCATTAAGTAGCATGGGAGCAAGTAATTCTAGAGGAGCGAGCTCATCCAGAAAACTGTTGGTTTTTAAGTCAGTCTTCTACTGGCAGTTATTTATACTATGTCGGTTTTCTGTTTTTTGTTTTTCCCTTTTTCTTTTGCTGGCACGTACCTGAATAATACCATGTCCTTGTGCAAAAATTTCTATGTTTTCAGCTTTCACTGCAGTATTTTCTAAGGCTCTTCTCACAGAATGAACAGTGTAATGGATATCATTAGCTTTGAGCCCTGAAATAAAGAAAATAAGGGTATTATTGGAAAAAAAAAAAAACTAACAAGTTTGAAAGATCTAATCTTTTATACTATGCCCTGATGTCTCGAGTTACAGTGTATTACCTGACAGTACTAATGCAATGCCTCCACACGCATTGGGAGAAGACATGGATGTGCCATTCATGAGCTGTGTTCCTCGCAGAGTCCAGTTTGGAACGGAAGCAATAGCACCTCCTGGGGCACTGATACTTACTCCAAGGGCTCCATCAGTGCTAGTGGAAAAACAGAGTTGTTGAAAAATAAACACTCCTTCTGCACACTTGAACTTATCTGTGCCCTTAAAAAGATAACTTTAGCTTTGGGTAACATTCTCTACGCTATCACTTCACTAAGCCATTAACCCACTAAACTAAAGCATTATATTTAGTTGCAGCTCGTCAAATTAATCATCAGAAAACCTTCACTGTGAGGTTTCTAAAGGAACTTTAATTCCTTTAATACACTACAAAGAGCTACAGTTTAGTAAGCAGAGTATTTGCTGGAATTTGAATTAGAAAAATGCACACAGACATATCAAACACTCCATTGTGTAAACAGATATCCTACTGAGCCTACTCCACCTTTATTATTTTTTAAAGAAAATGGTAAAAGGGAGAGAAAGACTCAAAAAAGACCCAGACTCTAGAGATCTGGATTTTGCACATAGCCACTTCACAAGCAGGTCAAATTTTGAATCACAACACAACTTGCACTTGAGACAAGGACTTGAAGGGGAGAAAATAAAATAGTATCAAGAGAGGGCCAGCTGATGCTGATCCCCAAGTCACCTTCTTTCTTGCTCAATAACATCTGAAAACGCAGCGGGTACCTAAGACACAGCCAACAAAGCACCTAGTTTTCAACTGTACAGACAGAAAGGCTAAGCCTTCCTCACTCTGTACAGTCAAAAAGCACACCACTTGAACAAGGACAGCGCTGCGCTTGAGCTGTTAAATTCTGTGGAGAGGCAAGGTATTTTCTGTGGACTTACATCCTACACTAACAGCTTCGCATGTCTAAAATGTGTCTCAAAAATCAGAGTACTCCACTTCACACAATCATGTTGAATTTGGTATATTTGATGACAGTCCTATACAAAGTACAGTGTTTCATCACAACACTTCCAGCCAAGCAGCGCATGGCATATCTGCCTGAAAGCCTCCAGTGCTTACTCAGACTTCTTCCTCCGGCTGTCAAAACCTTCTGAGACATGAAATAAAATAGTAAGTTCTCCAAGCCCCTAAATTTTCTTTCAATCTTTGAGATAATTTTCTATAATATCAGGTAGAAAAGCATTTTTCTGCCTACTCAGACCTCCACTATACTTAAGCAAAACCCTTAATTAAATTGTGCTGTTTTAGCAATGTCACTGAAGACAGAAGTAACAGTACTTCTTCTAGTCTTCCACACCAACAGGATAGTGAACCATGCCCTATTGCTTAATGAAACAAAAGCTACTGAAAAGAGCCTCTGAAAAAAAAAAGTCTAGAAATACAACAAGTCTCTAAAAACACTTTAATCACCTCTGGACAGGTTTTCATTCACCAAATACACTTTTCTGAAACGTACAGACTGTGACAGGCAGTTCAACCCTCTTCCCCCTCCGGGACGAGGGGAGGCCACCTAAGCTTCCCCGTGGGAAAGAAATACTTTCATTCTGGAATAAACGACTCATTTTTAGATTTTGAATTACTGAATCGGAACTGAAAAGTAATGAGTTTCTTCTTTTAACAAAACCTACCTAGGCCCTCTGGATGACCACGTGTATTGATTTGCTGGTAGTTTTTCTCTCAAAGAATATTCAGCAACCATCATATCAGGTGACACATAGGCACCAACACCTATTAAAAAAAAAAAGCATTTTAGATGTACAATGAATATGTAATTAAACAAAAATTTAAATATCTGTGATTAAGTTTATTATGGAATGCTTTTTTTACGTTTAAAATGCACAAACATACATTTTCCCATCTAAGTAAGTTCAAATATTTTTACAAAGAAAGCATGAAGATGCATGCTACACAGTTATAGCAGTGATAGTCAAGACTGTGTAATATGAAAACCTGACACAGTACAGATAACTTCAAAATTTAATTCTTATTCAACTGGAACAATTTGTATTCACCTCCTGCATGTATTGCACAACAGATCACTTTTATATGCCCACCTCCCTTTCTGGGGTGAAAGGGGAGAATAATTTTGGCTGTGTTTACGTTGTTACAAACCACACCAAGGCTGCCTCAAACTAGTCTGCGTGGATTGGTTCAAGTTCCCACGGCTCGGAGCTACGCTACCTCTAAGAGATGGCTGCAACCATACTGCTCAGCCACCATGGTGATGAGAGTCAGCATCTTCCTGTCTACCGTCAAATGGGCCCTGAACATGTAAACGACTATGTCAGAGCCTGCTGAAGTTGCACTTTTGGAACACGATGTCAAGGAAACGCCCTTGCAGTGTACCTGTTGTAAACTGCGCACTCCGTTCTCATTAAATCAAGCACTGTCAGGATGGTAGAGAACCGCCCCATACCAAGACAAGGAAACTAGATTAGGCAAGGTCCACATCCACACTGTCTGAATCACAGAATGGTTTGGGTTGGAAGGGACCTTAAAGATCATCTAATTCCAACCCCAGCCATGGGCTGGTTGTCACCCACTGGATCAGGCATCCCAGGGCCCCATCCAACCTGGCCTTGACTACCTCCAGGGACGGGGCATCCACAGCTTCTCTGGGCAGATTGTCTATATCTAAACAAACCCCCTTTTAACTTAAAACTAAACACTTTCTCCTATCACTGCAGTCCCAGATAAAAGACTCCCTCCCCATCTTTCCTGTAGGTTTCCTTTGAAAGGCTGCAATGAGGTCTCCCTAGAGCCTTCTCTTCTCCAGGCTGAAGAAGCCCAGCTCCCTTTGCCTTTCTTCATAGGGGAGGTGCTCCAGCCCTCTGAGCACCCTCGTGGCCTCCTCTGGACTCGCTCCAGCAGCTCCACTCTTTCTTGTGCTGGGGACCCCAGGCCTGGATGCTGCACTGCAGGTGGGGCCTCACAATAGCAGAGCAGAGGGGGTGAATCCCCTCCCTCTCCCCACTGGCCAGGCCTCTTTTAATGCAGCCCAGGATACAGCTGGCCTTCTGGGCTATGTGAACTAAGCCACCCTTATCAACTGTATTTTGGTTTTCCCTTAAATCTGGTTCATTCCAGATGGAAGACAAGTAGAATGCTACTTGACATAAAGAGTACAGGATCAATAAATTTAGTCTCTGGAGTGATACAACGAAGCTGAATTGATGGTAGACGCACTGTAGGAGTAAAGCTAATGCAGCAAAGTCAATCCAGTTCCAACCGTGCAGTCTCACTAGCACAATAATCGTAAACTAACCTTTAGGAAGCAATCAGTGTTAATTCTACTGTATACCCTGAAGTAGTCTCTCTCAAACTTTCGAGTGTACCCACTGTACTCCCTCCACGAGTGTCCTGAGATTTCAGTTAAGTACCCTGTGTACTGCAGTAACACTGCATCAGACGATCTATATAAAAATACCAGGGAAGTTACCCCTGAGAGCTACATATTTGTGTAAGTCTTATACCTCAGTCTTCCACTGAAATATCAAGAACACATACTAACCCAATCAGAAAAATCAATTCTTATGCTAATAGTAGACTTTCACAGAAGTAGCACTGCATCTGGAAGAGTAATTCCCCAAGAAGGACCTGTATAGGTCATGTCATGGGATTATTTGATATTCAAATTAAAAAGCCACACTTCACTGCATATAGGAAGAAAGAATACCAGGATATCTGCTGAAGTAAGTAAATGCATCTAAAACCCAATTTCTGCCAATTTAGGATGCATTGCAAACTTTTCAGGAAATGAATTAGAACAAAATTTGCTTATAAATTTTACAAGGTACACTTAACAATATCTAGTGGTCTGAGTGGTGTGATTGGACTGTTACAAAGAGTCACTCTCCAAATAGGTCAGACCAGAAAGATTTCTTTTGCAAATTCCATAAAGCGACATCAAATCTACACCATTTGCCACTACCACCTGTTTTCTGAGAAGGTAAGTTCTAGAACTGTGAGAAGATAACCTGAGTTTTTATACCTAAGCATACAGTAAGTGCCTCCCTTAGAATTAATCTTGCAGGTCAGTACTCTGAAAATATTTTGGATTTAGTATAGCAAACAACGTGTGATATCAAACAAATAACACAAGTACACAGCTTTAAGAGACAGAAGCTGAACACTGTCACGGTACGTACCTATTACACTAGATGTAGTGCCACCAGGACATCCTACTGTGGAAAGGCAAGGGCCATTATTTCCTGCACTCGAAACATAGATTACGTTGTGTTTCCACACTGCTTCATTAATTACTTCACAAATTCTCCTGAAGTAAGAGGAGAAAAATCATTTAATCAACAGTATGGGTTGTTCCCTCTGCGTGGCAAAACTCTCATTCCTAGCAGAATCTCTGTGACCAACCACAGAGGAATATTATGCAGCCTGCTTCCCATACCAGGCAGAGCTGGTTCCAGAACTGAAGTTACTCACAAAAAACGTCTTCTATTTTAAAAGGGAGTAACAACCATGTAGCAATTTTNAAAATTAAATCAAGCACACCACCACCACAAAAAGCAGGAAAAACACCCACCACCACACGACAGATTATGTGGTGCTCCAACTACAAGAATTCTTTGCTATTCTAAAACATTCCTTGTATTACAAATTAATAGCACTTTCAATACGTTTATTTGATTTCTGATGGTTTTTAAATAAGTCAACTGAAACAACTTGAAGTCATCACTTGGGCCTGGACAGTTCATTCTTACCGACACTACATTTACACAGAACTAAAACCTATAACTCCACTTATGTAGTGTTAAAACACCTTATGCTAACCACAGGAGCACTTACCCAGAATTTGGCCAATGTGTTGCCTCTCCATAGCTATAGTTGACAAGATCACATTTGTATTTTATTGCTTCTATCATCTGACAAAGGAAAAATAAAAGCCAAAATACATTAAGCCAGTTATGGAATAAGTACCATGTGCTTAAACTGATCTGCTACAGGTAGTATATGAAAAATGGAAACAACTTTGATTATCCAAAACAAACTGCATGAAGTAAGTTACATTAAAAGCACGTTCTCCTAGTAGTCCAGTACAAGAAGAACAAAAATGCCTGTTGCTGAAAAGTCTTATTAACGCATCATGTCCCAAGCTCTAAATTAAGACATTAACTTAAGAGAAAACTGCAGAGATCATTAGGCTGAGATGTACACCCTCAATAACACAAGATTCCCCTTTCCTGCATGGCTTGGTTAAATTCCAAAAAGCCACAAAAGCATTAACACACATCTTCATGTTACTACAGCAAGATATTCTATGGGCTGCAAATGATCATTTTCTATTTCTTTTAATACATACCTATTTTCCCATCCACTTACTATACTGCAGAGGCCTTGGGCCTTTGTTTATCAGAAAGGAGAATTTTTCCTCCTTCTTAAGAACCTGAGTCAAAATGATTTCAGCCACCAAGTTAGATACCAGTTGGTATTTTGAGTATTGTACAGTTATCTAGCTAACTACAAAAAAATCCACCCACAACACAGAATAAGCGACTTTAAATAAGCATACAAGTCACTCAGCCCGAGGGCTGAGTTAGCCAGACACTGCAACTCTACCATCTGAAAAAAGCCGTAAGTACTCTATGCAACAGAAGTCTTCTGTATTAAACCACTACTCTTAAGATACAGTGATAATTCCAAACATTTCTTATTTATTTAGGGCTGATAAGACCATAAAACCACAGCCTGTAAGCAACTGGAATTCCACCATAAAGTCAAACTGCTGAGATCAGCATTGATCCAGTGAAATACCTACAGCTCTTATTAAACCAGTGCCAGTTTCCATTGTGCTCAGTCTCGTATCACCAATCTTGATTGCAAGAATCTGAGCTCCAGGAGCCACACCATTCCGCTCTGGTTCTTCTGGGAAGTATCCAGCCGCAATACTAGCCACGTGTGTTCCATGCGCTCCTAGGCAAGTGGAAAAGTCATGCCAACCTATGTTTAGTGAACTTAATTTGCACTAATTTAATACACAAGAGCTCAATTCGTTTTCATTTAATGAAATTGTCAGCATATTAGACAGCCCCGACATCAAACTACTTTATTTAAATACATGTCATTATACTAAAAGACAAAGAGTAAGTCAATAACAGCAATTTGCAAAACAAAACAGTTTTGAGGGCAGGAAGGAGGAGGCAGGAGAAAAAGGAATTAAATCAACTAACAGAAGTTACCTGAAAGGCTCAACACTTTCAGCTCAAAGTTATGAGAACAATATCTAAAGTACCCAGATAGTGGGGATTAAAAAAATAAAATAAAATGAAAGAAAACTGCATAGAATGATAACAGGAATCTCACAAAGTTATCGTTGATTTAGAAGCCAGGACTGTTTCAGTAGTTACAATGAGAGAGGACAGTTTCATGAGAAATGAAGAGCATTTTCAAAATCAAATACATCCACACCACCTCACCCACTTGGGATGTTTCCTAAACAAAACATGGTTATAGTAAGAATAGATAAATATGAGGTCAGAGCAGTTGGCGCTACAGCTATAACAACACCTGTCATCAGAAAAAAAATTGGATAAACCAAAATAAAGACAGATACTCTTCTGTTCACGGATGTCTTTAAATTAGATTATTCAATGGTAAAAGCACAAAGGACAGCAACAGAACTCAATAATCAACATAGTTCAAAACCAAAACAAAAAAGCTCCTTCAGAAGAAGGCTCACTGTTTCAGGCTTATGCCAGCAATACGCAGGAACATCTTTAAAGAGCAACGAACTACAAATACACCATGTATACATGCACATGGACAAAAAGCTGGCTGTGTTTCAGACACAAACATGCAAGCAGGTTTAGTAACAACACATCGTAGTGGCTTTACTGCAGGAAATCCGAATCATTTTTCATGCCTTAGCAGTGAGTGCTGTATTAATGAACTGCCTTGAACCAGTACGAACTGCTGCTTCTCATGACACCTACACAGCAGAAGAATTTTCTTAACATCACTTTCACTCACCTCCACTTGTCACAATTGAAAGAAGGTTTCCATCATCATAGATGTTAACGGAGTAATTCAGCATTTCAGATGTCCCAAAAGACCCATACTCCTGAGCCTCCTTGTAGGTTCTCAACACAGTACAGCTCGCTAGGTCACCACTCTCACTTGTATCTACGCAGGCTCTGATGACAAAAGATGGTAATTTTCCAACTGCTGCGCACTCCCAATTATTCC
>VXAV01010101.1:516019-528182 GCA_013399715.1 Alectura lathami | reverse complement strand
CAAATAAATTGTTGGATATAAATATGTACTTGATCGTGGATAGCGTGCAGAAATTTATAACAAAAATACAAAGATTAGTAGAATTAATTACAATAGAAATTTATGGATGTAAAGCACCAGAAGCAACAATACCAATCAAAGGTTGCAGAACATTCTATATTAATAACCAAGGACATGACTGACATCAGTCAAAGCGGTAAACACCAAGGAATGGGTTGTTTGAAAATCATGATCAGATGGCTGGATGAGGCCACAGCATGACAACTCTTCAGCAAAAGGCTTGAACTCATAACAGGAGGATGTCAGCAAGGTTTCAGCAAGGCTGTAGCCACAAGGACGCCCAAATGAGGAAATAGACCATGGGTAGCAACCTTCCCTAAGGTTTATGGAGGAGGAAGTAAGCAAGATTCTCAAGCTAAAGTGGATGTCATGTTAAGTAACTTATGAAGTGTGCAAAATGATGTCCAAAACCCACTGTCAGCAAGACGAATCCAAGAGGTTTATTAGGAGTTGGCAGCTGATGTATTTTTCCCCCTGTGTCATGTATAAGCGAAATTGGCCAGACCACCAGGACACACACGTGTTGCTGCAAGTGAATGTGTGGGTTTAAGAGAGTAAAATCTCCGCAATAATAAATGTAATGACCAAAACTAGTTTTGTGTAATGTAAGCGTCACCTTCATCCATGTGGCTTCACACTGATTCTTGTTATATTAAATTTATGCAATCACAGGAATATTGTATTAACAGCGTGATTGCCTAAGCAGTCAACGTTACAGCAGCACTTAGTGTGTTAGATGAAAGTCACTTGGGTGTTTTTGTGCTTTTAATTAGTTGGATTTTGTAAGACACTACAGCTTTGTTTCATTACAAATTTATGAAGGCAAATGCTCTTGTGCAAGTTACAGTATTATAGATGTAAGCATTATAGATGTGAGCAACTCAAGCTTATTTGTGCTGGAATGTAAAGCATACATCCTTACAACCTGTTTTCAAAGCTTTCCCATATCTGCTTAATTTTTAAAGCCCCGTCTTGGGAAGTCTGAAAAATGTATCTCTTATCTTCATACGCATATGAAATATATTCATATTCCTTATGATGGAACTCAGGAGCTTCTGTTTTAGAAATGCTTCACTTATTTAGAAGTGCTTGAGGTATTTAAACATTTATTTTCTTAGTCAGAAACTATGCAGCAAACCAACTGAGAATATCTGCGAGTTTTCCTGTAACTAGTTTTACAGCATCATTGTCAATAGCTTTTATTATAGATGAGCTTGAACTAAAATGTTTTCCAGTGTGCGACAAAGAACAGCATAACCTATGACTTCTGTGGTACTATTTGCTTAATCTCTAGTGATTTATATACTGATCCACACATTTGGTGCATTTTCTGCTGAGGTAAAAAATACAAGACTTGCCACTGTCTCCAGTCCTTAATAAATAGATGACTAGATGAGCTTAAGTCCTCAAACTAATCCTTCTTTTGGTTGTTTGGTTTTCCAAAATTGCTCTCTAATTCCATTTTTTGTTGCTCTTCTATTTACTCGTGAAGGCAAAGATGCCACTGAAATAGGAATTTCAAAGAAATCTAGAAAACTCTTGGTAGAATGTTGTTAAAAGAACAAACTACCAAGAATCTCCAGAAAAAAATTTGACTGCTTCCAGGAAATATCCGTTTTGAAGAGCTGCAGAGCTACTTTCGGAAGACTGGGCTCCTCAGAGGCGTTTCCTGGGTTGTTCAATCAATGCTTGAAGAAGGTATTTCGGAACCTGAGAGCCGCCAATGTGTCCGTCTGATCCAGCGTCCTGTCTCCCACTGAAGGCGACACCTAGCGGGGCGTAAACAAACACCAGTGTTATTTGTGTTCACAGCCTTTTGTATTCTCCTAGCCTTTCACTATTTTCAGTTCAAGCTGTTTCCTGAAACTGATGAGGCTTGTCTGCTAAGTAACCCTGGACAGATGTGTCTTCCAAAGAATTGTTTATGCTCCACTTGAAAGTTTATGGTGCTGGTGGTGGGGCTTCAGCTATGGATTTTCTTTTTATCCAGTTTAAAAATATAAAGAACTCCAAAACTATGTATTTCAGATTCTGAAAACTCTTGGAAGACATATTCTGCCGGAGATACAGTGACTGGGATATTGTTTTATTTTGTAAAATATATAAAAAAGAACACCTCTAAGTCATTGCTTCTAATAAATGTCACAAATTAAATATATGTTAAAGTTCTCCTCTTGAGGGCAGCAAACATGCAGAACTAAATTTTGTTCATGTTTCTTAATGGTGTGATAAAGAATATCGTGAACACGAGGGAGACCAGGGTTAGCTCGCCCGTTGGCCCCCATGGTTGAGAGGACAGCTGTTGTGGTTTAACCCTGTGGGCAGCTCAGCCACACACAGCTGTGTGCTCACTCCCCCAGGGTAATGAGGGAGAACATTGGAAAGGTAAGGGTGAGCAAACCCATGGGCTGAGGTAAAGACAGTTAATGGGTAAGGCCAGAGTTCCATGCACAAGCAAAGCAAGATGAGCAATTCACTTGCTTCTTCCCATTGGCAGGCATATGTTCAGCCCCTTCCAGGAGGGCAGGGCTCCTCATGTATAATGGTTTATTGAGAAGATAAATGCCACCACTCCAAGCATTCTCCCAGTTTGATTGCTGAGCGTGATTCCATATGGTACAGAAAATCCCCTTGGCCAGTTTGAGTCAGCTGTCCTGGTTCTGTCCCTTCCCAGATCCTTGCGCACCCCCAGCCCCTTACTGACAGGGCAGCCCGAGAAGTAGAAGAGACCTTGACTCTGTACAAGCACTACTCTGTATCAGCTAAAACATCAGTATGTTTTATTTTCATCAAAAATCTAAGGCATGGCACCATCCAGAGCCTCTATGAAGAAAATTGACTCTATCTTAGCCCAAACCAGTAAAACAGCTCTACCAGCTGCTCTACAGCTCTTGCATAAAAGGGCAAAGCCTGAAACCGAGGCTTAGCCTTATGAACTTACTGAGAACAGCATAACTGAGTAGAAACATACCCACTGTTTGTAAGGACAGATGGAAAAATGTGGACATCCATAAAAAATTAAGCAGTTTTCTTTTTCTCTGCATTGTTGCAACTAGAGTCAGTTGAGTGTGGTAAAGTTCAAAAAATGGGCTTTTAAAATGTGGCATCATAATAATGGAATTCAACCAGACATTGTGTGAGAAGCTGAGGGGTCAGCCTTTGGCAGCACTGGTGATTTAGGAGCATGTTCAGAGGTTCAGACACCTCCAGCTGAGAAAGTGACAGCTCTGGCTGCATCCTGTCTACTATGCCTTTAGCATGAACATAGTGCAGTACCTTAAAATGGAGAAACACAAGAACTTTTCACAATGCTTTTGACTTACAAAGTAAGCCTGACCCAGGAATGACCTTCTTCTCTCGAACTTCTTTCATGTGCTATAAAACATAATACCCTCAAAGCTGGAGAGTGATCCAGAGCTCACAGAAACAATGCAAAGAGTTTGATTGCCCTCCATACATTTTATGTTTTATATCCAGCTCCCAGAAAAGCTTATTCCCAGTGTGGTGTAGCTGTTTTTTACTGAACTACATGCTACAGGAGTTCTTACTGCCTTATAGTAGCAACATATAGTCAAGATGCATTATCCAAATCCTATCCCTCAAATACCTAAGCAATGTACATGTGCTCCACTCTTGGTGACATTGATCAGTTCATAATAAGAGAGAAGAAATTTGGGGAAATGATCTGCAAGAAACATAGCATGGTTCAAAAGAATGAAACTCATGCTGCTGTGAAAGGCAGTGACGGTTGCATGCCTCTCCTGGCAAAGTTGTCCAGGGGCTTATCAAGGAGACTCAACCAAGCAGTGTTTCTCTGTATGGTGTGCAGAGTGAACTGCACTCGGGTTGGTGAAGCAGCATGGGACTCAACACTCCATCCATCTGTATGGCTGGACTTACCACTTTCTGGGATGAGTGACTCCTGTTAGCAGCCATGTCAACTTGTTTCTTGCGTGTCTGTAAGACTGTTGTTGGATCATGTGGATCCTCCTCCTGCCTGCATCATCCCTTGAAAAAGTCCTTTGGAGTGGTAGTGAAGCAGCCCCTGTCTGCTCTAGGGAAAGGTTTCCTCTTCTTTCCCTAGGCAGGTGTCTGCTCCACCTGAAGAGCAACTTATCCTGGCTAGTCGAGAGGAAAGGTTTTGGTCCAGATGCTCTAACATGCCCAGAAGGATTAGTTCAATAAAACATTGTGCATGTCTACTTGCTGTCATACACAGCAAGCCTCAGGATGGTGCTTCTGCTTTCAAGGATATAAAACAGCCAAATCCTTTACATTTCTGCATATCTTGCCACTTTGCATGTCACATTTGACTGGGTTCATAAATGTCATCACCTGTTGTTTCCATGCAAACACAAAATGTTCACTTTGCCCATGTGAACTTTAAATCCCTTCTGAATTGCTTCTTCTCTCTTTTACTATTGTACTTTTTTTTTTTTTTTTTTTTTTTTTGCATTAACGTAACTAAGAACTTTAAAGTATATATTTTTGCAAAGATATATATGCATCTTTCTTAGATACGTATTTCAAATCTTATCAAGATGCATATAATTTAAATAGGAAATAAAAGCTGATAATATACAAAATGTCTTTCAGATTAGCCACACAAATTATATAGAAATAATTAACTTTATGGCCACTAGATGTGACTCTTGCTCTATTTAACCACAACTGAATTCACTGCTATGAATTCTAGTCTTCTGAAAACATTGTGTGTGATAACTCTATAGCTTTCTAACATTGTCCTTAATTCTGTAAATCAGATGTTCATTATGTACTTTAAAAATTACACCCCAGAAGTTTCAGAGCAATGAAAATACATGATTTCATCATTCTGAAGTCAATTAAAACTTTGTATTAGAATGAAAATAAAATTCTCAAGAAAAATAAATTGTTAGTAGAAATAAATTAATTGATCTTTGCATTGAGGTTCTGCTAGATGATCTTTGGTTTAACACTCAGGATATTTTACAGCTCAGCTAATGTTGGGATTTTATAAAGTATGCCTTTTCAATTACTAATTTCTTTCCTCCAGAATTACCATTATACCTAATTTATAATAAATTCAATAAATACTTTGATTTTTTTTCCAATATCACTGGGATGCTTAACACTTTCCTGTCCTGTTCAGTTATGTGGCCTAAAATGTTCCCTGGGATCAAAGTCTGCTACTTATCCTTACCCATGAACTCATGAGGAATACAAGGATGATCAGGAAACCGGAATCACAAAGCAGAATAACAGATCAATATGAGGTAAAAAAAAAAAAAAAGTCTGGAATGGGACTTCAAGACTTTTGAAGCCTCAAAAACAAAGGAGTTATTTTCTGTGAGGAAAAGACCATGAGGCACGGGCATATCATACTGATTTTTTAGTTTCTGAAGACAGTCCACCGGTTTTGAACTTTTTTTTTTTTTTTTTTTCTGACAGAAAAAAACAAAACTTCAGACAAGACTAAATTTATGCTTACTGTCTCTCATCCTCCCACCATACACCACTTTGGACTCCCGTCTCCCATGGGGAGGTTTAGGTCAGATGTTAGGAAGAAAGAGAGTGGTGAGACACTGGAACAGGCTGCCCAGAGAAGCTGTGACTGCCCCATCCCTGGCTGTGTTCAAGGCCAGGCTGGATGGGTTCCTGGGCAGTTTGATCTAGTGAGCTAGTGGCTGGCAGTCCTGTCCACGGCAGGCGGGTTGGAACTAGGTGATCTCTGAGGACCCTTCCAACCAAAGCCATTCTACAATTCTGTGATCTCTTTGATGACTACCCTGTTGGCGCTGAAGTGGAAAGGTGCCTCCGAAGCTGTCTCTGCCCCACACTGGGCAAACCACACTGCTCTGGCCTCTCCTCAAGAGCAACTGCTCCAGGCCTGAACTTGCTGCAATTTATCAATGTTTTTCCTCTACTGGGGATGGGGCACAAAACTGGCCAGAGTACCTAGATGTCCCAGTACCTAGTGAACACTGAGAAGGGGATAACCACTGCCCCTGACCTCCTGGCTGTCCTACCAATGCAGCCCCAGATGCTGTTGTCTGTCTCTGCTGCCAGGGGATGCTGGTGGCTCGTGTTCAGAGAAGGGCATGGATTTCTCAGTAAAATGGAATTCTGGAAGTAGACTGGAAGAGAGAACTGAGGGGGGTAAGGCATGTCTAGAAACAGATGTGTGCTGAAAGTGAATAGGATTCCATTCTCATCTGTGTCTTCCAGTATAACACTCATCATACAGTATAATTAAACTGCAGGGATTTTGTGACTACTGAACATTTATAGGTTCTGAGAGACCTCATAGTTCTTGGTCAAGTAACCGTTATTAAATGCTTATTTAATTTGTACTGTTAATACATACCAAATGTACTGTCTACAGGTCACAAAAAGTTGGAGAGCATATGGAGACAGCATCCTATATGTTATATATATGTCAAAACTTTTGTATTTTCTTCCAATAAGAGAAATATCTGTAATTCCTGCACTTCCCGTAGTATTTCTCAGTCCTCTGGACCAGGCACTTTGAAGCCCTACTAGAGCTGCAGTGATTCACCACCCAGGGCAACTTGCCATCTGTGAACAATACTAAAAGGCCTGAATGAATTATTTAAGCGCTGCTGGACATTTGAAATATCCAGGGCTTATCACCTGGAGCAGTGAAACCTGGGCTATCAGTTGAAGTGCGAGGCACCAGGCGGCTGTGTTACAGTGGCTGGGGACTGTCACCTTCTGGTAGAAATGCGCTCAGATCCCAGCCTGCTACCGCACGGCTCAAAGCTGACGCACGGGCTTGTGGCAGCCGTCCAGCTTGCACCATGCAGGTATGGCTCTGCTTTGTCAAGTGCAGTCCACCAGCAGCCTGTGTGGGCACACCGCTTGCCTGTTCTCTGACAAGAAACGTAAAATAGATCATAGTTACAAGTGCAAATTTCTTAGCCTGGAGGCTTCAGGTACAATTCCTTTTCATCCAGCCTGGTATATGTAAAATTAAATTTCTTGGCTTTTAATATTATTAGTTTTTAAAAATATTGAAATTCAAACTCATATTGGGTACCTAAAATTAGGTGTTTTATGTTCATTAAGCATAAAAGGCCTGATTTTAAATATTGCTAGCCAGTCAACACTCCCATGTGTCATGAAACCTTTGTGCTCACAGTCAGGTGCAGCTGGACAGGCAGGAGGTGGTTACCAATCCCAATTTCCATAGTATACTCCAGGTGAACGAAGAGCCCACCCCACAAGGATCTCCATGACTCTCTTAAGAATAAGTGGAAACTAAATGGCTTATCTGTGCCTCCATGACTCCAAGAAACTACAGAACACAACTATTTTTTAAAACCTGCAGGTCACCAGGCCTCTGATCAAAATCAGCCAGAGGGATTTCAAAGGAATCAAGTCTATTGGAAAGAGAGAAGTTCCCAAACATTTATGGAGAAGCAGACTGCTGTAAGAAAGTGTTTTCTCCCTGGCCTCAAATTCTGCTCCTTCACAATTATGTAGCCCGGTTTAGCTAGGAGGACTAATATTGGGAATACATGCATTTGTAAATCTTGTGGATTCCTTCCCTCAGTGAGCTTCAGCCTGTTGCTGAATTTTACTTATATGTCAGCAGGGTGATGGAAAGTTGAAAACCAAAACCAAATCCACTGACGTGTCATGGAGTTCTCACGACTTCCAGTCTCATGCTCTCGGGTGAAAGACAAGGGTCAGCTGAAAAGCTCAGCACAGCTAAGCAGGAAGCCCAGGAGAAGAGAGGTTCTCTTTGGACTGGGAATATATGAGGTGCTCTGTGCATTGCATCAGAGTCAACACAGTAATGATCATACACCAAGAAGCCTGACTTCCTCATCTACTGTAGGAAAAGGGACTGGAACAGTGTAGCAAAGAGGGAGCTGGGCCGTTCCTTCCCAGCTAAGAGCTGGTAGCTACTAGTGTGCCATTTAAGAATGAGTAGTAGCAGAGAATTATACCTGTGAGCCATCCCAGCAACCGCTAATAGAGTGTGTCTAGGATGGCCAGCTTGTCATGTTGCTGCACATGTCTCAGGTGAGTTTGCAATTTATCTCTGAGGCCCTTTTCTCCCCTGCCAGCTTTCCTATCCTCTGAGCCAGCCTACCACCACTGCCTCCTCAGTGCTGCTGGATTCATTAGTTCTTCCCTAATTCGTTTGAATCATAGTTAATAATACCTTGGTACTTCCACAGCACTTGAATATTCAAAACGCTTTACAAATATTCTCTAATTAACTTTGAAGTGTTTCCTGGCAGCATCGTAGAAAGTAGAGATGAGAAATGCTTAGAGATAGAAAAAATGCTCTACCCATCACTGTTTTCAAAATACTCAAAGACAGAGGCAGCAGTTGCTTTCTTCAGAGACCTTTGGGAGAAAAGATCACCAACATCTATTAGCACCCTCCCTTCTTCTACTCTCTACCCACTCCTTCCAAACTTCTCCCGAATTTCACAAAATGTCAGCTAACTAGATACCGGTATGCATCTGGACCAGCCTCTGTAATTCCTCTCCCTCCTTCTGGCTGATGGAGTGTCATCTGTGCTGCAATTTGACTAACTGATAGTATTCTGTCTGATTCTACAGCATTAAAGAAAAGGATTGGGAGAAGGAGGACAGTGAGCAAAGTGAGGATGAGGTATCGTCAGAAAAAATGCTTAGAGGGATTGTAGGAACAACACAAGTCCATTAAGTGAAATTATATCTTCCTGGTGATAACAAAACCAATAAAACCTATTTTATTTTATTTTATTTTATTTTATTTTATTGGCAAAAAGGAAAAGGGAAGTTAAAAGCATCCTTTTCTGAGAAACAGGTTTTAGGATATGTTCCTTGTATGGATAGAGTAAAGCACTGACAAAGCAATCCTAAAGCACTGATGCACTTTGCCTTGAGCAATCTCAATAAATTTAGTATCTCTCTGCAATTAGCTTTTTAAATGAATGCACTGAGTTGTTGGTTAAGTTGCCCTGGACTGCAGTTAGTTGAGATCCATTTTAAAACTGCTAGGCTAGAAGCCACTCATCTCTTTATATTCACAACTTAGTTTTCACAGGATGAGGTGGATGATTTTAAAATCCACTACTGCCCTGATAAGGTCTTGCTCCCTTTTCTGTCTGCCTTACTCCCTTCTCCAGCATGTATGCATGGAAACAAATTCAACTTGCTAATCCAGCAGAGTTAACCATATTTCTGATTTTTTTTTTTTTAATATTATTTATTTATTTTAATTCTGATAAGGGAGCCTGGGCCTCCACTGCCACTTGGCCTGGCCTTCGCCTTCCCTGCAACATGAATGGGATGGGCTCTGTGGGCTTCACCCCATCTCTTCTGTAGAAAATGTCATGCCCTTCCACAAGACAGATGGACCAGTCTGGGCTTTCCAGATGAGGAGCTCCATCTTGTGACACCAGGATAACAAGTGGGCTTAGGAGCACTATGGGCAATGGGGACTAAACCAAATTGAAGACAGCAAAGCAGCAGAGGTTTGTCATCAGAGAAAGAGAGTG
Source organism: Alectura lathami (assembly GCA_013399715.1). Classification (NCBI taxonomy): domain Eukaryota; kingdom Metazoa; phylum Chordata; class Aves; order Galliformes; family Megapodiidae; genus Alectura; species Alectura lathami. The sequence goes on along the minus strand of VXAV01010101.1, from coordinate 518,619 downwards.
ACTGCTAGCCAGATCTCTTTAAGTTTATGAGGAATTGTAAAGATTAGCTCTTTATTGCTTTCACTCTTTCCGTGGACACTTACAGACCATTAGTTAAGCACGCCTTTATATATATGTATTTTTCAACATGGCACCTGGAGAAAGATTTTTGAGTGCCTGTACCATGAAGTATTTCCCAGACCTCATTCCACACGTAGCTCTGTCTTTTAGGGAAAATAGACAGGAGGAGAGATGGGCTTGTTAGAAGGTCAGGCAGATGAGGTGCCCTGAAGCTTGCCTTGCATGCAGCCACAGCACTCACTGATTTTCTCCCTCACCTCCCCCTCTCAGCCACATCCCAACAGTGATCCTTGTGCCTGAGCACATCCTTCTGGATCAGGGACCTACGGAGGAACACTGTTCCTGTGTTCCTGTACCTCACTAAAACAGTGCTAGCCCATGTCAGCAGGCTTTCGCTCCAGGTGTGAGACATGGGGAAAGCTGAGTGATACACTTTATAAAGGGTAAATATGGAACAGCTTTAAATGATTAAACTCTTCCATGGTATTAATGGGTCAGTCTAGGGGATGTTATTAGTGCTGGCAAGGACAGATAAAAAAATATTTTAGCTGCAGTTATTAATATCTACTAAGAAAGGAATGTTTTTGCTTTCCTGAGCGTGGCTGGACTGCCAACTCACCTCCAGTTATATGCTGGTCAAGGGCTGTTAGCGCACGCAGCACAACAGCCTGGGTAGCTAGCACTGTGATTTAGCAGCTCAGGAGCCATTCTTAAATCTATTTTATCTAGAGAATGACTTAGACTAATGCTAACATCAGCAAATGCTTTAGATTTTAATGGTGCTTCTCTCAAGACTTGAGAAAGCAGGATGAGTTTCTTTTTTTCTTATGAGGGAAAACAGTATCAGCCTTATGATGCAGAAACCCAATATGGGCACCGAACTTATTTCAGATCCCTGCACCTACCATTCAGCAGGTATGGACTGTTAATCCTGAACTACAGGGAATGTAGCGTACACTGTCTCTGAACCACAATTAGGAGAATTCATATGTTATAGACTAGGATTCTGCTGAAGCCAGTAGCAAAATAAATGACTGACTGAATAAATTCTCTTTACATCAGTGGAGGCCAAATTATCTAACAAATTAACAACAAATACCTTGCTAAATTAAATCTTGTTTTCTTCAAATAGCCACAAGGAGTTAGAGCATACAGCAGAAAGATAATTGCATAGAAACAAAGACATCTTAGGCAAATGCCAGCTATAACAAGCAGAGTATTGTTTAACATCCTGATACTCAGATAGGAGTTTATGAATATTATTCAGACTTTATATAAGCTTTCCTTTTTCTCTGTAAAGGAAATCAAAGGCAAGATTCAGGCCAAAACAATGCTCCAAGACAGAATTATTGTATTATTAAAATAGGATTTTATAATGAAAGATGATTAAATCTTTTTTTTTTTTTTTCTGTAAATACCAGCTTTCTTTTAGTAAGATACAACCTACATCTCCCAATATTACAGGGCCTGTAGCTTTTTTCTCTCTTCCCTTAAGTATGCACATATACATGCATATGTGTATGAATGAGTTCCTGATCATACACAGAACAGTCTCACACGCCACTTCCACACATCCTCTTGGGCTTTTTCAACTAATGGAGCACTCTAGCATCTGTAGGCTGAGATGAAATATTCAACACCTTACAGAGGTTATGCAAGCCATTTTATGTGTAATTAAACTACTGTGGTTTAGACAGATTAAAAAATTCATAAACACTTCAGTCCTTTTGGTTAAATCTTCTGCTGGTACAATGGAGGCACTCCAAGCAAAACTTCTGTACAAAGTTTTTCATGGTGCTGGGGGGTGTGTTCTTCCTTTCCTTTGGAATAACTAACGTGAAAAGAATGACATGAAAATTCTCAGCCTTTTGTATTTTTTTTTTTTTTTTTTTAATTATGGAAGGAACAGTCTCTGAAACAAGTTGTCGGTAAGCAGTAATACAACTGACTTGCTGTATCCTTTGTCCCCTCCTTTGTTTTTCCCTAGGAGGCTTGAGCCCATGCTTATATGCAAGAGGCAGAAGTACTGTAGCTGCTGCGTATATGCTGATGGGTTCCCAGGCTGTTGCAAATCTGAGGGCATTACAGCTGAACTCTGCCAGTTCACTCCTTTTCTTGATGGGAACATTAATTTATGCCCCTTTCCAGAACATTCAATTTTCATGTGGTTTATCACATAATTATCTTTCATAGTCTTCTCACATTGTTTTAGGTTTTGCGGAAAATGGCCAGTGGGTTCAGTGGTTGTTAGTGGGCAGGACAGACACCTAGACACATGGGCAGGTAGGCAGAGCAATCACATAAATTCCTTTTGCCCTCAGAAAACCAATGTAGAAGAGAGAAGTGTTATAAAACATCATGTTTCAGGCCAAGTTACAGCTACAAACTGAGAGGGCATGGGAATAAGTATCTCATTGTGGATGGGCCATCCTGTATTGTACAAATGCTTTCTTTGTTCCAGTTGCTGCTGCGGGTAGGATATAGGCTAACTGATTTTATGGACTGATCAGAAAAGACAAGTTCATTTTCACACACTATGC
>VXAV01010101.1:499273-510766 GCA_013399715.1 Alectura lathami | reverse complement strand
GTAACCCTAAAGATAAACACAAGATTGACCAGTTGCTTGATATTGAACTAATAATACCTGCCAGTGAAGAAAGAGTGGTGGTTTTTTTGAATGGAAAGTAAGACACAGGTAAATAAAGCCTTTTATTGCTTTTTCATGACAATAGTATTCTAGATTCCATGAGGCCAGAATTTTTGGTCAGAGAGACATGGTAGTAGATACATGGAAATGCAGAGGATTTCTGGGGGAAAACTGCTGATGAGTTCACACTATTTCACAGGGAGTGGAAGTCCACTAGAACCAAAACACACTAGAAATAATTGGGTGTCTTCTGTCCTGCACGACCCTCCCCTGGGAACTCAAAGTACAGTTAGGACAAGAGCAGTTCCCAGACAGTATAGCTTAATCACTCACTATTCAAGTCAGCAAGCCCTTTGCATCCTTTCATAGTCAATGGAGAGAGAAAGAGGGTCCTGCCACTCCAGCTGAGAGCAGGAACCTACTATCACATATTCTGCATTGCCCTCACGTCCACCACTTTCAGCTACAGATATCTGAAAGTCTCAAAAAGAAAGAGAAAAAGCAAAGACAGAAGCAAAGTAGGGAAAGGTACAGAGAATAAAAATGTGTGAGGGCAGAAGTGCACTAACATGAGAAGTACCACAGTTACGTGGCAAGCTAGCATGGGTTCCCTCAGTAGGAGAGACCAGACTCAATCCTTTATATTGCCACGGGTAAGGAACCAACTGAAGATCTTGGAAATCGTATCCATTGTAATTTAGAGCAGAAATGAATGAACAAATTAATCAATGTTACCAGCTGAACAATGTAAGAAAGAAATGTTCAGTGAGAGCAGCTGGAAAAATAGTAGGATTCTGTAACCTTGGGAAATGTTTAAAAAAAAAAAATGTGATCTTGCTGCTGTAGATGTAAAGGAAAGGATGGGTTTAGAAGGATGTATTAGAAAAATAAAGCTGTCCAAGAGAACTATAAGAAGGGTCAGAGAACTGTACAGCTGGAAATCTGAATTACTGAAAGTACATCTGAAATGTCAATGACAATAACATAAGAGAAGGAAAGGAAGAAAGAAAATTCAAATTTAGTAGGCTAAAGCTGAATAAGCACAGACCTAAACATTGATCCCATCTCTGCTTCCAGAGAGTCACAGGACACACCATGTGGCTAATTGAGGCTTTTAACTTGCACTCAAAATTTAGGCAGAAAATACCTCTTTCTAAGGATTTCAAAAAACACAATCTTCACTGCATTAGCTATACAGGAGATTCATTCAATTTACAAAGACTGATGAACTAGGAACAGAAAATCGAGGTACAACTCTACTTTCTCATGTAGTTTCCCTGGATCCCACCCCCAAAAAAAGATATTTAGGCAGAGGAGTAGACAGAGGTTTAAGAAGATAAACATCTATTTACACAAGCTAACAGAGTGTTTACAGAGAGTTGAAGAGTTTACAGGAGTAAAAGGTATTCCAGAAAAGTAGGAAAAATTCAAATATATGCAGGCAATATGTTGACCAAAGAATGGAAAGACTGAAGGGCAGGCAGACAGGACATTGAAAAGCGAAGTGAGCCAGAGAGAAGCTGTGGTAAAGAGCCAGGGACAAAAGCAGGGGAGATGCTGTTGTACCCCAGTGACCCAGAAAGGTGATGATTCCTTTAAAATCATGTCAGAATTTGACTACAGTAGAGTTCAGGAGAGGATCTTGAGTTTTGCCATGACCCAGCTACATCAATAAATCAAGGAACAGTTTTAAGCTGTATTTCAATTTTATTAAAGACAGTTTCAGGTCACATAAACTCAGATCTAGTTCTAAATTTCACTTGCCCACTTCCTAGGTATTTGCATTTGGATTTCATCCTGTATGCTTACTACACTCATTGAAGCTCAGATATATATTGGTATCTGGAGATATGTCAGTTTCAGTAGTGTTTGGCTTCAAATTTAATGTTTATTAAAGCAGGCAATGTGTAAGATTTATTTGAATTGCTACTTTTATTATTTTTTTTTTTCCCAATTTAAGCATAGTTAAATTAGGTGAGATTGCGTATATGTTTGTCAATACTATGAATATAAATGAAAGCTGATCATGTAAATTTGGGAGTGATATTTGATTGCAACTCCACAGACAAAGCTATTCCTCTGAAAGCATTAAAGGGAAATTCTGTAAAAATTGTCCAAACAAGCCAAAATTTTGTACACCATGAAATATAGTGGCACAACAACAACAAAAAAACCCAACCTGTTAGACATCTAGTGCACCAGAGGTGATTACTGTGAATGTACAGTTTGGTTAAAATCTATTTAGAAACACAGCTAACCATGTTTTCAAGACAGAGTCATTCACTATTCACCACTGTTATGATGAACTGCAAATTAGCAGTGCATAAATTACCTCCTGGTCTGATGTAAAAATGGGATTTTTTATTTTAAAAAGCAGTTCTCACATTGCCTTCTCACCAGCAGAGTATTTCAGGCAGTACTGCATACTGTGGTGTTCCACACTGTGATTCGTAATGTTAAAATTCAAAGTGAAAGAAAGGAGATGATGTTTTGTTATTGATAATCTGACTGCAAAATCTTGACCTCCACAGGAATGCTGGCATAGGAAATTGCATGTAGTAACTCTGAAACTCTTTTACCAGTGGAAACCTGTTAGTTTCAACATGAAGAAAACATATGACATGAACACATCATTTGAAAAGTCTCCTGCCTCTTTTATTTGTGTTTGCTTTAACATCAGTTGGAAGTAGCTACATGACACATCAATTTTTAATCAAAAATATTTTAGCAAAATATATCTGTTTGGGAAGATACAACAAAATGAATTATACTGTTCTTTCACTGTACAACATAAAAGAGAATACCTAATAATACCATGCAACACAAATTGTGCTTACATAGTGATTTTCACAGAGTGTCTTAAGGAAAATTACACATAAAGAACGCAAAACCACAAATTTAGCTAAATCGATGAAAGCTAGGGAGAACAAATAAAATTTACATCTAGATGTATATCAGAAATTGAATTAACAATGAAAACCACAGTGGGCAATATGCTCCAGATGTGAGAAATAGTACCCTGACACAGTCTCTAGCTTCCAACAAATGTTAGCATACCTTTAAAACAGCTGAAGAAAACAAAAATAGCAGAGTTATTACCATAGTGACATTTTGCAACATACATGAACTAAAGGCAGTGGGTTGCTCTAGGTTAAAATAGAATAAAAGATTAAAAGCAATATAGTGCTTTTCATAACAGGCTTAGCACCTGAAAAATGTAAGGATGAGGGACAAGATACTAAACCATGGTAATCTGTGTTGATTAACATGTGCGTTAAGATGCTCTGAACAGATTAAAAATTGACTAATAGTACTAATCCATAAATGAGTAAAGCATCAGTTAAGGCTTATATATCACATGGTTATGCAAAGCTGAGTTATAATCTCAGCAAGGCTCCGAGACAGTGATTTACCAAACAGATCCATATGATATTCCATGGTTTTCCCACTGATTTATATACTGCCATCATATAGCTTTAATGTTATACTGTTAACTGAGCAGTCCACCATAAGCTGTCACCCAGAAAATTCTTAACATTCAGTAGTCAGTAATATAACCAATGGGCCTTAATTCAAGCCTCTAACCCTCTGAACACGTTTGGGAAGATGTGCATCAGGAACCAAACATGGAATGCCAAGCACCTCAAACAATATTCCAAATAGTGTTACGACAGCAAAATATTCTTTCTTCCCTCCGAACTCCCCCCTAGACAATCCTGTCTATTGCAGCACTTTCTTCACTGCTTTCTTCCCTACACTTAGATATATGAGCAAATTGCTGCAGGGGAAAATGTTGCTGCAGATCTGCTGAGAGGCAAGAGCTGTCCTAGCCCATGACAAATGCACACGAAGAAACTTGCTGCCATTCTTCTTTGTGGTGAGCTAAGTCAAATCCCACTGCCTCACATCTGTCAGGAGCCAGGGCACGGCTGCAGACAGTCAGCGCGGCTCAGCCATCTTGCAGCTCATGTGGTAACATGACCAGGTAAGGCCAAGCCTGAGACCAACAGCTCTGTGCTCACTGCTGACCTGAGGTGGCAGCCATGTCAGCATCCTAATTAACGTCACAAAGCAATCTGGATTTCAGCCATTCTATCTGTTGCCCTGTCTCACCTAGTCAGAGAAATCATGAGTATAAAGCTGAGGAAACTAATCACCAAACTAAGTCCATTGCTCTCCATATCCCAAGAGTTGCTATTAGAAAAACAGAACAAACCAAACCAAAACAATCAACAACAAAGCCCACCCCAAGCCACAAAACTGTAGAAACAGAATGAACGAAAAGAGAATTAAACTTATTTTCCTCTCATCCTGAATGAGACTGGAAAGCTGCAGTGACAGGAGTTATGTAGTGTTTCGTCGTTCATTTGATGGGCAATGCTTTTTCCTCCTTACTGCCTGATAGGTGACAGTAAGTTGTTGTGTTAAGGTAGGATGGGATCATACAGAAACTGGACAGTCCTTTTTACCACCCTTTAGCTCTGATATAATTGGTATTCCTTTGGAAGAGTGGCTTGTAATAAAATAACGGAATATTGGTGCTTAAAGGAGAAATAATTGAAGTTCTACTAAACATGAAATTATTGTTTGTTGCAGCTAAATGGGATGTCAGAAATACAAAGGCAATTGGTTTACTAAAGGAGAAAAGGATTTATATGACAACTCATTAAAGTTTATATCCAAACATCAATAAATCTGGGAATGGAAGTGAAAGGCTTTGTAACTTTATCAGCAGAAAAAGAAAAGTAATTAATTTATTTACATAAACATACATTAAGTCAAACATGAAATGCTCCTGTCTTGGGATATGCAACTTGTTTCCGATAAAATCAACCTGCTTTGTTGTGTCCAATGGGTAGCAATGCACAGGTAATATGTGGTCCTTTAGGGAATGCAGAATATAAATTTATCCATCTCCTCAGCACTGACACTTCAGCAGATGATAAAATATACATTAATTAATTAGCAATAATGTTTTTGGGTTTTAAACGGACAAACACAGGAAAGCCTTCCATGACTACGATCACACATTGCATAAGCATGAATGAATCAAACAAAAATAAGTCAATGGAATCACGCACATTCTATTTGAATTTCTTTTCCTACCTCCCTTCCTCCCTTTCTTCCTTCCTTGTGAAATTAGTAAGAAAAACTGCAGATTTTGCTATTGACTTATTGTATTACTTTGTCAATTCACTTACAGCTATGTACACTAACAGCATTAAACAATCTTTCTGTCTAATAACAGCCAATTAACTGCACAAAGTCATTCTTTTACCATGATAATGTATTAAATGATTATAAAACTTGTTGCAAAATGCAGAACAGACAGACTTTTAAAGCATATCACTGATAGTCAGCATTTTGGGAGAAACTAGAGTCTAAGATACCTGCTTGTTGTACAGTTATCTTTCTTACTTATGGAGATATAAAGTGTACATCCCCATACAGTGTACAGTGTACAGTGATGACTCTTCAGAAATGAGTTTCATTCTCTCATTGGAAGGTGAGGATTTAATTTTTAGAGGTAAGCACTGGGAGATAAAAGCCTGGATATTTGGGGAAATTTCTTCAGATCTCCAAGACCCAATGTTTTCCATTTCCCCAGTAATCTTTGGAAAGTGCCAACTATGTGAAAATAGATACTGGCAAAAATATCATTCCTAAAAAAATTCCTTATGTCTGACACTTCTATGGTTGGTTCACTAGTAACCAGGGATTAAAAAATCGGAATGGCTTTCAGTTACATGGATTTTCTTCCAGCCTTCCTCTTTTTCCTCACACATTTAAAAAATTTTATGCTGGCAAGATTTATAAGTTCATTAACACTCAGTTTAATTGTACCTTCATTATAAATAGCTAGAGAAGCGTCTGGAAAAGCGTGGCCAATGGTACCTAATATACTTTTGCAGTTACAGTATCAAAGCATAGAAGTTCTATAAGCTTAAACACATAATTAAACGTTATCAATGTTCTTCATGTTCATACTGAAACCTGAGTCAGTATCATCTACATTCCTCTCCAGACCATGCCCTTAATCCTTGGTTCCAAAAAAACCCTCCCCAAAAACAATTGATGGCAGGCCTTAATTAACTCACAGCAGTGTTTCAAGCTTCCATTTTTTTGTAGAATGCCTTGAAAATCTCAGAACTTTAATACTAGATTAATAATAACAGCCCTTATTACAATAATTATTAGACGCTAAAAGTTGTAATCAGATTGCTGACGGCCCTGCTCATTGCAAAGAGGCCGGAAAAAGTTCAATTTGTTGCATAATCAGCTATCTGCTCTTCAGTACACAAGCTAAATATAGTCGAAGATGTCAGTTACTAAATATGTAAGACTTGACGAAACAGCTCATCTCTAACCTCAATCCTTCCAAACAAGTGCTACCAAATTCAGAATTTTAGCTTTATTTACATATCAGTATGGCAAGAAACAGGATCGAGCCTGTGTGGTTTAGATGAAAACCCTCTGAACGCAAAGCAAAAATGATCTGTATGATGCTGTCTTCCTTGAGGTTATGGGCACACATCCGCTAGTGCTTCTGCTGCTGCTTCTAGCTTTCCCAAGCATTGTCTGAATGAAGTCCTTGGCACTTTTGGTTACCTTACCTGTCTATTTTGGAAGAGGATGAATTGGTAACTCCGGGTTTCCTGTGGACATAATATTGCCAGGATTTCTGGGGACACCCGAGCCACTGACAAAACTTGGGTCAGTCATCCACCATGAGCTTGGAAAAGCTTTGAAGAAGACCCTTGGTGACAGCCAGGAACTATTTACAGCAGCAGGAAATACAAAATAGGAGGAGAAGAGAAAGACAGGCAGTGACTTCTAGCTGCACAATAAATAGATTAGCTTTTCCAAAATCAAAGGTGGGAGAAGCTGAAAGAAAACGCTCCATCTGGCTTGAAGAAATTGGAGGAGATGACAGGAAAGCAGGACTTTCTGCTGTTTATCAGACTGTTACTTCTTGAACAATGCAAGTGAAGGGTTTCTCCAGCAGGGACAAAAGCCAACAGCTTCAGAGAGTCCATGTATAGCATGTTGAAGTAGGAGATGTGATACTCCCTCAGGTCAGTGAGGGTTTTCATTTTGGATCAGTCTTCTAGAAAGGAATAAAAATTAGAGTTTCTTGTAGTGGAATAGTGGGAAATTACAACTTCAAATTTTATTTTTTAACAAGGATTTTAAATAAAAAATTGACCACATTATGATTAAAGATGGCTTACAGATCCTTCTTCCTCCAGGTTGTTATGACCTGGAATGACAATGTAACTTTCAGACTCAGTACAGACAGTTGGGTCATGCTACTACTAAATTTCTGTATATTTGACTGCACAGGTTTGAGTTTGCCTGTTTTGAATTTGGCTTCAGCATTGCATCCTCATTGCTCTTGGAATGACAATAAAAACCTAGATAATAACTCCAAAAGAAAGCGAAATGGTTTCCTGAATTGCTCATGTGTCTTTGTGCTTCATCTAACAGTGAGGAGGGTAATAGTGAATAGCTCCAATTACGTGGGATTTGTTTCACCTAACTTCAGAGATTTAAAAACTAGATATGCACAGGAGGATCGCTCAAGTAGTAGTAAAGGGTCTCACACCACAACTGTCCCTAGATTTAGCTTCAGATATCTGTGTTAACTGCATGCCCCAAGAGGCCTGAAACAAGGACTAAGGTGCTCCTAGACCATCAGGCATCAACACTAAAAAGATTTGCTGCTTGAAATAAAACTTATCTGAATAGACAGCAAACCTGTGAAGAAAGGCAGATACAATTAACTGCAGTAACAGTGATGTAATGGACAATTATCAGGCTCAAATAAGGAAAACTATTAGGAAGGGTGCAGTGCTCATGTTAATCATGTTTTAAGATTTTTATATAGTGGTATCTCCAATAGGAGATGAGTATGAAAAGTCGTAGGCATAGCTGACAGTCCCTCCTACAGCTCAATTTGCCTGACACATTCCATTAGAAGACTCTGTTTCAGTTATTTAAAATTTTGCCAAAGATTAACCAAAGTTCTGGGCTAAATTTCTCCTAGGTTGGGAATTTGTAATTTCTTTCAAAATTTTAGGTAAGAATGTGTCTGGGGTCAAGCTATTTGCCTTTCTACCATGAAAAGTGTTTTGTGAAGAGCACTAAATGCTCCCATGCTTTAAAGCAGAACCTTGAAGTTTACTGGCAGGATGTGTGTTTTTTCTCCCATAAGGAGTTACAAAAATTTAAACAATTTAGAAAATGACCAAACATGCCCAGATGGCAGTAGAGGCAATAAACTTTGATCATTACAGTGGCTGAAGATGTTATCTGTATGAAGCACTCCTTAGATGGAACTACACGGTTGTCAGCATCCCCCAAAATGAGCATGGTGGCCTAACTTTAGAAACAGTTAGATGCTGGATTGAGATGCCAAAACAAGCAATGTGATGCTATTACAAAAAGTACTCCCTAGGTAGCACTCCAAACTCTTTCCAATAGCTTTCACAGTAACTCTTGTACAACCAGCTCTGATACCCGTACGTCATGGGCTCCAAAACAGTAACGACTTTGAAATACCAGAACCTGGTTGTCTCAGGCTGGCAACCAAAGTTAGTGGACACTTACTTCACTTTTCTCCCCAATTTCTACAGCTAATGGCAAAGACCAGGTTGCCTTCCAGCTCCTGGAGGCAGGTCCCTATCCCATCCATGTTTGGAGTGGACATAAGCTCTGTAACCTCTTCCACCTCCTCTTCCCACCTCCCAGGAGTTTGGCTGCCCATGCTCAAGCCTCGCTCTCATATGGCCCAGCTCTGTACCATGTGAGCTGATGGCTGGGAAGGAGCTGGGTCAGAGAGTGTGGTTCTCCCACCCCTTAACTTGAAATCTGCCTTAAACCCAGGCTTAAGGTGAACTTTAAAGATCAAACTCTGGCCCTCACCTGAGCTTTAAGCTCAGCTCCAGGTCCTCACCTGAGCTACACAACAGGAAAGCCAGTATTCAGTCTTGTCTCATCCTAAGCCTGACCCCCATGTACTGTCTTGATTTCCTTGTCTTTGCACTGTTGGTGTAGACTGCCCTGCTGATCTGGACTCTCAGCTGGCCCAGGTGACCATCCCTGGACCTCCTCCTCTTGCTTAGGTGCCATGGGTCTGTGCCAGGTGGGTCAGAGTCCTGCCGCACTGTCACCCACAACTCCTTGCTGCTCTGGCTGTTCCCTCACATCTTATAACACACATCCTCTCTGGTGTAAATAAGAGCATGTTAACTTCAGTACATAAAAACTCTTCCACCCACAGTGATGTGGTTGTTGGAAAGACATAATGGAATTTTAATACAGTTTAAAAAAAAAAAAAAAATTACATTCAATGTAAGAGAAGATAATAAAGAACATTGAGAAACCCCAGACATATACCCAAAAAAACACATCGACACTAGATGGTCTGGCAGTTCTCTGCCCCCAACTGTGTAAAGTTCAGGAGTCAAGAGATCTGAGGCTCTTGCCACTCAGGAGCTGAGTCATGAAAACGCCATGGTGAAACTGCACACCTTGGGCAGTGCCTTCATGTGCAGGAAGCTAAAGCGAGAGGTCACCTGATCACCTATGCCTTATGCACATGGTGCACAGGTTGTACAAACAGAGTTAGCAAAAAGAAAAGTAAAGTATAGGAATACAGAAGCAGTTTTGTTAAACAGCACCCACCTGTAAAAGTCAAATATGGAAAAGTAGTACTTATATGTGCCGGTCCTAGTCCAGGTATTAGACAGACCAACCAGAGGTGAAGCGTTACTGGATCTGTTGCCCACCAATGCAAAGGAGAGCATTAAAGAGGTTAAGATGGGAGGCAGCCTGGGCTGTAGCAACCATACCCTCGTTGAGTTTGTGTTCTCAAGGAATATGGGCCTGGCAAAGAGCAGAGTCAGGACTCTGAACTTCTAGCTGTTTAAGGAATTGTTGGATGGGATCTCGTGGGAAATTGTCCTTAGAGACACAGGAACGGAACAGAGTTGACAGCCCATCAAGAACACCTTTCTGAGAGCACAAAAGATCTCCATCCCCCAGCATAAGCAATCAAATAAAGAAGGCAGGAAACCAGCATGGCTGAACAAAGACCTGCTGGTCAAACTGAGGGAAAAGAAGGAAGCATACATGCAGTGGAAGCAGGGATGTGTTGCCTGAGAATGATATGGGGATGCCATCCAGATGTGTAGAGCTGGGATCAGGAAAGCCAAGGCTCAGATGGAACTGAATGTGGTGAGGGATGTGAAAAATAACAAGAAGGGATTCTACAGGTACATTGGTCAGAAGAGACAAGCCAAAGAAAGTACCCCCTCTGAAAAATTGGAAGACAGAACCGGCAACAACAGACATGGAGAAGGCTGAAGTACTCAACTTCTTTGCCTCAGTCTTCACTGGCAGTCAGGCTTCCCACATCTGTTACATGCCAGAAAATCTGGACAGGGGTAAGGGGAGTAAAATCCCTCCCACTGTAAGAGGAGAGCAATTCTGAGACTGCCTCATGAGACTGAATGTACACATGCCTACAGGGCTAGNGGCCAAAGAAAGTACCCCCTCTGAAAAATTGGAAGACAGAACCGGCAACAACAGACATGGAGAAGGCTGAAGTACTCAACTTCTTTGCCTCAGTCTTCACTGGCAGTCAGGCTTCCCACATCTGTTACATGCCAGAAAATCTGGACAGGGGTAAGGGGAGTAAAATCCCTCCCACTGTAAGAGGAGAGCAATTCTGAGACTGCCTCATGAGACTGAATGTACACATGCCTACAGGGCTAGACAACATGCATCCCAGGGTCCTGAAGGAACTGGCTGATGTGGTTGCCAAGCCACTTTCCATTATATTTGAAAAGTCATGGCTGCCAGGTGAAGTCCTTGGTGACTGGAAAAAGGGAAATATAATTCCCATTTTTAAGAAAGAGAGAAAGAAAGACACGGGGAACTACAGGCTGGTGAGCCTCATGTCTCATGTCTTGTCACAGCAAGCTGCAACCGATCCAGGAGGCTGCTGAAGTCCATCGAAGATAACTTTCTGGTTCAGGTATGGGACAGACCGACCAGAGGGGATGCATTGCTGGACCTAGTGCTCACTAATGTGGAGGAGATGGTCAAAGAGGTGAAGATTGGAGGCAGCCTGGGCTGCAGTGACCATGCCCTGGTGGAGTTTGTGGTCCTGAGGAGCGTGGGCCTGACAAAGAGTGGAGTCAGGACACTGAACTTCAGGGAAGCAAACTTGAGACTGTTGAAGGAGTTGTTGGAAGATGTCTCCTGGGAAACTGTCCTTAGGGACAAGGGATCGGAGCAGAGCTGCCAGCACTTTAAGAATGTCTTTCTGAGAGCACAAGAACTCTCCATCCCCCAGAATAAGAAATCAGGCAGGGGAGGCAGGAGTCCAGCATGGCTGTGCAAGGACCTGCTGGTCAAGTTGAGGGA
>VXAV01010101.1:481879-498566 GCA_013399715.1 Alectura lathami | reverse complement strand
TTTACTAGTGATAGGGCAAAAGGGAATGGTTTTAAACTAAGAGAGAGGAGATTTAGGTTGTATATTAGGAGGAAATTTTTTTACTCAGAGTGTGGTAGGGCACTGGCACACGCTACCCAGAGAAGCTGTGGATGCCCCATCCCTGGCTGTGTTCAAGGCCAGGTTGGACGGAACCCTGGGCAGCCTGATCTAGTAGGTGGCACCCCTACCCTTGACAGGGGAGTTAGAATTAAATGATCTTTAATGTCCCTTCCAACCCAAGTCATTTTGTGATTCTATGATATGTTGTTTGCACACACAGATAGCTGAGACACCCTACGGGATCAGTGCAGAACAGCATTAGTCAATGTTAATTATCTTGTTAATGCGGTTATCCTGATGTGGCTTTGCAAACCTGGCTCAGCATACAGGAGCAAAGCCAGATTCTAAAAATTACACGAATTCTGCAGATCGAATGTGCAGCTGTATTTGCTATTCAATAGAGGCACATCCGCCATTTGCCAGAACTTACTGGTAAGAGGTTGTATTGTTAGTACTGGCCCAAGATCATTGTCTGCTGGGCTACAGCAGATAAAAAAAAAATCAAAAGAAACAAGCAAAAAAAAAAAAAATAAAACAGAGTTTAACTAAAAACTATAGTGCTGAAGTAAAATGGTCAACAGACTAATACTTTTTTTGAGAAACATGGATTTGAAAAAAAAGGGGTTAGGAAAGTCATCTGTTAAGTTTGTTATGGGCTTTGTCTTTCCATTGTGAGACATTTGGCGGAAACTCCAGTTTTCAGTGGCTACGAATTTTGCATTGGGTGGACCATTCTCACACTGAAATCAGGCTGTGCTACTCTGCAATAAATTCTTCTGGCACCTGCATACTCCTGAGCAGTGAACTGCACTTGAAGGTGACTGAACTTTGGCTGTCTGATAACCTCTGCATAATGTAAAAAGAGACAAGCAGAAACTTTATGGAGCTACTTATAAGCTTATCTCCCTCAGAACGCTTTGCTTTCCAAGTCAGTCAGTGAAGCCAATCCAAACCTGTCATTGACACTATTCTTATAGAAAAGTGTGTGTTAATGCATCTGAGAAAGTAATGTCAAAGTCCAGTATGTGCTAGCAAAAAGAAATTCAAACAACAGAAGGAGCTGATGGCAGCTGTATTTTCACTTGAAACTCTTCTATTTATTTTTCTAAAGCATTGATCTACAATGAAAAAATCAGGGTAACCTCTCGTTCTCTCTCTTCCATTTGTTTTGATTTTGTTTTCATTATCTGTAGAATAGCCAATAATTGCAGCAGTCTGGGAGACTGCTAAATTTCAAATCAAATTCCTTTAGGTTTATAGTAAGGCAAAGGGTAATCCTGAATGTTTCTCAAAACCTGACAATACAAACAAAAAGTCAACCTACATTTCCTGAGCATGGTATTTAGAAACTGTGTTAGTTTGGTGTCCTCCCATGTTGCTGCCCCTTCTGCTCTCCAAAGCTATTTTTGCAGCTGCACTTTGAACAGTGGTACTTTACACTCAGGGCCAGAGTAGAGCTGCACCTTCCATCCCTACAGTGTCCTCTCTTTCTTTCTCACTAGCCTATTCTAGTAAGCATTTTGCAAATTTTTACATCTCTATGTTCCTTAGACATTGCCCTTCTCATCTGTCTTCAGTTCTCTTATCTTTTCCAGTCCTCCGACTTCTTTCCCTTCATCCACTACCCTTAGCTTTTATGCTGTGAATCTCTGTCTCAGCTGCCTTTTCCCCTGAGTCCTGTTCACTACATTTCTCACCTGCCACTGGTACTTCATTGCTATTTGCTCACATAGTATATTTTCAATAATTGCAACCATATTTTCTTCTCTATCATTTCTTCTACCTAAGAGTCTTCTTTTACACTCAGCTTTTCCAAAATATCTCTAAAACTCTCTTTTTTTCCCCTTCTGTTTCTTTTATCTCATTTAAACTGACATAGTAGTTTGATATTTTGAGTACTATTAGTCCCTACAGCAACTGCTCAGAGGACAGGCAAACAACTGATCCATTTGCATTTGTTTCTTCAGCATCCGAATGCCACATGAAGTAACTTCTCATATATGGGATACAGGGACCACCTTTGAGGCAATATTAATTCCTGTTGCTGTATTTGAAACTTAAACAAGACAGAGAAGATAAAAGAAAGCCTCACTAGAAGTTTAGAATGAGCAACTGTAAATGCCTGTAAAAATCCTCTACTGTTTCACTGGACTGATGTGTAAGGAAGAATGAAGACATAAAATAAATATAGATCATAAATTGATATAAGTAATAAACAAATATAAATGAATACGAGTTATATAATTACAGATAGAAAAATGAAAATATTTTAGTTGTAATGACACAGTAATATTACTTAAATCTGTCATTTCAAGAGAGAAGATATTTTTCTTTTTCTCATGTCTAATCTACCTTGAAGTAGCTCAACCCTCTTCATGCTCTGCACAATGCCTAGCACAACAGAATGCTGCTCTGCATGGACAGCAAAATAAGCCATAAAAATGATTCAGCATCCATAATAGCACAAAGAACCAAAACAAAGAGCAGCCTTTTATTCTACTGCATTTATAATTTCATCCTGTTTTACACCACTACCGGAAGTGGAAAAGGTGAGGGTGAAACAGGAGTTCTGATCCTGAAAAAAACAGCACTACTTCTCTTCATTCAAAACCTTAATGAGAGAGAGAAATGCAGCCTCAATTGAGTAAGACAGTTTTCATCACATGCTGCTTCACCAAACAGGCTTTTGACATAGTCATATTTTGTGTTCCCCAAAATAGCACTTCAGCATACTTCAGTTTCTGAACTTGTTTTTTTTTAACTCCTTTGAATTTAATTAGGCTATTCATCAGCTTGGTAAATGCAAAGAACCTTTTAAAAAGGGAAGAGTGATTGATTTTTAAAGTGCTATAATCACTCCATCTAACTGTAAAAAGAAATTTCCCAGTGAGGTATTTCAAAGGATAAAAATATTCACTTTATAAAATAAAAAATCCCTCTGTTCTTACTTTAATATTTAACCAGGAAGCCATCATAATATCATTGGGAGCGAACTCCTTTACCCAGAAAAGCCACAGTTTAAAGCTTCTGCTATCATTTGTGTTCTGTTTGAATTGTACTGACATGCGTCAGACCTTTTCTTGGGAGGAAATTTGGGGAGTAAAAGAAAATTTGTTCTGCACACAGTCTGGATCCAGGTCTGAATGGACTCGCATGCAAAGTAAATCTTTACAGCCACAGCAACACACCTCTTCACTGGGGTAAAATATGGCTTCCCACATGCAAGTAGCAGTGTCAATATAGAATATTATAGAATAGAGGCATCACTAGCACATGTGCATGTCTTTGCACTGAGGGACATAAAAAGTTCAGAAAATTGGAAATCCAGATCTGATTTGTCTGCCAGCCACAAAAAATAATTAAGTCAAATTCAATTCCCTTTCACCTTTTGCTGAGTCTTGGACCAACAGAATTATATCAGAATAGTACTGTATAGACCACAGCATCCGTAATTTCAACAGTTAGCGTGAAGGAGGGAATCCACCCCGAGAGATATTTCCTGAAAATGTTTTCAGTCTTCAGTGGTGCTCAAGACATGCCCCTGCTGCAGAACCTGACGTTATTCCCTAAATGAAAAAGTTTCTTATCAGGCAGTTCAGCTTGCAACAGACAGTCTCTGGGATTAGCAGCACATGATGTGTAACTTCTCCTTCCCACCTAGCCCCATGCCTTTGCCCACCTAAGCCCACGTGGTGAAGAAGTGGTGCTGCTTTCTCTGATTTGCTGATTTCCCAGGGTGTTTGCTGAAATGGTTTTCTGCCCTTTCTCTTCAGCCATGAAAAGCCAACCTTTAGGTAGTAAAGCATGATGTTTCAGTTTGAGCAGTAGCCCACATAACTTAATGCAGTACCAGAAGACCCTGTGTATACAATCATTTCCTTGATAGCCTACTGATTTTCTCCTACGTACAATGCAGTCCTTCATCAGGCGTTTTCCAAGCTGGTCATTTTTGAGTCATTCTTTAAATAAATCAGAAACTTACAATTCCTGCTTGAAGTAGGAATGTGACCTATGGCTGCTGTTGCTTGCACTTTGTCTCTTCACTCCTCTTACCCTTGTGGTCTTCCTGAGGAGCTAACAAGGTCTTGCATATCCAAAAGCCAGATCTTTTACCCTGTTCCTCACATCCCATTGTAACTGTAAGCCTTGCTCTTAGTACCAGCACTCTTGCTCTTTCCCTGTTTGCTTGTCTCCTAACATAGAGAAAGAGCTCAATTATCAGAAGCACTACCTGTAATAGAAGGCTGACTAACCCCAAAGTGTGTGGTTACCATCACAAATTTGGCTGCTGAGACCTCTCACAGAGGCAATGAATTCTTCTCTGCTGTGTGAAACACAGACCTGACCAGTTCTGGAGTGAGGGCTGTTGCGTTAGGGACTGACAGCAGCCTCCATTGCCCTGCACTGCTCAGGGGGAGGAGGTAGAAGACAATGGGTGAGGGGAAGATGTTTGTAGTTTGCTTTTAGTTTCTTACTGCCCTAGTCCCTTATCAATAAGAAATAGATTACATTAATCTCCCTTATGCTCAGTCTGTTTTACTCATGATGGTAATAGGAGAGTGATCTCCCTGCTCACATTTCAACCCATGAACCATATTTCATCATACTTTCTCCCCTGTTGTGTTGAAGAGAGGGAATCAGAGAGCGGCATGGTAGGAGCTTTGCTGCCTATCAGTGTGAAAACACCACATCCTCTTCCATCTTTGCTACAGCAACACACACATGGACTCAGTCCTGTTGCAGCTCAGCTGACAGCTCCTGAACTCCACTGTGCCCTGGGGAGAGTGCAGTGTGGTGGTGCACACTTGTGCACTACCATGCCTTTAGAAAACAAGCATGTATTCTGTCCCGCCCATGGAGATTAAAAATCGTAAAAAGTATGTGGGAGTATAATTGCTATTCTTGTCGTCTTACTGTTGGGTATAAAGAATGTTAAATTGACCACAGGAAAAGTATTTCAATTATCCCATTAATGGCCTAGAGAAATCCAGTCATGAGTCACACTACTAAATTTTAGGGAAGATAAACAGATTCATACTGTGGGCACACAGCCCTCTTCTGTTGATACAATGGTTTGTAATCCCAAAGTGCCTGACGCCACGTTGCATACGCAGGTAGGGCTCAGCAGAGCTCAGGAGTGTGGCAGGGTTCAGGGACGCTCTCCGCAGCTCCTTCAGCCACAGACCAGCCCCTAGCAAGGAGCCTACACCCCAGAGTCTGGGGGAAGCAGAGCACAGGGCAAGCCCCCCTATCCAGTGGCTGCATGATGGCTGCACGGATTCTGGTCTTGCAAGAGGCAGCAGGCTTCAAGCCAAGATAATGTTGGTTGCAGGACAAAACAGTGTGCAAATGGGCACGTAACTGTGGCATTTCCTGAGCTTTGCTCTTTGTCTGTCACGTGTCTGCAGAAAGACAACACTTGCATTTTAGGAGAGAGCTTCAGCTCCCTTCAGTGGAGCACCAAAGAGCAAGTGAACCCTCTGCACTCTCCTCTATTTTATCTAGCAGATTTAAATAATTCATGTAATAGCTATGAAAAATACCAGAAAGCAAAAGCATTTTAAAATTTGCTTCCATTTCTGTACTTCAGGCTTCAGTGAAACAGCTTTAAAAATATAAGCCCATTCAAGCTGAAACTGCTTGATTTTCTTGGGACTCTCACAAAAAATGCTTTCACACTCAGGCTGCTCTGAGTAATTCTTTTTCTTCCTGAGTTTGTTGTCACAAATAGCAAACCCGTCTGCCTTCAAGCCTCGTCACCTTGAGTGAACGAGTGCTACTTACAGGATTCAGAACACCATACATGTCATCAAAATATTACAATGCATCTCAAGTCTGGAGTCAACACCATAGAAATATGCCCCGAGAATGCTAGAGGTGATGAAGGGGTTGATGAATAGAACATGAGATGGAGGTGGCCTGCTTTTATTTATTTATTTATTTATTTATTTTTCTAGGAAAGTTGATGGCTTTTCTTTTTCTCAAAGAATAAGCTGTTTTCATTTATTACAGTTCAGTCCTCTTCTATGTGTACCCTGCCCCTGATGGCTACAGGATGTGTAAGAGCTTAAAATGGATTCTGGTTGTGAAATTAATTCCTGCTTTTATTCAGATTAGAGGAAGTTCTAGCTACAGGTTTTGTAAATGACTGACGCAGATATCTTGATTAGTTTGCTGAAATCATTGGCTTCTATTCTTATGTAGTAAAAATCATTTTTAGGAGCTATATTTATTTTTCTCACCTGTAAGCTATTTCCATGCTTAAAATAAATGAATCATTAATAAGCCCAGTATACTTCCGATAAGAGATAAAAGGGAGAATTGGATGCAAGTCTGCCCAATTTAATATTTTAATTGTGTATTTGCTTTAGGGGCTTGACAAAGCCAACCTTGTGAATCAAGGGCTGAACTTTCCCATATTAACAGTTAAGATGTATCAGTGACTTTGACGGCTTGCAGAGAGAGAGAGAGAGAGAGCGCTCTTGTCTCTCAAAGTTGAATGCCCTGTATTCTGAGTGATGAGGAGCAGGGAAAGACTCTTGTCATCTAAGATCCTATTATAATGAAACATTTCTGCTTGCAAATTTAACTAGGCAATTATCTCTATTTAAAAGATTTTTAAAAGGAACAAATTGGCAAGGTCTGGATTTCCTTATGCTTTTGCATGTACTTTCAGTTTGTTGCCTTTAGACACCGGAGAATTAAAAGAAGGTGCTCTTTCATCATACTACAGTGTGCAGAAAAGCACTGCATGTCAAAGACTCATCTGTGACATCTTACATTGTGGTTCATGACATCCACTTATACCCGCCTTGTTGTATTCCATTCCATGACCTGGGATAACGAGGAGTGTGGCTGGTGTGCCAGGAACTGATGTGTTGCAACATGGCATTATCTGCCTTGGGAAATGAGACATGAAGGCATTGTCGGGGGAAAAAAAAAAAAAAAAAAGTAATTAAGGAAAAGGTTTCTTAGCCCTTAACAGCATAGCATGAACACTACCAATACTGCTGCTCCTGTCTGGAAGTAAGTGGAATAAGTACTGCCAAATTTAAGTGCTTTTATTCTTATTTCTTTGGCTGGGGGAAGCATTCTGGAGAGTACACCCTTTCAAGAAAAACGGAACCAACTGAAGCAATTGAATCAAGGCTATATAGTGCTTTTGAAAACATCGCTTTGTGTTTGCGTAATGTATTATTATATCTTCACATCGCCTGCAACCCATTATAAGGAACTATTCCTTGAAAATAAGTATTCAGATCGTTCATATACTTACAAAGAAGCCATGTCATAGGAAACAAAAGCAAAGGTTTTGCTGGATGATCAGGACTCTGGGATGAATTTCCTCTTGTATTACCTGAACATGAAATCAGCCTACACTGCTGCTGAAATCACAGGTCATTTTTCATAGAAAAACCAGTTATGCAGCCCAGAGCTAGTAATACAAATAAAACTGCAACACTGATCATATGTTCTGGTGACTGTTGTTAGTACTGTTGTTGGCTGTGATGCAGTGGCTCACACAAGTAGTTCTTGTAAGGATTTGGGATCCATTGCACTGCGCACCCTGTATTCAGACGTTATACACATCATCTGTTATATATAAGCACAAAAGATAGCACTCTGTGTTTAGAAGAGCTTATATCCTAACGACATAACAAATCAATAAACCTCATTGGTACCAAATTGAAGGGAACATGGAAAGAAAGAATAAAATACAGAGAATAAGAGCATTCACTTATATAACTGAGTAGGAGTGCTCATTGCTTTCATCTCCAGAGGACTTCTGAGAGACCAAACTACTTGCATATAAGACCTGAAGGTGCATTGTGTGTGAGGATGTGAGAGCTACGCTTGCACTCCGCATCCTCAAAAATAAGCTTCCTGCATAGATGCTGTGCTTTACATGAGAGATCAGTATGAGGCAAAACTATAGAAGAAGCTGGTGTGGAGGATAAAGAATACAGGGTGACAAATGAAGTAAAATAGCCAAAGCAAGAAAACGCTTGTAGGATCAGAAGCCTAAATTTTTCATCCTCTACAGAGTTCTTTAAATTGAGTTCAATGGAATTTAAAATCCATCCTTTCCCATTTACTTATGGGATGAAGCTCCGAAGAGATGATGAAGTTAGTCAGGCAAGTGAGGTGAACACTGTTTGGCCTCACTGGCCCATGAGAGCAAGGATCTGGAAATTCCATTTTCATGGTATGACAGAATATAAATAATAATAAGTGCCCCTGTACCTTCGTCGTGCTCTGAAGCCACTGTATTGGCAGCTAGGTCAGCATGAGAAGGCCTTGTTGTAAATGAGCATTATGCTGTGAGTGTTTGCATTCTTCTCCAGTACTTTCCTCAGAGAGATGGAGCACACACAAGTCTCTGCTGGGATGTCTTTGGGTCCCACACTTCAAGAAGTCTAGCTGGCCCACTTCTGCTCGGCAACAGAAACAGCCTCCTGAAGAAACAGAAATGAGCAGAATTTTCCCTGCTCTAATACATCGATCATCAGTGCATTGGTAAAATGAAGGTTCCTCATCTTGGCTCTGCAATTCATCACACCCTTAGGTTTTAAATGCACAAATTTTTCTAAGAAGGCACTGAAATACAACAGGCAAGCAAACCATAAGGTTCAACTGCTTGAAGCGCCGAATAGTGATGACAGCACAACTGAAAGAATGCTGTGCCCAAGATGAGCTGCAGTCCTAATTTTGGCCTATCTTTGTCCTGCATGTGTTGGACATCCTGTAATTGTCAAAGCAGCCCAATGACAAATTCCACTAATGTGGAGTTGCGTTTTCAGCTGTTATAAAATGACAGTCACTAGGCTTTGGGTAAAATTGCTGAAAATGACAACATGAATTTTGTGCACTCACATACCCCAGAACAGCCACTGATATATAAAAAATGATTATTCAAGGTGCTACACCTTGCTGCCTGCTGTCACATACAAAAGATGGCCATTGTCCAATGCAGTAGATGTTGTATAACTTAGCTTCATTGCAGGATGTGGTTACCTACGTTAACGGCAGTCACAGAAGACATTCTAGACTCCTGAAGTATTTGCATATGTTAAATTTGCATTTTTTGGGGTCGTATGAGGAAATTTAACCAATAATACTGAATTCATACTGAATCTCTTCCTCTCACAGATGGGGCCTTTTACAAGAAGAAGAATTGCGAATTTAGAACTAAGTTTTGAATGCTTTCATGCTATACAGCCATATTACTGTGTAATTACATTGTTAGCAGAAATCAAGAAATAACATTCAAATTCACATCTGGGCTAGGCTGGGGATTGGAGTCAGTCTTTAAGTGCTAAGCAAAGATTCAGCTCCGGTTTGGCTTTGCTAGTGCAGAAATCCTCAGAGCTGAGCTTGTTGTGCCCAGACCAGAGCATGCTGGTGCACCTCCCAGCTCAGTGGTCTGTGCCTGCTTGCTGGTGCCATCCCTTGTGCCCACACGAGCTCCACATGTCCATCTTAGTGGCACTCTGTATCCTCATATTGCACAAATCCTGTAACATAATGCCTTGAACTTTCTGGCATTTAGACAAATGTTCAAGTTGGAGTGGCCATTTACCTGACTAGCCGTTTCACTCGTTAAGTGTTTGTGTTGGTCTATTGTTAGAAATGCCACGTCGGGTCTGCTAGTTCCAGATATATACATCTTTCTTTTCATATAAGCCTGCAGAGGTGAAGAGCAAGTCCTGAAGGCAGTTTCATTACAATGTACTGGGTTTATCCTGAGGGGCCAGGGAGAACAAAGGGCCACATCTATCCTTCAGCTTGGCATGTGTACACATATTTCATGCTAGACCCTGCAGCTGCATGAAAAGTTTCAGAGGACAAGAAGGAATGGATTGAAGGAGACTGTCTGAAGCTGTTCTTTCTGCAGTTTTCACTGAAAGTCACAGAATATATATAAGATATTTTCTCAAGTATTTTTACCACTTCCATTCTTCTCCTAGCGGTTCACTTTTTAGCTGACAAAGTGATTTATTAGCTGTCTTTAAAACGTTCCATCTCACTGAACAAAATGATAAATATCAAAACCTAAGGCCTGACCCAACATCAATATCAAACAGCTCAAACATTTATGAGCTTAGTTTATTTTTCAAAGAATAAACAAAAGGCACTCAATATAAGAGTGCATTAGAAAAGAATTATCAGTGGCTGGATTATTCCAGCTGCAATTATTCACAGTGGCTGGAAGACCCAACTCACTATGTTAATTCCACTAAGACAGAAGATAATCACACCTGAAAATTGAGAATCAGTTACTTTTTCTCCCCTTCCCTTGAGAAAATGGCTCTATGAAGCAGAAAACGTCGTTTTAATAAGCAAAATAAAACAAAAACCTAAACTGTGTTTTTCTGGTTTGCCTTGTCCCCCCCATCACCCACCTTCTGAAGGTCATGCGACAACTAATGTAGTCAATTCTGTTAAACTCATGGAGAAGCATTACTTGGTCCACCTGTGAGTAACCAGAACAGAGAAGACGGTCTTATTCCCAAAGGCATATACATGAACACACAGAGTGTAAAGGCAAAAACTGTGAAGCAATCAAAAGTAATTCATTCATTAGAAAATGTGATTTCCTACTGTTCATGAATGCTATTAGTTTCACATAACTATGGTTTCATTTAAGCCATTTATGTCTTGTTCATTGTATTTTGTTTAAGCTCACTTCTGAAGTGGATTTTTTTCCAATTCAAATACTGTTTAAATACAGAAAGACATGCAACTATGAAGATACTCACAATTTTGGTGCAACTTTTTTTTCCATCCTGATGATGCTTGTTGAATTCACTGTCAGAGAAGTTAAGAGTGAAAGGCTCAAACCGAGCCCAGATGCTGGGGTTACCTGGCAATTCTCTGTGCCCACCAGTGTGAGTGAACTCAAGCCCAGCATCCTGCAAAAGAAATCCCCATAATCAGGTGAGAACTTTTGCAACAGCACCATTGCCTCATTTTAGCAACATCAGTTGTCACTCACTCTTTGGAAAGGGGTGAAAGGCTGAAGAAGTCCAAAATCTCCCCAGACAGACCCAGAAGTTCTGTAGCTTGTTGCTTCTTAAAATACACTTCTGGACTGGCAGCAAAGGAACAAATGGCTCATGAAGTTCACCTTTAGGGACTGTAGGGACTCATTTATCCAGGTAAATACTAGACATTACCAAAAAGATGACCGGTCAGCATAAGCCAAACCAGAACATCTTAGGATCATAGAAAAAAGGCTACTCTGCTTATTTCCTGGTGTCCATACGGCACAACAACATGCATCAGAAACTCAGATTTCAAAAAGGATTTAGAAAACTGCTGCAGACAAAAGATTTTTGAATAGAGGCAAAGGGTCAGGGGTAGAGAGTCTGCACTAAATGGAAAAGCAAGGAGCTGGAGCCAGTCCAGGCAGATTCCTCCACTGGCACTCGTTTCCTCGGAGGAAAAAAGACCTGGAGAAGACCAGAGGGAAGGCAAGTTTATACTGAAGGAATTACTAATTTCTTGTATGTAGAGACCTGAGTTCAGTGTATTTTAAGGGAGCTGTTGCACAGAAATACTTCTTTAAGGCATTTAAAACATAAAAGTCAATTCTGCATAATCTGCATTTCCAGAAAAGTGAACAAGAAAATATTTGCAGCTCAGAGAAGACTGAAGATACTTACTTTCATTTGCTCTTATAAAGGTCTCTGCTGTGTTAAAACCTGCTGAGAGACAGAGAAGTCCCTGCACAAAAGTGTGCAACGGACAAAGAGGAAGCAAATGGCATTCTCCTTCAAGACCAGAATAGAGTGCAGGCAAAAATGTGGATTTTCTGACCTATCTTTTCTTGTGTGGAATATCAGATTAGTAAACTGCAAGTGCAGCTTGTCTCTCTGGCACTAGCTAAAGACCAAAGATAGCACATCGACTTTCTCTGGGATCTGCTGGGAGAGGGGTAACCTTCAGGGTCAGACTCGTCAGATTTGCTGTTATCACAGCAGATTGTCTCCATGGCTAAAATGAAGGCTGCTGTGATCTCTTTTCCCTGCTCATCTAAATGACCATGAAGAAAAATGTATTTAGATTCTCTGAGGCAGAAAGGCACAAATCTTGTGTTGATGGAAAAACTTGGGAATGAAGTGTTATCAGTTGTCATAAGAATAAATGTATTTAATTATATGGCCCTGATCTTCACCAATCTTTAGCTTTCTAGAGAATAATGAGAAAAGAAATTTATGTGAATGGCTGTAGCATCAGGAGGTTCACAGCATGCTGTGACTGTTGCTTCTTTGGAGGGCGAAACAAAAAGAAGAATAATTTTTCTGCATGGACTGGAAAATTTCAAAGGGAAACCCTTTATTTTAGGGCTGAGGGTCAACAAGCTCCATACATCAAAGTCAAAGGAACTTTGTTCCTGTGCAGTTCCATGTGTCCTACAAGCCCAGGTTAGTTACAACCAGCTCTGAATGCTGTTTAAACCCTCATCATCCATAGCTGGATGCCTTCTCCACATTGTTCATTACCTGGGCTACTCTGTTCCCTGAGGTTCTCCTTATACCTCCTCAAACAAAGCCAGAATACACTTAAAAACTCTTAGCTCCACAGGTAGATAGTAGAGGCAACCTGTTTTTATTTGGTTTTAGAGATCAAATTTAATCAAAATGCTTTGTTCCCTTTCTGAGAATGTAGCGATCCGTCCTTCAGGACTGAAAACATTAGTGGAAATAAAAAAGTCCTGGGGAGCAACATCAAATGCTGGGTAAAAAGGATTTGGTTTCTTCTAAATGGAAAAAAAAAAAAAAAAAAAAAAAGGTAATTGTGCTTTCTGGATCAGGGAATTGCAGGAAAGACACTTAAATGTGAAAAATCTGTCAGGGACATAACTTCCATAGGGATATGGTGGAAATTGTGTATTTAACTGGCATTTCTGTGTTATGAAACTTTCATTTTCAGTGACTATTCAATTATTCAATTTGCAAGCATGATTTTCATGATCCGCTTAGGCCAACATACTGTACTGCACTATTGAAATGGCTGTATACTATTTATACAGCTATTTATATGGCAGTTTCTAAATCTCAGAATATTTCTTTCACTTAGCTGTTGCTGATGACTGAAAAAGAGAGGCATGTTCTTTAAACCTCATAGAGGTGTCTATTAAGTGATTATAAATCGGTATGTGATCTGAAATATCTATAATAAATGGTGTTCTTTGTAAATATATATTTTTTCTTTCCTCTGTTAACAATGTCCAATTACTTCCTGTGTTTTCTCTGAAGAGGTATCAATTTTCTCAGATAACTCAAAGTAGATTTGTTTTGCTTACTGCATACATTTCTAAACCAAAATTCTTTTTCATTCTGATATAATTTGACATTTTAAAAATATAATTTTAAAAATTTGTCTGAGAAATATCTCTAGCAACATGAATCTTTTTCTCTTAATGGCCTCCAAACCATTTTGAAGCAATATATCTTGGACATATTGGAATTTTTTTGAGCCTTACAAATAAATTTCTGTTTCTTTTAACAAAATAATATAGAAACATTCTAGTTCTCTACTTTCATATACAATAAAATGCAGTTCCTTCCTTCCTTCCTTCCTTCCTTCCTTCCTTCCTTCCTCTGCTGTCAGCGTTCAATGTTATACTGTCCCTAGAGGTTCCAGCACCACCCTTGATTAAGGAATGGAGAATATTAAAATGGAGGAGGAATACAGCATTACCTCTGCACCTAGGAGCAACACAACACTGTACCAGCTCTACTTTTGCAATTGCTGTGCTACTGTAATATGCTGGGCTACCATAGCTGTTCTGTTATCATCACTTGAAGAGGAAGAGACATAAAATCAAATACCAAAAAATAACTCTTAAAACGAGAAGCTGCTTCTATTCAGCTTATGAACAGGAAGATGAGATAAGATCCTGCATAGCCACTCATACATGTAGGGGAAAAAAGATCTAAAATGTGTAGTTCCGGCTTTTAGGAAAGAAAGCAACAATGAAAGTGTTTTCAGTCTTATATAACATGAGATAACCAGATCCAATGAGAAGTCAGACAAAATCACCTTGACATAAGATGCAGTTTCTGAGCAGGGAGGATGATAAATTAGTACTGATTTTGGAGGGTGGTGCAGTCACTATAATTGGAAGATGACGTTAGCTGCCTTCCTAAAGATAGGATTTGATCCATCTCCTGAGAGCTCGAAGGTTGCACAGGCAGGTGCATAAGTAAGCCTAGGTGGTTGTGCTCCTTCTTGCTTCAGACCTTGTGACTCCAAATACTGGTCTGCCATCTACTTTTGGCCACACATGCCTATGGGAAGGAAGAATCAATAGCCTTTCCTGCACGGTCCTACAGAGCTGGCAGCTCTGAAGTAAGTGACTGCAATCTGTTCCCAAGCCTCCCATCTCCTTCAAGGTGTCCACTAATTGCTCATTTGAATAAGAAGTATAAACTGGCCTTTTTTCTACCTTATTCTAAAACTTTAGGCTTTGACTGGACTCGGGTGCTGGACAACAGACAGACTGGTGCTGGGAAGTGCACTAGGTGGGTCCTGTCAGTTGTCTGAAGACTGACGATTATTCGAGGTTCAAAAGAACACCAAATCTGGGATGATAAAGAAATAGTTCTGGGATGGAAAATATTGCAATATTGGAAGGACTCAAGACACTTTTTCTTCCAGTTTAAGTAAAAGAAGAATGGATCATTTCTGTTGTAGTAGATTTCCTTCACTGTAGACTGATGCTTCAAACTTCTGTGTTCCCTCTGTGTTACAAAAGAGTTTAGCTGCCTGAGGATTTCAGTCTAATTAAAGCCATTGTGTTCAGTACAGAAATGTGTGGGTGACATTTACATGCCTTTAATACATGAGAAGTCAGTCTAAGTAATTTAACAGTCAGCTCTGGCCTCTGAAGATACTCCATGAAAAGATGAAATCACTACTTCTTTTAATGATCTCTCTCATGAATTTAGTATCAAATCCAGCTGTCAGATGTCATTTGTTACTCCAAAGCTGTTGGCTTATTGAGAGCCTTTTGGGCCTTTTTTAGCTCCAGCTCCACCCAGTCTCTGCTGGAATGTGTGCACTCTGCCAGTGAGGATGGGCAGCCCACCTCTGTCTGCCTTGGTTCCTCTCTCTGTCCCCACAGGGCAGTCTATGGGGCTCTCGGCCAGGAGCAGGGAGACGGTGCACCAAGCCACATACAGCCTCTGCAATATCTGGAAGGCAACACCTGAGACATGACCTAGATCATCCTCTGGAACTGGGAGCTGGTGCCTCTACCCATAGGCGAGGGGTAAGGCTCCAGCAGAACGGTGTCACATCTTATTGGCAAAAGCAAGAGAAGACACTAGCTAATGGGGCCTGAGCTCTTAGCTCCAAGGAGCCAGAAGCCAGAAATACATTCAGGAGGCAAATGGAGACGGTGCAAGCAAACAGAGGGACAGTCTTATACGAGGAAGAGAAGTTATAGCCTTTAGCAGACTTGTACCAGAAATTGAGACTCTCTGTAATGAGGTCTGCTTTACTGCTTCTCCCCAGACCTAGCATAGCTGTCCAACACCTTGGATTCACCTCTCTCAGCACCTGCTGTACCTGGATGATCCACAACTTCCTCTTGAGGTGTTGCTTCTCATCCCTTTTCCCACAAGAACAAAGTCGTACTGCTTGCTTTTGGTGAAACCTTCAAAATCTGATTCCAAGCTCTTATTAAAATAATCTAGGAATAGACTTTGTCAGCAGTGGAAAAAAAAAAAAAAAAAAGACATTTTCAGATGAAAAAGTCCATATACAATCACACTACTTGCATCTCAAAACTCCGCTCTTTCCCAGGACTCCTTTAAGCTAAGCAGGGTATAAATACAGAATGAAATATTGCCAAGTCACAGAGACTTACGATTATTTGAGCATGAGCTTAAAAAAGCCCAAAAGTCTTGCAGAGAGTGTTTTACATTCACTTTGTGCTTTACAGACAGACCAAAGGAAGTGTGAGGAAGTAAGTAAGGTGAGTTTGAAACCAAGGTGATCATTTTCTTGTATCCTGAAGTGCCAAACATGCAATGTCAAACATGTAATGTCACATGTGATGTAACATTAAATTGTTGTACACTGGGAGTTTTAAGTTACAAGGTAATTTTATAATACATCCTGTGGATGTATTAAATCTCAAGCAAAATCAAGAGTGTCTAACTATTGTACAAAAATTTGCTGAAATTTTAAGTGTTTGGACCTGACGGGGAAAAAAAAGTGCCTACATTCCCTTTAAAGTTAATGGACAGAGGTAAGTAGATCTGAAGATACTGAAAGAGAGACGCAGCCTCACTAAAGCAGATGCTTATCTTTCTTCATTAACTGCACAGAGACTTTATGAAATACTGCATGACTTCATTTATTCAGAACCCATTCCACATAGTCCTCTTTGAAGATACAGACCTAATGAAGTATGACCAGGTCTTTTTAAAAAATAAAATGATACCTGTGGTGTCTCACTTTCCCATCATGTAGATATTAACACAGTGATGAGAGCGTTTGCTCCAGAGTGGTACAGCCTTGGTTGTGGACTCTCATAAACATGAGGAAAGGACAGGTGTGGGGTTTCTTACCTTAGATACTGTCATCCAGT
>VXAV01010101.1:433325-461799 GCA_013399715.1 Alectura lathami | reverse complement strand
CGCGTCCCCCCGCCGCCGTGCCCGCTCCCCCCGGCCGGCAGGTTGTCCGCAAGCACCTGCGTGCGGGGGGAGGCGAGAGCTGCCGGAGTCCGGGCTGCGTGGGGAGAGATGCTGCGTGTGTGCGTGTGTTATACGTGTGTGTGCCGGCTGCCCTGCAGTGGCAGCTCCCGAGCAGGAGCCTCCTGACGCCGGCACTGCAGTGTAGTAGATCATAGGGTCTCGTTGCCTTTCTGACACCCCAACATCAGCAAGCAGCAGCCCTGGCAGCCCGCACCCCTCTCTGCCCCAGGATCCCGCTTTTCCCAGCTCGGGGCCAGCGGGAAGTCGCGGTGGGCACCTCGGCGAATATTTTGTCCCCCTCCTACCCCGGCTCTCCCCTTCCCTCCCGTCTCTGCAGCAATGAGCAGCCACTTCTCAGCATACCAAAGAGGCCGAAATGCCCCGTTGAGGGCTGGGGAGCGGCCGCAGCGTTTAGCCTCCGTCAGGCTTCGCTTTCCTTTTGCGCTGCAGAGAGCACGGGGGTGTGGGGGGGCAACATCCCCCGGGACGGGCAGGGGCCGGGCAGCCGGGAGGGGATGGCACCTGCAGGGCCGTGACCGCAGCGGAGAGTGGAGCAGCGGCGCTTCGAGCGAGGGGCGATGCTCCTGGGGAAGGGCTCGGGGCCGAGGTGGTTTCCAGACCTTCCAGCTCGCATCCTTTGGGGCGGGAGAGGCGAACGCGGATGCCCAGGGTGCAGACTCCACGCCAGGGTCGCGGGGTCCCCTCCGGCCACTCCGCTCTGACCTACCCTCTGCCCTGCAGAGGAGAGGGGACGCGGAGCCTCGTCCCGAAATCGCGGCCTCGCGCGGTGCTTAACAGCGGCTGTGCGGGAAGGCTTGGCCAGCGGGCATTTGGGCAACAGGCTCTGCTGCTCCGGGAGCAAACGCCTTGCACCTGCTCCGCAGTGCCGGCAGGACAGCAGGGTGCCCCGCGGGGGTCCCCTTCCTGCCGACTGCTCCCTTCGGCCCTCACCGCCCCCACCCCGTCCTTCGCCCGCCAAACTTTTCGGGAGCGGCCGCACGGCTCGTGCTGAGCCAGCCGAGAGGAAAATCAGGCAGGTTAGGCAGCTAGCGCTGGCTGTAATTGCAGGTTGTTTAGTTATTTTCGGCCTGATGCACTTTTTTTTTTTTTTTTTTTTTTTTGCCCCTTGCAGTAGCCGATCTCTCTCCAGAAATGGGACCTGGTGGCTCCTTTCCAGATGTTTTGTGCTGTGCGTTCCCACTCCGCCGCTGGCTGCAGCCCTCCCGGTGTGCTGGCCTCCTTCCCAGGCTAGCTGGCCACCCCCGAGGTCTCCCCCGGGTGGCCCTGCCGGGGTTACCGGCCCGGAGCGGGGCAGGCGGTGTGGGGAGCCCAGCGGGAGGTGCAGGGGGCTGTGGCAGTGTTGCATCGGCAAGCATCGGTTTATCTGCTGTAGGAATGTGACTGGCTGGAAACGCTTTGTTTCAAATTAGAGATCCTGAAACTGGAGCTGCCTTTGATTGCTGTAATTGCTCACCTCTTTACATTTCTTCATAAGGAGAAAACTTAGAGGATCGATTGGTGTGGCTTGGCTTGCATTGAATCATTCTTTTTAAAATTTATTTATTTATTTTCTCCTGGAGTTTAATAATACTACAAGTAATGTAACTCCATGTCAGCATCCTGTCTAGCATGAAAACAATTAACAATGTGTTAGGTTCCTGGGGCCTTGCTTGCTTTTGTGATTATTCCCACCTAACACTGCCATTTCAGCTTGGCACACATGGGGAGGACGTCGTGAAGTGTGGGAGAAAAGAAACTTTCTCAGAAGGAGTTAAAAATTGCTTAAGACCACAAGGCCTGAACCAGGGCCTGCAATGCTGGGATGCCATCGTGGTGGCTTCCCCTCAAGGCTCTACACTGTGTGTTTGGTTAGGGAATGGCTAAGTTTTCAGGAGAATTTGGGGTATGAGGAAGGAGAGTGCCTCTGGGCAAATACAGGAAGTGCTTACAATTTTTTATTAAATGCCAGCTGTAAGGTTGCCCATGGGAGATGGGTTGGCTGGCTGGAGCAGGAGATGCCCCCGTGGATCACATTTTGCTCCTGGTGGCATCCAGCAGACAGAGGATGTATCGTGTTTCCTCTCCATTTACCTCCAAGGAGAGGCATTTCTCCAACTCAGTCAGGGGTGTTGACAGGAGAGTGGATGGAAATTGGCATTGCTATAAATATGTTGCTGATAAAGGAGTTTAGTTTCTGTTAGTATCAATCTCGGATCAATCTCAAACACCAAACCTATTTAAAAACAACATCTGACGTGCGGGCTGTGTCTAAACTGGGATCTCGGTATAATCCTCATCAAGCAGTCAGGCTGCTCTTTCATGGCCGCTCGTCATTTTGAAAAAGTTTCTAAGCACAGGCATGTGCGATTGAATCTGTTTAAAAGTGAAGCTTGGGTTCTGCCCATCAAATCTACAGTGTGTGTCATTATCTGAGTTCAGAGTAAATCAGGGCCACGCACTGCAACAAACCTCCCACCGAAAGACAAAGGGTCTCAGTAAGAGCTGCAGGACTGGGTCCTTGCAGTTTCTTTCAAGTAGGTCTGAAAAGCATCTCTGACTGCCTAAACACCATAATTCTTATGCTGTTATTAGAGCATGGTGTGTTTCTCTCCCTCAAATGTAAAATTGCCTATTTACATATATCTCACCTACTGAAGTTTTGTCCTCTGTGGAATACATTTGCTAAATTTATACAAATTTGATTATTGTTGATCAAATTAGATTGCATATCCTACTTGTTAAAGGGTGAAATTTATGCCTGCTCATGAATCTCCCTACTGTGATAAAATGCTTACACCTAGTTCAATGTCTGCTAATGACAGGCCATTTATAAATGAATTCAAATATACAAAGGACGACTGATGGGTAGACAATATATGAAAAATGTATTTACAGATATCATTGGTTTAAAGATTTATGTGTATGCAGCTTTCCTTCGAGAGTGATATTTGTTCTTCTTACCTACTGAGATTATGCTAAGTATATTAATTTTGAGCTAAAATTCCTATTGACTCCAAATTTAAGGAGTGAGTGATTTAGACGTTCAGATTTGGTCCCTTTACAAAGGTTTTCTGACCAGTAAATGGCTTTAAAAATATGATCTGGAGAGAAAAGAGCTGCTTGAAACTGGAAATCAGTTTTTCAAGAGGACTTCATAAAACTAAAAAAAAGAAGCAGCAGGGCAGTACAGCCACCGTATAATGGTGTTTTGTGGGGTCACTACTGAGATTTTTGAGTAACTGTAGAATGAGGTGCTGCAAGTCTAGAAGGTGGTTGGACAAACAAAGTGGTTGTGTGCAAAATAAACTGCGCTGAATATTTGCAGACGTCAGCGTGTAATGTGCCTGTGAGCGCCCAGTCCTGCTGGAGTAGGTTTCCTGCAGCCAGGGCTGATCTTGTTACTTCGGGAGCAGAGGTTCCTTTCTATAACTAACTCTGCTTGAGATCTGCCTTGTGATTTTGGACACACTGTTACTGCCCTATGCCTTGCTTTTCTGCTTGTTTAAAATTGCAGACAATTTCTAACATTGCACAAGCGTGCTGCTGATGGGTTTGTTTGCTCTTTGCGTTTCAGTGAATAATAGCTTTTTAAAGACAAATTGCTAGTTTACTTAACAACTTGCTGAGTAACAAAACATTGGATGCTTTTAAATGTTGAAACCGCTGTTGTGCAAAACCTGTTGCGGTGTAGCACAAGGCTTGAACAGTTAATGCACCTGAGCGCTACTTGCCACTGTGTAGAAAAACTGTATGCAACAGACCAACAGAGTAAATAGAATAAACTTTGCAGGACTGGGACGATGTTTTAGTTCAGAACGAGCCCACTTCCTGCACAGAGTGTGCTTCAACGGTCAGAACACACTGAGCATCTGGGAGGAAAACATTTTTTTTGAAGGCCGTGTGATGAAGTGCTCAGAGGAGTACATTCATCTTCAGACTAGATATTAAAAATATATATATTTATCATGTTCCTGAAGTGGATCCTGACATGTTCTGAGCCACTCAGAAGAACTGAAAATTATAATTGCAAAGAGACTGATGGCGCTTAGCATCATGATGGGCTGAACTCACAGTGAACAGAACGTATGTAAGCAATGCGTTCTTTTCAATACACTGTGCACTAAGGGTAAACAACAAACAAAGACATTATTCAAATCAGGAACACTGTCTTTGAAGAGGATCTTTTTGAGGGCAAAACCTCTGAAATCATTAATTGAAAGACTTTTAATGGATGAACAAAATGCAGGCTTTGTGTGTCTGCAGCCTACTCTATTAAAAGCACTCACATTAAATAGTAGAAAGGGAAGTAAACAGTTGCTGATGAGACAGCATTGAGAAGTCAGAGTAGTGATATCTGTAGTGAAATTCAACGTACAAGTCAGAATAATAATGTCTTCTGTAGGGAAGTTCAATGGGCCAGTCTAGGTAATATATTGTGTTGAACATAACGAATATTTTAATGGTTTGAGAGTTAATACTGGAACGTTGTGTGCAGCGAACAACAGTAAATGGCACTCAGTTGATGACAGAAATTGATGGTGAAATCTTAATGTCCATATTCTATGTTTTCACTCTGACACCTGCTTATTTTACTTTTAACTGGAAATGGCATGAGAAATGGCATCAAACAAATTTAGTGTTTGCATACAGAAGGTAGTATCTTGGAAATTATTTGGCTTGATCATTTGGTAGCACTGAAATTAGCCAGGTCCCATAAGACGGTCCCGTTCTACCAAGGCTAAGCATTTTAATTCCACTGGAATTGTTTTGGCTTTTGCTATCTGACGATGGTACAAAATAAGCTGTAATCCCCTATGAAAGATTTGTTTTGAGGAGATTCCAGAAAGGTGTGATATGGGAATAGTATTTGCTGTTCTCTGAAAATTCATCACCTGATCCATGTTTCTTCATGCAGCTTTGTTATTCAGAAAGGTAAGAAAAGGATGAGGATGCAGAATGCGTGGGATGGGTGCCTCAGTTGTTGAACATATTCTGTCTCCAGCACTGGGCAGTAGGTGGAGTAAGAAAAATATGGGATGCAAAGGTATCTTCTGCAAGGGGCACATTTTCACAAAGTCCTTTCTCTTGAGGCAGGAAGGGGAATATCGTTCCCTTGAATAAGCTTTTAAAGAATGAAGTTGTAGTGTCACTGGAACCTGGAATTTATAGCACTGTTGAACAGTCTGAGCAGAGGAGAGAGCTTGCATACAAAATCAAAGTCTTCTGTTTACATATAAACCTCTTGGTTCTCAGCAGGAAGTCTAGGAGAATTTCATTGTCCCTTAATGAGGTTTTGAGTTGAAAATGTTAATTTAAAGAAAACAAGTTTGCCAGACTTGTTACTTTTTCAGTAAATGTATTTCTAAGTGCGTTCTGCTACATTTAACAAACACAGGGACAGTAATTTCCAGTTCACACTTCTCATCAGAGAAGTGCATTATGGAGCACTGCTACTGCCTGGTAGTTTCTACACATATCACTCACCGCTAAGTTAGGTAAATTTACAGACGTTGAAAGACATAAAGAGGAACTAACAGTGCAGAATGTACTGGAAAATATAGAAAAAAATGTGGAAAAATTATAGACTAGGAAGTAGATTAAAAAAAAAAAACAAACAGTGAAGTTGTTAGTATAGCAGTATCTTATAAAATAGATTGTCCTATCTGCAATTAATTGTTGAATTAATAGTAGTGCTTATTAATTCATAGGGCTCATGGTACGAAAAATCAGTTTACAGTTCAGATATTCCTGCAATTAGAAATTGCATGTGGATAACCAGACTGCTAATAGGCCCCAAGAAACTGAACCAAACATGATTTAGACAGATTATCTCACTAAGAGATCAAGCTAACATCTCAAATGTGAATAAACTTCAGGCTGTCTAAAACCCAGGTGTGATTTTACAGCTTGATCTCTTTAAGCTGGTTCTAAAATCCATGTTTATAAACGGCATTAGCAGGTGGATTAAAGTCTGTAGAAACTTGTGTCCTCCAGCAATTTCGTCCTAGACCCAATGCTTTGTCCCCGTGTAAAAGTGACTTTCTGCCTCAAAAAACAAGGTTATACAGACTTTCAGTGCAGATGTTTGCTAATCTCCTAGCTTTCTTCAGACCTGTTTTACCTCCATTAATATGACCTTGACCCATCCCAGGCGCTGTAGCCTCCATTACAGCCTCTCACATCTCTCACTTCTCTCACATGCTGCTTCCACAAACAGCTCACTTTTTACTTTGGGTTAGGATCTGTGAGGAAAATTGGCCCTTAATTGTATTTCTTTCTGATGTTTTTAAGTTCTCTCAACTTTGAGTAATTAGCTAGTGGCAGTGAGCAGAGCTACCTTATGGGTTATTACTGAAGTAACAGGTATTTATGATGGATGATGGACTGTCCTCTGTTTCATGGGGCATGAGCTCTATGAATGATCGGTTTCTCACGTTCTGCTAATTTACGGTAGCAGAACAGTCACAGAAGTACATAACTGTAGAGACAGCAAAGCAACTATGATTGATTAGGGAAAAACAGTAAAGTCAGCAAGAGGATTTGGAAGACTCAAGAACAAATGCTACCACTTTTTTATTGTCTTGAGGATTGTTTGAGCATATTACTTGTTTGAGAATAAAATGCTTTATATGGAATTCTGTTGTTAAAGCAGGGCAACTCAACTTCCAGGAAAAATTTCTGGACAATATTGCTGCCCTTTTCTTACTTGACCTGGTACAGTTTAGCTTCTGGGTCCTGGCTTTGCCTGCTCACATAGGCGCCACGTGCCTCCTTGAAGCTTGTGACCGTGGTACCCTGCTAAAGCTGCTCCCAGGATTTCCCAGAAAACTGCGCATATGTACAGAAGCAGCAGGGTACAGACAGAGTAAACTTGTAGTCTGAGTCTTCTTTACCTTTGTTTCACCTTTGATTCACCTTGTTTACTGTTCGTTAATGTCACATTTCATACTCCAGTTTGGAGACATTATTGTATGAGAAGATTATAACGTGCCATTCCAGCACAATGTACTCTGGGGTTCCTGTTGACCAGGGACATTTGTGACAAAACAGGTGACTCTATGCCTTATTTCTCCCTGTGTTCTGAAGTATTGAGCTCTGTCTACGTGCAAAAGGTTTTGAAACATTTTGAAGATGTGTTCACTCACCTTTGAAACTTTTAGTTTGACCTCTTTTTCTGTGGAACAGCACCTAAAAAAAAGTACAGGATTGTTTTACAGCAAATATGTAATTGCATAGTGTTTGTGTTGAAGACCAGTATTTTTTTGAGGAAGGCCTTATTTTGTTTCACATCTAGACTTTAAATGCTGATTATGTTGTAGAAATGTAACAGGAAAAGAAAAGTGGTTGTAGCTTCCTCAGCAAAATCTTTCTGGGTAAAATCAATGAGTTTAATCATGGTTGGAGGAATGTGTGCCAAGGAAGCAGGAATGGATTCATTACGATTTTGCATTCAGGTGTCTTTCCTCATTTCAGTTTGTCTTTGCAGTTTATAGGAGATGATGTATCTAGGGTATTGTCGACATGAAGTGGAGATGAGTCCTGTGATTTGTGTGCCACAGAAGATATTCTCTCTTCTTTGAAGGTTTTCAGTGAAGGTGTACCTTACAAGACATTGGCTTTCTTAACACTATGAAAGCACGCATCAACTTTGAGCATTGCCATACACCGATGAGGAAACCATGATCCAAGGAGTTCCTCAAGATGCTTAATTAGACGTTTCTCTTAAAAAACCCCTTTAAGCACAATGAGGAAAAAAAAAAAATGGAACCTAAGAAATGCAGATGAATAGCATGGCAGTTTAATGTTTATCTACTTATTTTTGTGGCCTCTTAGATGGTGGATCAGAATGATTTTATCCCAGCTGTGCTAGCTGCCTAGAGGATGAAAAAGGACGTAGTAGTTTAGGACCTTATAATCAGAGCGGAAGTACACTGTAAGTTGCACAGGCTAGGTTAAAAACCTTTAATAAATTGTCAGAAGAAGTGGAAAGATGAGAGTTCATTATGTTTGCCGAGACCCATTTTCCTTGACTTTCAGTCACTAACTGGAATGATTATGGTTTAAGTTGGCTGCCAAAAAGAATACTTGCTAATAAATTTCAGATGGAAGATGGGAAAAGATAAATACTAAGCCCTTGTAGTCATACATAAAGGTTAAGAATTTGGGGGTGGAACTTGATGAAGCTAGAACAAAAGTAAGTCAGAACGCAATGTTAGTACATTAGGTGAGATTTTTTTTTAAAGCGCTGTGTGGATGATACTTGAATAGTGTGGGATGCTCTCTCTCCCACTTATTCTCAGAGGGAGATGAAAACCAGAACGACAAAAGAAATTATAAAGTAAATAATAAAGGGATTAAGGGAGTCTGTAGTCGTTTAGAAGGGTTAGTGATGGAGAGTCCTGCAGGCAAATAGAATTTAGAAATTCTTTAAGCTACTTATCAATTGAAGAGCAAACAGACCTGAAATTTAAGGACATTTTCATGAAAAATATCTATTTCTAGAAGAGTTCCTTTACCAAGGACACATAAGAGTTATATTTGACAGTCTAGTTTCTCTATAAATTCCATTTATAGCTATCTTGCTAAAGGTGAGATACCCTTGTAAATGTTGCTTTGCTTTCACAAAGGCAAGTACTCCCACATTCTCGTGAGTCTATCACGCACTGTTGTGCAGCTCTGAAGGAGTGGCCTCCAGGGTGACCTTCGCTGAGTGTCCCATGCCTCCTGCCTGCCTGCTGTTCGTCTGTGTGAGCATGCCTGGCAGCTGTTGCTGTTCTGAACCTGCCTGGGCACGAGGTGTCCTGTGTGTGCTCCAGCTGCTCAGGCTAACACCTGTGAGCTCACTAGAGGGAAGGCACACAAGTCTGCTTGTGTGAGTGGACAACAAGCTAACCTTAAACTGTCAGTGTATCTGCTGGTGAGACGGTATATATTAGTTTTTGTTCCACCGCCCAGATTGATTTACAACACAACTTTTAATAAGCAGTACATACGCTTCTTTGGGTCTTCAGCTTATTGAATCTTTTATCAGACACCATGCACTGGGCAATATAGTCCAACACCGGAAGTATTTAAGTAGCTTTTATCTTCATCAAGAGGTTTCAAAGGCATTTCTGCACACTTGTAGGCATTAGCACGTGTTCAACATTTTAATTTGAGTTTTTCTCCCAATACCTCCACACCAAGAACAGGGCAAGAACATTAGGTTCCATTCAGACCAAGCAGATCACCATCAATGTGCATCACGAAGCTTGTTTTGGAGAACTTAAAGTAACTGCGAGGTGATATCCAATATCTTCTTATTAACAGATGGCAAGTAAGAATTGTGTGACCTGTACTCCTTCAGTTGGACATTGATATCCTTCCACCACCTTAAACTCTTGGTACCTGCTGAGGAACCTAAGCCTACGTTTGTACTGCTTGATAAAAAAGGGAGACGGGTTGGTCCAAGCCCAAATGGCTCTGGCTGGCTCATGTCCACAGTACTAATACTTACCAACATCTCTAACAGATTTGGGTAGAAAGAACTAGCTGAAGTGGTCCAAAACTATCTTGGACCTAAGTAACAAATGTGGGTGACCGGAGGTCCAGCACTTTTATTTAACAGTACAAGCAAAGCCAAAAAGGACCAGAAAACCTCTTTCAATTTCACTAAGGAAAGTCTGAGCAAGCTTTACCTGTAGGGTGATTTACTTGTACCTCTAGCCTTAGAGTGGGAACACACCTGGACAAATAGCAGCATATGTCACCATCTCAGCCAGACAATGGGGATATTGGAGCTTCAGTGGAAGGGATAAATCCCACCTTCATCCTTTTGAGGAAGAAGTGCCCAGAAAGGGACTTCCCATGGAACCCTGCAAAAGCTGGTTGAGCACAGAGAGCAGACCACCCAGCTTCGGAGTAAGTCTGACAAGACGAGCAGCAGAGACTCCAGTTTACAAGAAACAAATCATAATGAGTTTCTGAGGAGAGTGAACCAGACAGGAAGAAAGGCTCAGGCTGCTGAGGAAAGCAACAGATTTCTCCTTTTTCCTTGTCCTGTCAAATAGAAGATGTTGCTTCAGGGTGAGGAAAAGCAGAAGGACAGGAGTTTCCTCTGCCTCTAAATGAAACCTTTCTCTTCCACTTCACTGACTTGTACTCCCTTTCTTCTGCACTGGCCTTACTAGGGATCACCCCTTCCTCTGTGTATGTGCAACAAAGCTGGTAAATGTTATTGGTCAGCTGAACAACCTGTTGTTTTACTGCACACATCTTCCATTTGCTGAGCTCTGTGACACCAACCTGAGCTGCTGCTGCACATGCTTCTTGATCTTCCTTTTAATTAAAGGATACATATATCTTCCCACATGGCTGCTGGTCCCTCTCTTTCCTTATATAGTTGTGAGGAGTGTAAATTTTTTTTTTTTTAATTGATTATTGATGTTTTGTATATTTTAGCAGGATAAATGTGGTCATGGTCTGTTAATAGAAGGGGTCTGGTTTATAGGCTAACAGTGTACTTCAGTATATTTGTGTATATTGCCTATATTAATGAGAATTAGAGATCATATACCATATTTGTTTAAAATATTTTTAGGAAAAATCAGTTTATACCACTTGGAATCTCTTAATTCTTTTTTCTGAGGATCTAAAGAGTATGTTTAGTCTTGCATTAAATGCTAAATACTAAAAGGTTGAATTTAAGCAGTGGATTCTCCTCCTTTCACAAATTCCCTGGAAACCTTAGCGTAGTCCTTACTCGTACTGCTTCTTTGCAAATTATAAATCTCAAGAAACCCAAGTTTCACTGCTTATCTGGGATAAAGAAAAGAGTTGCATTTAACCCAAAAGGAGATTATGTGCTTGCATTGCCTAAAATAAAGCCAATTGTGAAATGCTCTGATGATGGGACATTGTTTTATGTTGCCACAGGAGCACAGTGGAGGGCATGTGGGCTCATCACAAAATGTGGATGTCAAGTCAAATCTTCTGGCAAATTCTTTTGAGTAGTAAAGCTAAAAACAGAGTAAAAGGCTTTCAGTATAAATAATTCTGAATTTCTTAGTTATCCTGGAAGCTGTTTCTTCAGTTAGCATCACATTAATGCAACATGTCTCGGACCTTTCACACAGCATGGCAATTAGACCAACTTGGGCCAGAGTAAGTGCTTTGAGGTCCTTTCCAAGAGCCCAGTTATCCTTTTTCATTCCCCCTTCCAGGCTGGGGCAATTAAGTTTTCTGGTGTCTCCTTATTTAAAGTGTCTTTCTTTTGACATGCTAGCTGAATGCACCAGCTTCAATCCTTCTAGAATATCCTTGCGATTTGCTCTATGCTGTAGTGCTCCAACGTCAGGTCAGGGCAGGTGAGACCTCCAAAGGAAGGTTTTACAGGGTGATAATGGGAACATGTTCTTCATGATCAGGCCATGAGATCCTTCGTGTGACAGAAGTTATCTTTGTGCTCAGAGGAAGGAAAGGGAGAGACATTTTTGCTTTTGGCACACTGCTTTGGATTTTTCAGATCTTGCTAACTTTAAATATTCAGATCCTTTCTTGCTAATCCACCACTCTTTTGTCTCCTTAAGGAGAAAGTCCTTTTTTCAGGGGAAGACAAAGATTTTCTTTTACAGATTAAGTGGTTCTGTGACTAATCTACTCTTGTTTGAATAATTCTTACAGCATCGCTATGAGTCTCCTCCATCTTCTTGTCTATTTTAACTTACAGTGGCTAATTTGCAGAACAAGTGTGTCTTCTCCAGTCTGAGTCCAAGGGAATTAACACATAATGAAAGTAATCTAGATCTACAGAAACCAAGTAGAACAAGCAGCAAATGAAGAGCTGAATGAAAAACAATTCTCCACTCACATGAACATAATCCTCTTGGGTTTTCCCTCCAAAGAGAATTGAGGTTTTTTTCTCGGAATCTCAAAGTTCTTGTTTTTTCCTTTTTGCATTTTTTTTTAATTTTCACTTTGTTAGGAGCAAGCAACAGAGGAAATCAGAACTGGAAGTTACCCAAACAGATTTCAGATGTCTCACTGTGTCAGGCCTGATGAAGAGAAAAGAATTTGCCATCTTTGGCTAGACAGGAGGATGCTGAAACATTCATTGATCAGCAGGAGATGGTGTTGCCCTAGCAGTATTCGTGCTGGTGATCTCCCATGAAGGACCTTGAAGCAAATTTATAAAATGAAGGACTTTCCTGAGTCAGCAGGAATTTCTGAACTCTTTGATAAATCCTTCCCAAAAAAAG
The DNA here is from genome assembly GCA_013399715.1 of Alectura lathami. Taxonomy (NCBI): domain Eukaryota; kingdom Metazoa; phylum Chordata; class Aves; order Galliformes; family Megapodiidae; genus Alectura; species Alectura lathami. The sequence goes on along the minus strand of VXAV01010101.1, from coordinate 449,503 downwards.
AATATCCAAGAATGTAAGTTCAAACTGACTGTTGCAGCATGCAGATTAGCGAGCAGGTCACTCGATAGTCATTCCCACTGATACACAGCACTGATGTTTTCTCCCTGAGAGGGTTGTACAACAACTGTACCCCAAGTTCCTGGCAGAGAATGACCTTATTATTATTATTATTATTATTATTATTATTATTATTGATCTAATACAGAGAGATCTGTCTAGTGCAGAAACATGTGGCACCTGTTGCTATTAACAGTACTTTTCAAGGAGTAGCGCTAAGAATACTAATTCTTTTAAGTTTAGTTTTAATGTGAGTTTACAAAACTTTTTCTGAAAGAGCACTGGTTGCCCTGGTGTGTATTGACTCATATTAGGGGCCAGTACGTAACACGCTGCCCAATTGACTCTTCAGCTAATTATAAAATAGGGGTCCATCACTGAAATAAAATATAAAGATTTTTGCTTGACATTCAGTGCTGTTTGACTTAGGAGGACAGCTGAAGCAGAGGGCCTTGCGGTACTGAACATGCTGTTCTTTATGTCCTCTGCCTTTTGAACTGAGGACGCACTGAGGCAGTCAGGCAGCTGAAGTGGAGAAGCAGTAGTTTCTGGAGAGTTAATGGGAACCAGTTATATGCAATTTGTTTAAATTAGTGGTGAGCAGTATTACATTAACAATTGTCTTAGTGCTAATCAGGAGGAGTGTCCAGAGTGCGGTACTTTGTGTGCTCAAATTGTACCTGCACTTCAAGAGGAGCCAGATCTTTTGTCACTCCCAACGCTTTCATACAGAAAAGACTGCACTGAAGCTTCCTCACTCAGATATTTTTACAACCTCTTTTTACATCAGTGCGTATTTTCTTTCTTTTCTTCTTCTTCTTCCTTTTTTTTTTTTTCCCCTCTTTTGTTCATAACTAGGCAAACTGCTAGCACACTATTTTCAAGGTCAGGAATAAGCTGTTGCTCCTACATTTCCTGTCACAGCTTTGTGAAAAGACAACCTTTTTTTTCACAATATTCTACAGTAGATGACTAGGTAGACTGCTGTTGCTGCTGGAAGCATGGTAGCCTAGTTAGATATTAGGTAGTATTTTAATTTGTTATCCAGTTACAGAGAACTGTAACCTGTATTTTCTCTTTGCCCACAGAAGACAGGGCCATAGGGGAATTAATTTGATCAGTTGTGGTTTCTACCACAGTCCATCTGCTTATTCCCCTCCTTACTGCCTCAGATCTCACTTTTCGTCTTCCTTTCAGACAAATTTGTCAGAGGCAGAGTGAAAATCCTGCTTTAGAGCAACCAGCTGGTACATTTTTCCACCTGGGAATGGGTTCTGGAGCAAGGCTTCCTCGCTGCTCTCTCCAGTTCTGCGGGTTCCCTACAAAGCTGTCAGTTCACATCTTTTGCTGCGATGCAGGGCCTTGGATGCACTGCATGTTTCCATGTATTTTAAATCCTGGCGGATTTTTAAAAGCCTGAGAGCTAGGACACCTCTGATGACGGATCTTCTGGTATTCCTTCATCCCTTCCCTCCAGCAATGAGAGGAAGTACATGGAGCTGCTTTTAATGCCAGAGTAACAATTGCTGTCACCCTTGGAGCACAGGCTTGGCCCTGCTTCCAGACAACTTTAAGTGTGGTGAAGCTGTTTTGTAACAGAGAAAACCTTTGCTTTAGGAGTGAGGAGATTTTGAACTTAGAGTTGATTTTACTGTGGGGCAAATACTGCCCTTCTGAGAGCAAGCTCTGCTCAGAACAAAGTGGGGTGGATTCGAATAATGGATGGGAGGGGAGAAGGCTTCTGAAATTTCTCTAAAGAGCCCTGCTTGCCATGGCAGCCAGCCTGTGTGCACTAGGATTTGTGTGCGTAGAGTCGAGGGAGGAAAGAGCAAAGCCTAGTAAATCCATTCGTACCCAGACATCCTGCAAATGAGCTTTGGTTTTGTTCCTGAGATCTTAAAATATTTAGCTGTTATTACTAAAAGTTTTCCTGTTCTACAGAAGGTAAACAAAGAAAGGTATCTTTAATTTCAGTGTAGAGAGCCTCTGTGCACTTCCATGTGCTATACTCACTCAGTATTCTCTCACTTCCTGCTTTTCCAGGCTCATGGATACCATGAGTCTGTTAATACTTACAAAATTACCTTTATTTTGATTCTTCTTCGTTACACAGCAGCAGTTTCAGCTGTGCCCATTTGACTTTGCTCCATTTCTGGGTATGCTCTAATGAGGATTTAAGAAAATGTCAAAATGAGAGTCAAATTATCATGTTTATGGTGGACATACAAGGACATGAAAGAACACTCACAGCCCAACTTTAGTATTACTGTCCTGATGTCTCATAGTTTGGTGTGTACAAAGAAGCATGAAGGATTTTTCAGTAGATGTTAGTTCTACCAGATTTTGTTTCTTAGTGGATAAATTTTAGTTTAAACGGTCTAGTGAGACTTAAGTAGGTTAACACACATTGTACAAATGCCCATTTTGCTGTTAACAGATCATAAAATATTCTCGAAGGTAGAGTGCAAATGTCAATGGTGTGATCAGGCTCATGGCTTAGCTGTCATGTCTTGGAATATCAGCTGCTTTTCAAAGAAGCCTTTTCGTTTGGAGCATTCAAGGCCCCGCTCCAAAGCTCTTTTCAGTAAGAGTGAATGCCATCATTGTCTTGGATGAGTTTTGAAGAGAAATTTGTTCTGTGTTGATATAATACGTGGGACTTATTCAATTAGCAAAAATGTGAAATGGAAGGTGCAATTCACTTGTTTGTGATTTAGGGGTAATATTAACATTCAGTTTCTTAACCAGCCTTTCCCAAATGTGTAGCTTTACCAGTGCATTTCAGCATCCTAATAAGTTCAATAAAGAGCTCTATCATTCCAAAGCTGTATCTCTTCAGCAGTAGCAGGCTCACGGCCCTCTCTGTCCCAGTCTCTATCTGGGTGAAGCCATTACCCTTTGATTGTGTTACAAGAATTAGCAGCAAAAAGCAAGTACAAATTCACTGTGTTTAAGGTAAATTTTTCCTGAAAATGGTCTAAATGTTGTATTTACCCTTCAGACACCAAGAAATTATTCATTCTGAGTATCTTTCCTCCTACCTTTTTTTCCTTTCCCTCTGCTCCTGGAGGCTGGAACAAAAGCATTGCAGATTGTTTTTCCTCCCTCTCCACAGGTGTGAACTCTTCCTATCTTCTATTATACCTCATGAGGCCTAGATAAGGACTGATTTTACTCTGTTAAGCAGCTCCCAAAGCAGCATGTTCATGATGAGCTGCACACCATACATTCTGTGCCACTGAATCAAATCTCAGGCTGTAGCTTTCTGTAGCTTTGAAGAATTGTGTGTGCAAAGATGGCGATTCATACATTGCTTGTGCCTGAACTCATACTTTTCAGTCACATCCTTAGTTGTAAATACGAAAGAAAAATATTGCCTACATGCAAGTCTGAGGAGATGTATGAACCACTGAGCCTACTGGGCCAAAGTTGTCACTTGGGTAAACAGATGAAACCATATCGACTTATTAAGTGTTGTCTCTTATAAACTAGCACAGAATGTGGTCAATAGTTTTTCTAAAAGAGCTGGTTAGGGAGTAGTCCAGAGGCCTAATGTAATAGACAATCAAGTAACAAAACACAGTCATTTACAGGACTTCATTTATAGAGGTGACAAACACAGCAAAGCCGTTAAGAAATGAAATAAAAGATTTTAGGGTATTTTTATTGTCCAGAGTAAGAAAAATGTTCATATTTAATAAGTAGCATGAAAACAAATGATAAGTGAATTCCATTTACATATTTTATTTATTTCTATTTTAGTCTAAGGTGATTTTACATATATACATAGGAAAATACAAGTCTGGTATCTTAAGAATGTCTTTTCAAGTTAGCGATTACTCATTCTCTATTCTAGCTAGCCTCGATCCAAAAGAAAGTTCTTTGTGAATCTTTGTTGGTCTATGAAAATATTCCAAAGATACAAGGAAGACAATGCTTCATTTGTCTTAGCAGTGGCTTGCTGTCCCTTATTAGCTAAATAGGTCACAGTAGCTCAGTAGCTATAGGAGTAGAGGCATTGAAGACTTGGTCATACACATCTTCAATTTTGGAACCAAGATTGCAAAGCTATATTGCTTGAAATACCTTTTCAGGGACAAAGAAAAAATAGGAGTAACGTCATCATATGATTAAAATAGAACTTTGAACAATCTCTGTTCTTCACCTGAAGATCCCATGGTGCTTGCTGCTGTCTGTCCAGATTCAACATCTCACTGGGCAGTGGCAAAGGACAGGATTTTGTTACAGACTGCCTCTGCTTTATCTGCATAGTATTGCCATTATTATGACAAAAAAAAATAATAAAAAAAAAAAAAAAAAAAAAAAAAAAAAAAAAAAAAGCAAAGCACTAAAAATACACACTGATTCTGCCAGATGCATCTCTAAAAATTCCCTATGCAATAATCTGCACTCATTTATACAGTGCTATTCACATAGCCTGTCACTTGCCATACCAAGGGCAAGGCCCTGCTTTTGCTCCCTTGTTTTCCAGCCGAGTGGCAGGCACAGAGTTATTTCTTCTATTCTGAGCATAAGAGGATGTCCAGGAGTTTGCTGCTTGACAGTGTGGGAAAAGCCATGCCTCTGACGCAGCCAGAGAGCTACTCTGGTGGGCTGCAGGGCGAAGAATCATAACCCATTTCTCCCAGCTGCAACGTCTGACTCTGACATCATCCATATCCGTGCAATCCTGCTGGTTAAACAGGCTCCTGACTCCCTACATCCCAGAGATGTGTGGGGCACAATTGCAAAGTCAATGCTCTGCTTCAACACAGCTAGCAATTAAAGATGACAACTTTGCCTCAGCTGTTCATAGTTTTATTTTTCAAAGTGTTGTTGTGTGGCAGAATTTGATCTTCTCACTCCTCAAACATTTGTCCCATTGCTGTAGTTCTGCTCAAACTGTAATTAAAATCTCTGGTTTTCCGCATTTTCTCAGTGTACACTACTGTCATATGTTGTGGAAATTTAGAATAACAAGTTACAGGATGTTATTTCAAATATTTGACAAATCCTGACTTCTGATGGCTACTACTTGTGGGTGTGAGCAGTTAGCTGAATGGCGAGGGTTTATAGAATCTTTCATCTCAGATTCAAGCTGTGACTCACATATGGTTGCTAACGCACAGCATTTACATGAGGGAAAGCAATATTACCTATTCCGCTGCGTTGTGAGCATCTGTTCAGAGCTGGATGTGCCTGGTGTCTGGATGACTCTAACACAGCACATGCAATGCAGGCAGCAAGACTAGGGTGTATTTTCAGTTGTTTGTGCTTGAGTGAGAGTGACTTTGGCAGTCAACAAACTAGCGAAAGAGGGAACCACCTCCTGTTGTAGGATTGAGATCATTCCATTGACTGGTGTTTCTGGTGTTTCCTTTTAATACCAGATCCTTAACTATGGCTATGGCATGAAGGTTGTGCATGGTGTATATGATGTAAATAAACATCTTCACAGCGATCCGAGTTTCTAGTTTTCTGGTTCAATTTAGAAATCCTGTTTAACACTGACCCCAAGGGGCTCAGATGACAGTGAGGGAGCAAATAAAAGAAGCCATGCCCCAGTTCCTCTGGCCTTAACCTTCCCTCTTTGAACAAGTGAAAGAAAATTGCCCAGGAGCCTTAAGCATTTCTCCATATGATGTGGAGGTAATGTTGACAATTCTATGTTTAAACAACTGGATATGCAACAAGATGCCAACCGCCTCAGGAGAGGAATTAGCCAAACCCTCACCGTGCAGCAGCGTCTCAGCTGATGAAGACCGAATGCGTTTCTTTCACATCAGTGATGCGGTGGAGATATGCTGCTGTCACAACAGCACTTACTTCCCAGAAAGAACTCGATATAATATAATGTCTGAAACAAGTGCATTACTTTTCATTCTGTAAGAATAGAAGTAGTGAAAAGTGCTCCAGTATATTTTGCAACTGGTTTTAAGGAGAAGGGGCAAAAGTTGTTGGCTGGCTTTCTTGATAATGATGAGCATTATGATTCTTTTTTTCTTTTCTTTTCTTTTCTTTTCTTTTCTTTTCTTTTCTTTTCTTTTCTTTTCTTTTCTTTTCTTTTCTTTTCTTTTCTTTCCTTTCCTTTCCTTTCCTTTCCTTTCCTTTCCTTTCCTTTCCTTTCCTTTCCTTTCCTTTCCTTTCCTTTCCTTTCCTTTCCTTTCCTTTCCTTTCCTTTCCTTGGGAAGTAGTGCAAAGAGTAATTAGTGCTAAGGAAGCTCACAGATGTGCAGTAGTTACACCTTTATTTTTTTTTCCTGCAATATAAGGTCCATTTCACTCCATTAGTTAAGTACAGTTCTGAAGGCTCTGAGAGAACAGGTCATAGCCAGGAGCTCTGTATTTTTTTGCATTCTATATGGTAGACTGAAATTCCAGTTTGCAACATGCAGTCCTTCTCAATGTACTATAGAAGAGAGACACAATAAAAATTTCTTTAAAGTAGTTGCATTCACCCATGATCATAAATTATTCTGAAAATGTTAATTAGAGCTTCAAAATTTCTATTGGCTAAGGTCTTACTAACCTCTATCCAGAGATAACAAGATGAGGAATACAAAAGTATAATGACTGAATATTTTTGTATAATAATCTTTCTAAGAACACAACGTTATTTTTCATTAACCATAAATCTATCCTTTGCTCACTAGTCTTCATATGCTGGCATGCAGGTACCTGAAAGAAAGTAAATAGCTACCAGGGATGTGAGGCACTGAAACCTGCTGCATGGAATCATAATGCTTGTTTTCAATTTATTTTCGTCACTGCTTGGCAATATTTGTCATTTTATTATTAAAAACAAATAGCTAATTCAAAATACATTGAAAGGAGCTGCAAAATCCAGTCATTTATGTTAGGTTTAATTGGCTTTAGAAAGCTGTATTTCCTTAGCTATAGCACTAATATTAAATCCCTTAGTTTGTAGGCAGTTGTGCCAGGAAGGAATACCTGGTATAAAGCAACCTGGTATAATGCATCCTCCTGTTAGTGTAACAGTTAGCTTTGGACTTAACTGGTCTCCACTGTAGATTTGGGCTTTAATTACAGGATTGTCATTGCTATTTATTTTTCATCTTCACTGCTTGAGCACTGCAAGAGCACAGGAGGGAGGGAGCACCACCCAGTCAGCCACCCAGGTGGCAGGAGCAACTGGAGACAGCGGTACCTGCCCACCTACAAAAACCCTGGGCTGAAGTATGCACAGCGCAGCTGGAATTTCAGAGACTGAAGCTGCTAAGTTCTCATAAGCCTGTTATAAATACACAGTCTGAGGTTTTCTGTGGTGCTTTTTCAGCTGTCTGCTCTACCTCACTGATGCAGTAGACCTTTTCAGAGCAATGGCTGAGAAGCTTTTTTAAATATAGGTAAGACATACTTCAGACAGCTCAAGCTGATGCTAGTAAGTCTCAGGAGGGCTTATTAGTTCAGGTGTGATTAGAAACCAAGCTGTCTGTGTGTACTTGTTGTTGTACCATACCCAAATCATCTGCTGTGCTGAGGAGTGCAAAGTGGGATGGCCAAGTGGCTCCAAACAAATCTATGTAGATCTGTCTGAAACTGGCAGTAGTCTAAAAAACTCCAGTGGGTACAAACTGGTGACAAGTACCTCATGCATGTTGCCACTGGTGTGAGCCTGACTAGGGAGAGGAGGTGTCTCCTCCATGTAGAGAAAGAAAATAGTCATGTAAGTGCCAGTTCTTACTGGGAGCTCAGTGCTGAAACAGATTTCAGGCTTGAGGACTACAACCAACTTAACTGCATAGTCTTCCTCTGTGGACTTTGACAAGATAAATGATTGCAGTTGTTCAAGTGGACAGATACTGGGTATGAACTGGCGAAAGTATGAAGAATTCACAGTTTTATTCGCTACCAGATTTTATTTCTTATTAGTGTTTCCTGCTTTCTCCCTTATGTGTCAACATTGCTAGGTGCTAAGTATTTTCTTTGTGGTGTTACATTTTGCTCTGTTGTTATGAAGTTCCATGACCACATGATTTAAAGTTATAGGAGATAATGAAAAATAAAAAGCGTTGTTAAACACAGAAATGGGAATGATTCATTATGCTGGTCTTTTTAAACCCATAATAGGAAGTCTATGGAAGGCTTGTATTTTTCAAGTGTATGTAAGAACCTACGTACCAAAGTACTGAAGCAAAATCTGTGTAGATGATGCAAATTTTTCCTTTGTGTACCTTCTGAACCGAAGCTTGAGTTTTTCAGTGTTTTTCTAAGAAATTATTATACAACTAGACCTACGATATTGCATGGAAGTCTTGTAATGAGGTCCAAAATATTGTTAAATATTGTTTTGAGAAGGTAGCTTCAGTGCTCACATAGTCATACAGAGCAAAATACAGCATTCAAAATGCTGCTTGAAATATTGTAAAGACAATTTAAGTCAACTGGGACTATAGTAAAAAAATATATATATATATACAGCTTTTCTTACAGTGTATCTTTGGCAGTTTGTACAATGTATATTTATGGAATAAAAGATGTATACCTTTGGATCCACAAGGGAAAAAAAAGTTTTATTTGGGCTTGATGCACACAGACATACATATTTAGTTTTGTGTTTATTGCAGATTTTCAGTTTTGTTTGAGTGACATACAATATCAATGATTATACCAATTTGTGTGTTGGATTGTTATTTGCACATAACCTTGACAGACATGAAGTCTACTTATAGGGCCATGAGTGCTAGGAAGCTGCTGAGGAAGATGGGGTGAAGGTGGGATGAAGGTAGGCGGTTTTGTCCTGCTAGAAGCTTCTGGTTGTTGTGAGTACCTTGTAAGTGGGAAGATGACTCCAATGGGCTTACTACTGCTCACTTGGGAAGAAAATTTTGAGGCAGCTTTGAGGTGGGAGGCAGGTTTGAAGGAATTTGTCTCATGTGGTAGCCTGATGGATGAAGAGGTGGGAAATAAAACTGGGCTCTTCCTCTTGAGATGAATGTGGTTGCCCTTGCTTATTTTGTCTTCCTCACTATGAGATGGGATGTGTTGCGGTGGTCTTGTATGTCATGATGGACAGTGGAAAGTGTGTCAGCTGCCTCTACAGGGTGCAGGAGTACAGGCTGTGGGCTGAGATTGCATGACAGGGCTGCCAGACGAAATGGATGTTTGGCAGTCCACGCCAAAGCATGAAATGCAATGTTCGTCATCTAAGATTTCAAAAATAAATATCCAACAGCAATATCTCAGGACCATCTCAGCATCTTCATGGCAAGAAGACTAGCCCCTCTCCCCAAGCCTTTCTGCAGCACCACAGTTTCCAGTCTTGGAAAATATGTCCTAATCAGTCTGGCAAACTGATGGAGATCTTGCCACTTGGTAGTGCTCTCCAGGCTTTACAGTCCAGCCTGGATGGCAACTATGTTTTTGGCCTTCTGACTCCAGCTGTCAAGGCAAGCCAGAGCAGGTCTCCCATCAAGGCCTGGATCAGTAATGTCAGTTCAGGCTCTTTTCCTGCACTCTGATCTCAGTAGTTTGAACTGTTAGGTTAAGGCCATGTAGGTGGTACACAAAACTGCCCTTGAGACTCTCTTCTATAAGCTGTAAATAACCAGTTTGGAGCTTTGTCCTCTAGAGATCTGAAAGATATCCAGAAGGAAATGGATGGAAGAGGAAGAATGAACTGGATGAACTGTCTTGTTTCATCCTCTGGCTGCTTAAATAAAGATGAAGCTAGCAAATTCCTTTTTCATTCCTATTACTGCTTTTCTCTTTTTGTTCATAACTCCCAAGCAATCCAAAATAAAATGCTAGAGTTTCAAAGGAAAATGAGATTAAACTCCCTTGGAAGGAGGGAAGAAAGAAGAAAACAGGCTTCGTGCTTTGACAGAATTCAATGCAGACTTTTAAAAAATTAAACTGAATAATTTTGCAATATTTTGTAAGACTGTGTATTCTAAAGACTCAGCTAATCAGATATGCATGCAGATTTAACACGGGTTGGCAACTCTCTTGATTTTATTTTATTTTTTATTTTTTTTGCTACAATTATGCGGCGTAAAAATTGGCCTCTTGTGAGAAGCTGCTGACAGCTCAGCAGTTCTGCTTCAGTGCTGGCTGCAGAGAGTGGGATGGCTGCCAGAGCAGGAGAGTGGAGGAGGGCTTTGGACAGGGGTGCAGGATGCTTCCAGCTGAGGCAGCTGTTGCATGGCCCACGTGCACTTCTGCTGCCCTGGGAGCTGCAACATGTAGGGCAAACCAAGAAGTCCACTGCAACCCCTTGCACATCCTCTCCGTTTACTTTCGGTGAAGTGGGTGAGAGAGAAGGAAAGGAGAATGTATAGCAGGTGCCCTGGATCTGTGTGTTTCCCAGTCTAAGCCCTGCTTGCATATAATCAGATCCCAAGAGGGTTAAGGTGAGCAGAGAGAGGGTAAGAGCTGTTAGGAAATAATATCCAGGGAACAGGAGGTAGGAAAACTAGTTGTCTGATCCTTTAATTAGGTACAATGGGTGGAAAAAAAGAAAAGCAGCAGTTTCACAAGAGATAGGAAACTGGCAGGAACAGAGCCTGGTGCTAGAATTCATGAAGACGCAAGGCTAGGAGATTGTCCAGTGAAGTGGAGGGCCACAAAGAATGGCCCTCCTTATCAAAAACAAAAGGAGGAGGTGCCTATGGAAAGCTTCCCCAGAATGCTCCACAGAAAGAGATGACCCCTCCCAAATACTGGCCAAAGACAGGGCAGAACTGCTCTGCTCAAAACTGTGACTGTGTTTGCTTTTGCTTCTGCGTTATAATCTTATGCGATTGTATATTTTATGTACATACCTGTAAAATATTAGAAAATTTGCAGTGTGCAAAATCAGGAAGCAATAAAGCATTTTAGAACATTTCTCTATTGCTGTGTTATTTAGGTACTGAAGAGGTAGCTATTACGTTATTAATTTAGCACCTTATTTATTTGGCTTTTTGACAAAATACCTGATTACTCCTGTAAGGAATTAGTCAGTTCATGTTAACAGTCCTATGCACAAGCTTATAGCATTTGGAAGACGGATATGGTGTAGTTCATTGTGTTTTTATAATCTTCCATATGTTTTTGTTTATCTCAAGACGATAGAAAATCTTAGCCAATATTATTACCTGCAGTGAGTCCTGCTGAATGGATATCCAAGCCAACCCAGGAAAATCAGTTGCTTTAGAGAACTGGCTAGGTGCTTTGCTTTGTGCCAAATGGGGATTGGGAAACACGCCTTCACCAGATCATTTGTCTCATTATAGGCTCTCATTTTATTCTGTGGCCAGCGTAGTGGGAGCAAGTAGGAGCAAGCCAGTAGGAGCAAGCTGAAATGAAGAAAAGTTGTCATTTTTAGCAGTCTGCAAACATGTGGGAGTGAGAGCTAGCTGGTAAACAGCTTGGAGAAATGTTAGGCTGACTTCTTTACTGCTGTGCATGGTGTGAGGCCTCCTATATTTGTGCAAAGCATAAAGACACTACCAAATCTGGTCTGACTGCCTACTGCACTCTTGTTTTGCATGGTTGTGAACTGCACAACTTACAGGATGAAGGATGGTGACATAATCAGTGCATTCGTTGCATACATTTCATGCTGTAGCTTTCAAAAATCAGCTCCTTTTGGAGAAAAGTTGCATGACATAACCACATCTGTTGGTAAAATGCCTGCTGGATGCCAGTTCAGCAGGAAACTAATGAAAACGAAGACCAAGGAGCAGGCTCTGTCACCTCATTGAGCTCGTACTGAAACATTGCACAGGCTGGAGATGTGCCACATGGACCCGAAGTGGATTGTCTTCGTCATCTTGTGGCACAGTTGCCATCAGCCTTGCACTGTTCCCTTACCTCCTGAGTGGAGGCCGCAGCAGTACACACAGGTTTCTGGCTCAGACCCCCCTTCACCCCATAGCTGGGACCTGCATCGCCTCCTGAGTTTCTACCTAGAAGGGAACATTCAGTTAAGCTAACATTTTGGGTGCTGCAGAAGGATGTCACATGTTGTAACTGAAATGGTGAGATTTGTTGCTGGAGCTATAATTCCCTACGTGCGAATGTTTTTGCGTGCTAATTTTAACTTAAAGACTAAAGGGCTATTTTTAACTTAAAGACTTGATTTTCTGTGCTGGAAAACTAAAACTGGGATATGTTCAAAGGATGTTATAAATACAGTGCGCCTATTCTAACTCTTTGCTCTCTATTTTGATCATGTAATGAATATTCAACCTGAGTGATTCCTATTGTAAGGCAATGTTGTCTTTTTTACAAGTTACAATTGAAGTTAAAAAGAGAGAGATGTCAAGCTATAATTTTGTAGTTACAGTGTGGTTATACTATGGGTTAAAAAAGAAAATGGTCCCAAAACCCATGTCTGGCACTGAGGACTTTGTACATATTTTAAAAAGGTCTTTGAGGGCAGGCAGCATATTAAAGGTGATGAATACCAAATGGCTCACTTACGTTCATGCATGTTAAAATGTGCTCAAAATATGTTTGAAGGATGAATTCATTTATGGAAAACATGCTCTGTTTCTAGGCAATTCTTGTTGAGCAATAAGCTCTAAATTTGAGTTAATTGTTGGCTATTATTATTTCTCACTGTTTCGTGTGGTAAACCCATTGAAAATGACCCAGTTTTGTGAACTGAGGATTAAGTAAAAAGAGAGTGAAATAGCAAAGATGATTTATTCTATTGTTTGCTGAGAAAAGCATTCTAATGCACTTTATAAAAATAAGGTGAGTCCAAAATATCTTGGTAAATCTCTGAAAACCAGAGTGACTCTGATATATTTTAGTGGCATGAGGTCACATGGAGCAGCAGAGTCAAGGTGTGAAGCCAGTGCTGAGAGTTTGGGTCTTGCTCTGAGTTTGTGCCAAAGACTTGATCTGATCCAGTTCTACCTGTGCAGTGAATCTTTGGTGCTTGGGAAGCAAAGGAAGTCAGGTGGTATAGGAGATATAGGAGCTATATTGTTCTCCTGGCTTGCCCTATTGGCGGCAGAAACTACACTGGTATGCCTTAACTACACTGGTCTGCTTAGACTGGTATTGTGAAAAAATTAGGCTGTATTAAATTGGTGAATATATCCGTAACTGTTGTACCAGGCTTCTGAGTTGTGGGTGTGAGCATGTGTGTATGGGCATGTATAGCCTGTGAAGTTGCACACAGTACCTTAGTGAATTTACTGTGTTCTTGTCATAAGATAATAATGTTTATCAGTTACTGTGCTTGAGTAAAGCAAAACATTTTTGTGGTAAAGAAAAGCGATGGACCCCAAACTTCTTTTACACTTAAGACTTCTTACACCAGGAAATAGTTTTCTTTTCCATTGTCGCTCTTTTCAGTAATGCATTAGATGTTATTAATGTTTAATATAGCATTAATATATATATATAACAGCGTATTATTTAGTTCATCCTTTTCCTAAGATGAGAAGTGAGGGTTTGAAATTGAGTGCTCTGGATTATTAGAAAGATGCACATGGTTGCTCTGTGGTTATTTTAGAGAGCATTCAAAGAAACACAACTTGCATTTGAAGCAGAAAGTGAACACCATTTTTGGTGTCAATGCATTTTACAGAGCAAAATTTTACTATAGAAAGTTCCATTGTGCTGGATGGTGAAATTATTTGCGAGATCCTCAATGCTTATGAACTATTAGGTATTTTGATGCTCAGCCATTGAGTGCTTTGAAAGTAGGGATTAGTGCCTTGAACCTGATATTCCACAGAAAATGCATGCAATCCAAAACAAGGCGCGATATAGTCGAAATGGGTAGGAAGATGATCTCTATTAGGCCGTGTCACTTGGTATTTGCTGTTCTGTATAGATGAAGTGGCTGATGTGCAGCTGAGTGGTGCCGAAAGCACAGAAACAACCTAGGGAAGTGCAGAACTCACCAGCTAAAGTGTAAGTGAAATACAGTTTCAGTAGAATAAGGAAAATCAATTAAACTCATCGTCTCTCTAGACAAATATATACGTACCAGCCTTTTGTGCCACTGTGTGTATGTATAGGTGTACGCACACACACGTATGCATTTATGCATGCAACATCTTTTCAGATCCAGTCTAGAAGGCAACAATAAGTATTTCTTACAATTGTTCATGCCACCACACGTGCACATGTAGAGTTATGTGCCAGAAGGTAGACTTCTATGGTTACACACAGCCTGATTGTGCACTGCTGTCTCTGAACACAATACCTGTGCGCTGTTTGACGTCAAGAGGTGCAATTAAGCGGTGAGTTTTCAGATTAGCTATTTGTACCTGTAAGAAGTGGAAAAGGAGGGTGAGCCCTATTGAATTTACATCTGTAACTGTGTACACTACAGTTTTGATAGAAATGGATGTAGTTAAAATTAAATTGGTCCTTCTACAGTGTTTTCTGTTCATGCAGTTAGAAGAGTAACCTTTACATAAGGCTTTCTTCAAGAATGCTTTCCTTAGGGAGAAACTGCTATCCCTATTTTTAGTCCCAGGCATAATTACAGTTGCATGTAACCTACATGGCAAACCTCTACATTTCGTGTCCCCTCACCCTCTTTTTTTTTTTTTTTCCTAATTGTTCGGAAAGATATATTTTCTTTAAAGATAGGTGCAAAGTCAGAAGCCAGAGCAGCATCCACCTGTAGCTGAGACAGTACTGCAAAAATTGGATTAAAACAAGTAGTCATCAGAAAGACTGAAGTTCTAGTTTTGAGTTTCTAAAGCCTGTATTTTTCTTAAAGTGTAGCGATCTCGTTAGGCAGTGTATGAAGGATTTGGGTTTTATTTAATATAATCTGGAATAACTGGTCTAAATCAGAGAAGAGTCACTGGCATTACATCAATGTGCAGCTGACTTAAGAGAACTTTCAGACTGTGTGCTGGAGTCCTTAGCCACAGGCAATTTATCTCTTAGGGCCTTAATCTGTTACTTACCAATAGTCTTATAAAAATTGGTAGCATACTCATATTTTAGTTGCTTTATGAAAATATAATTGTACATTTCTATTGATTTATTCATTAGAAAATACTGTTAAATAGCAAAGTATATTCGCAAAAGGTCTTGTTTTCTTTTATGGTAGCTAAAGCCTTTGTGGTTTAGTTTGTGAATAAGGATCCAATTCTCTCTTCCATTGTCTCTTGTTGATTTAGTTACCTAAGAGACAGTGAAAATAATCAGTTCCTGAGAGTGATACCAATAGTGATACCACTCCTGCACACATGAAATCATCCACGGAAGCTGCTTTTTAAAACACTCTAGAGGATAGGTGCAAAGATGTGACTAATATTAATTTTATTAGTATATGAACAGGTAATTCATGTGAGTTCAAGATTTTCCTTTCTCCTGAAGTTACACTTAATAAGGTACTTTAGTCAGAAGGCAGTTTTGGTGATGCAGCAGAGCTCCACTTACTACATCAGAGGGGGAGGTGGGATTCATACACCGTGATTCATCTGGCAGGCACTGACAGGTGTAGCACAGAGGGGGAAGGACAAGGCCAATCCGTTTCATTTCGAGGGCTCAAAGTGCTCATATATACTTGCAATGAAGTTCAGACCAGCTGCCAACTATTGGCACCCATTGTGTGCCTATACAGGCTGCATGGGGAGGTCGTGCAGGCTCCTTCCTGGCAGGTTTTCTAGAGCGACCTGGTCCAATCTCAGACCTGACCTTGGTTTGATCAAAAGGCTGAACAAGAAACCTCCTGAGGGGCCTTCCAACCCAATTTAGCTTATGATACTAATAGGTGGTCAGAAGAAGGTTGCTCTTCAGCTACCCAAGACTGTCTTGGGGTTGCTAGCAACATCCCCATCCTACAGGCTGCAGCAGCTGCTGGAGGACTCTGTCCACACAGCAAAAGGGGTGCTGAAAGGTACCCTGCACACAATTTCAGCTGTGGGCCTCTGGAAGGATGGAGCACACTAGCAAGACAACGCAAATGTCAACCTAAAACACCTGTTCCTGATTGCAAGTGGCTGGTATAGGTGCACATGCTGTTGGTACAATGCTGCTGAGAATGAACTGGATCTTAGCACAATGTGGAAAAATCTTAGGGTTGTTCGAAATGTTGTCACACTGTCACAGAACTGGTAAGTCTGCTTAGGCAACAGACACTGCTAGAGTATTATTTCTTCCATTTTTTTTTTTTTTTTTTTTTTTTCTCT
>VXAV01010101.1:410801-426863 GCA_013399715.1 Alectura lathami | reverse complement strand
AGTGGGAAGTCAGGAAAAAGCTCTAGCACTTTTATGAATTTCACTAATGAAAATGGAAGTCCTATTGATGTAGTGTGATGCAGTTGTTCTGGAGGATAACATGAAGATGGTTGCATGACAATAAGCTTTTAAAGAGAAGCTCTTGATATTGAATTTGACTCATTTAACAGGGCAGACAGGTAGTGATGCACTTATTCATATGCTATTGATTTCTCTGTACTGACTGAATTAGGTCCTTTAGAGATTAGAAGTGTCATAAAGAGAGGTGAATTGCAGACACTACTCAGAGTTGCAACTATGTAAATAAAGAAGCTTTACATCTGGGAACATTATAGCTCAGCTGCCATTTGATAATATGAAGTCCAACCTTTTTAAGCCCTGGAAAGAGGAAAGTGTTTTTATAGCAATTGCTATAATACAGCCATTTAGATATAGATATACAGAAGTAGTCGGAAATCCAGGTAAACAGCCTAGTTTTGGGGGGTCTTTGTGATCTCACAGCAGACATTCCTCCTGGGGTGTGTTATTGTAGAAGAATTTGTGCATTTCCATCCTCTTTGTTCCTTGCCAACATCCCTTTAGTCCTTCTAGCATTCAGTTCTTCAGCCTGTGGCTTGCTTCTGTTGCTGAGTGTCTGTTGTGCCTCACATGATGAACAAAATGTGTGTCACTGCCACAGGTACACATCTGCCTTTTCCCATTACTCCATGGGTACCCTGGAGAATGGGGAAGAAACTCTACTGGACTCCCCAGGGGGCTCAACTGGCAATGCAAAGTGTGTTCACCAGGCAACGGTTACTATGAGCTCACAGTGACAATTGTACTGGTTGGATTATGATGTGCTTTGGGCATGTGTGTTTCTGGAAGTACAGTGCTTCATACCCTCAAGAGAGCTGGAATTCCCAGCCCTGCAGATGCAAGAGTTTCTAGTAGGAATGGGAATATCGTAATCCTGGAGTGGTCTGCAGTGTAGTATTCCCTTTCTGGGGCTTCATGTGGATGAGCTAAAGAGAAGAAAAATACTTTATTAGGTGTGTAATAGTTATGGTATCATTCTTGATAGGGGAATGCGTTTTGGTGTAGTGAGGGAGCTGAGGGTGTTTTGCCTCTCACAGTCAGCGATAGCCTCTGATCTGCAATACAGCATGTATTGTAAATCTCTTACTCTGGCAAACTTCTGCTTTGCCTTTTCCACACTGAAGGCTCCAGGACACTAGTTCAGAATCTGGTTGCACCAACTTTATGGCTACTGTTCAACTGTCCCGTTAAAGATTGCTTGTTTCCTTCTGTTGACTGACAAAGAGAGAATGCAGAATGAAGGATTTAAGTAATAACTGTGGAACAGTAAGACAACTAAGGGCATTGATAAGGTCACAGATATGACAAGGTTGGTGGCATTAAGAGTCTTGAATTGGTTCATCATCTGTTTGATTCCTCTCATGGCCTTGAAATGCTTGCTTTATCAGAGAAAATAACTCTGGCTGCCACAGCTTTACCATTATATTTTCTATCCAGTGGGCCTAGNATATATATATATTCATCAGACCCTTGCACTCTCTTCATTATGTCTATACCATTGGCTTAGAGAATATCAGCTGAGACACAGCAACATGCTATGGTTAATTCATGAAGCTGTGATGCAAGGTTTTGTACAGGGCACAGGTGGTTCAGTACCTTGTGATTTTGAAATAGAGTTCTTCATTGTTTGCTAAGGATCCATCCTTAGGGTTGCAGTCCAGTTGCTTATTGGAATACAAACAACATGCATCTGAGTAGGGCAAGTGTCCAAGCAGCCACCATTGACAGCAGNAAAAAACATACTTATATTACTTATGCATGAAATACATCCTTATTCTGCACCATATATTTTTTTTTTTTGGTAAAAATACAGGTTATGTGTCTTGTGTTTGTTTCTTAAAATAAAAAGAGGCAAAGATGTGGTAGGACCTGACTGACTGTAGATCTAGTAATATGTGACTCTACAACTCTCAAAGTGCCCAATTCCACTTCCCTGCCCCTCTGCTCTCTAAAGCCTGGCATTCATCTGCTGGAGATGTGGATGGTTTTAATAAATGTCAGAAATTCTGATTTTTTCTCTGGGACACACATGGTTATGTGATTTTACTGCTATAAGTACACCCTCTACCTTGGTTTTGAGTTTAGAAAAACGATTATCTACACATTAACTCAGGAACTATACATACCCTTTGGCAAAAAAACCCTGCTTGCCAAGTTCCATCAAGCACTCATGTAATGGGGGATTCAAACAGCAGTCATAATGGGTTTAATGAAATTAACTGTTTTTCTGAGAACAAGTAAATGTACAGTCTATTCTGGGATCTTGATTTGCTGTTAGTGTTAAGAATGTGTCAGCATTTTCACTGCAGAAACATTCCTTGCTTTAAAAAATCATTTTCATCGGTCTGAAATTTGGTATGCTAGCTCAGCCCTTATTTAGACATCTAGCTAAATGAATTGGTTTTATCAAAGTATTTGTCATATTAAAGCCAACATGCCACAGAAGTAGAAAACACTGCAGTAGAACTTGCTGGCATTCAGCAGTTTTGGAAATATGGCACTTAGATTTGATTTAGGAAGCCGACATTAGACAATTATGTTTTAAAATTTGAGCCTGAGTGCATAATAATATGTACTGCAGAGTTTGTGTGTCAGGAAGACTCTATCTTAAAATAATCTACTCTACCAACTGGTTTTTCTAACTCTATGGATGGTTTGCTGCCATGATGGCCTGGCTTCCCTTGATGACACATTTTAAAATGGGTTGTTCCTTTATTTGAAACATATTTTATCTACCTCTTTCTAAGCAGTGTCAAACCTTCTGCATTACAGCCTGCACTGTCAAAACATCATCAGTGTCTTGACACAGTTTTAAAGTGGGAAATCTCAGCAACTGAATGCAGATTGGGAATATGAGTGACATTATATGGGATCAAAGAACTTAGGGAGAGGTTAAGGGATTTAGGTAATCTATAATTCTGAACTGGGCTCAAGGAAAAACACTGTCATCGTGCTAATTAGCATATGCTCATTAGCTTAGATCTAGCAGTTTTCTAATTGTTATCAGCAGATCACTGAAAGTCTTTAAGGCCACACTAAATGCTACAAAACTGTTCCATGGAAGCAAACAGCTGACAGTCTTTTCTGTCTTTGCTCCATCATCTCTAAGATAGCACAGAAGAGACATCAGACCTTAAACAGTACCTCAGAGCCTCAAAACAACAGACATGGAGTAAGACACAGAGGTAAGGACACAGAGCAAGTTCCTAATGCACTAAAGGGGGTGCAGCAATGACTTTTGGAGACCTTTTATAGAATGCTGAGCAAGTTACTGCCTTTGTGTTTCACTCAGAACAGAGTAGAAAGAGATATAAAGGAAAGAAAAGTCAAAAGAAATAGTCACGGGCAAGAAATGCTGGGAGGAATAAAATTTTTGTCTGCAAAAATATAACAGGCTACCAAACAAGGTCATGATTTAGGTAACCACAGGCTGTAAAAGTCTATTTACATCTTTAGTCCTATGTAAATGCAGTTGTAAGGCTCTTTGATAAGTTAATAAATTTATACTTGTTATGACTTTCTTTCTCACAATGGTTACATTAATTTACTTTGATTTATTAGTCATGTTCCGCAATTAGTGCTATAAGTAATGGTCTTCTAAAATAAGTTCTGTGGAATACTTCAGTCTGGAACTCATTTGGTGAATACTTTTACTTCTTTTCTGCCAATAACTCAATGTGTCCCTTAAGTGGTGGCAGGCACACTGCTTAGTGAAGAAGCACTTAGTGGCTCATGAGAAATGTCAAGGTTTGTCAGCAATTTGTTGGTCCAGAGTGCTTGGGAACCACTAATTAGACTAAAAAATATTTTTCTTGGCCTTCCTGAGCTCCTTCTCACCAAGTGTTAATTATGTAGGTTCCAGGTGCTGTAGCAGGTCAAAGGGCTGTGCCAAGTATATGTAGGAAGGTGTGGGAACAGTGCTTTTGAAGAACTGAGTCAGACTGAGTAGTGAGAACTGCCAGAGCACTTTGAAAGTAAGGACAAGGTAGCCTGCAACAAACAGTATGTCTGTTCAACATGACTGCTGATGATTGACCTTGGCTAGATGTTGCTGAGGACATCATAACCTACCCAGCACACCAACAGGGTTCTCAAGAGATGGACATGATATAATTAATTTGTGGTAGGAATAGTCTGTAGTTTCAAAGTCTTTGATTTATTATAATTCTACTTCAAGAAAGTAGAAATTAGAAAATAATTCTTGTAAGTATTTTGAAGAAGTAAATAAAACAAGCAGTGGTACTTTCTCTCTTTAGGGTTGTTCAGATATAAAAACTGTGAAATAGCCATATATGAGGAATTTTAGGTCTTGGCTTGCCATATAAGATGCTGTGGCAAGCCCTGCCTCGACTGGGATGCTCTGCAATAGCAGACAGGGAGCTGGCTCTCCTGCCTGTTCTTGTTTGCCTCCTGTACTCTTTCCTGTGATGGTTGTCATCTTATCAGCCCTCACATGAAAAACTCAGTTCTTAATCTCCAAGACAGATTTCTCATTAACCATTCAGACCACTACATCAGGCATGAAGCAGGGTGCAGAATGTATGTATGTGTAACAGTTACTGCCTGTCCCACTTTTTGGGCTATGAAACTGCCATAGTTGGTGCTTTTTACAAGAGAAACGCTGCTCCCATCAAAATTCTACCTAGTGTATTGCTGCCCAATGCACAGCCAAAGCTGTGCTGCATGTGCTGTGCTGGAACTGTGAATGTATCCTCTGGTAGCTGCAGTGTAGGCATTCCTGAAAGTATTTGCAAATGAGGACAGATTCTCTATGTGCTTTCTGCTGGGGAAAAAAATTGGGAAGACTGGGAGGCTTGAGGGGGAAGATGTGCCATTGCTCCTCTACCATGTGTCTGAATGGTGAGAGAACTCCTCCAGGGCTCAAGGCAGGCAGTTCTTGAAGAAAAAGCCACTTGCTGTAGGCACGATTGATGTAGCCTTTTGTTTTTCATATGGATAAACAAAATGAAGTGTCACTCAAATGGAACAATTATGTCAATTATGTTGTTTTTCCCCCTCTTTGAATGAGTTAAAAAGGAGGAATCCTTGGATGTTTTCCTTGCTTAATCAGTTTAGCAGCTGGTATTGCTTAATCACAAAGCCATACTTTATCAAGTCTACATATGGCACATGAATGTAGGCAAAGCAAACTATACATTGCATCTTTTCTCCTCTGTAATTTATGATACATGGTAGAGTATTGCCTCTCAGTCCAAAAGCGTATTCTCCTTCAGCACTGGTGGTTGATTGCATGGCTTAGATACCTGCACTGGCAGGGTGAAGGATCTTTTTGCACGCCTCTGCCTGGCACTCTGCCTCTAATACCAGAGCAGCTGTGGAGTTACAGATCCCCTGGATGATCTGTCCACTTCTGTGATATATACATGCTAGGCAGGGTATGCGTCCTTATATCTGTCAGGCATAATAATGCTGTGCTCGGTGCACAAGACAACAAACTGATCAGCGCAGCATGCTCAGGGCCACAGGGACCCGCTTGACAGATGACTGCTGAGTGAGCAGAGCTGCGCTCTTGGACAGGAAAGACCCAGGGCTTCCCATACCCTCTGCTAAACCAGGATTGGCCAAATGTGCTGGTTGCACATTAGCTGATGGAAGTGAGACTGTGGGTTTGCTCAGAGTGCTGAAAAACTGACAGTGGACATCGATGGTCCTTAAATAGGTGGCCCAGGATGAATAAAAAGACAATGGTAAATGAATCATGATCAAGTGATTTTGATCTCTTCATGCCAAACACCAGTGTTTCTTTGCTACAACCATGCAGATGCTCTTATCAGGTCAGTGATGTTGCTGGGCACGGAGTGCCAATGCCATGTGTGTGAGGAACTGGGCAGGACAGGTGCATTCAAACAAGTCACAGTCCCTGCTCTCCATTTACACTGTTCTAGAGACATTCCCTGTGTAACACGGCATGGCTCTCTGTGGCACCTCCTGCTCATTTTGTGCAGAACATTAAATAGGAGTGCTGGGTAAATTCGCTGTATAGCTGATGTGGAGAAAAGATCGGTCTAATGATTCAAAAAGGCCAAGGGACAAAAACTCTGCCACTCATGAAGGAAAGAGAGCACTGAAGACACCCACCTTTTTGTTACAGCAATATCTCTTATTCTTATCAGAACATATTTCTATAGCGGTACACGATATTCTTATTTTTATGAGGAGGATGATGATGATGATGAGTATGTCCATTATAGCATTCTAGAAAAAGAAAGCAGATTTGAAATAAGACCCTATGTTTGGCTTTGATTCTTTCTTTTTGTCTTTTTCCATAGCTTGCATTTTTCAGTTTTTCTTCTCACCCCCTCTCTGCACTATCTCTTTCTCTCCTTGTTCTAACCTTTATTTTTCATTTTATAGACATAGCTACGCTTATTTTTACACAGTAGCATTTGATCTAATGGTGTTACTGGAAGGTGAGAAGCTGAAGCAATGAGCAGTGCATCACTGGTAGGATTGACCTCATTTCTTACTAATTCTTTTTCTTATAGTATGAGTAAAAAATGCTTAGTCTGAAGATGGCACACTTGTGCACTTTGAGGATCTCACATTTACACAACTGAAGGCAGATGAGGAGATCTCGGGTTTTGGGAGCTTATCTCCCCCCTTCCCACCTCAGCTACCCAGCTCTGTGATTTTGCAAGTGGTCTGCGGATCTGCTCTGCACGCCAAGACTGGGAAATAATCTGAGTTAAAAATACCTTTCAGAAAAAGTGCACAACTGATGCATCTGAGAACTGTGGCAGATGCACAGGGACCAGAAGCCAGAGTGGGAGTCTGTTAAAATGACTTCGCCTCCAACAAAAAATATTTGTAGAACTATATTCTGACACACAGAAACACGCACACATGCACAGTATATGAAGCAGTGGGGTCCAATCCTTCAGGGACTACTCAGTTCATCTTCTACTATGCTCCACAAAGCAGTGTTGTAGGTGGACCCCTACAGGGCAGGTGGGACAGCCCCTTGGCTCTGTGTCCCCAAGCTGCAGTTAGGCACTGGGGAATGGCAGTGGAACGGAAGGGTGGGCTGGGGTGCCTGCTAGAGGCTGCCTGCAAGGAACACTGCTTTTCCTACCTGCCCTTCTGTAAGGCACTTAGCCTATTTTTTACTGTATGGACTTGCACTTTAGAGTATATGCTTGAGACCTGTTGGTTCATTGTTTGCTTTAAACTTTCCTTTAAACTGTATGTTCTGAAATGACTAATATCAAAACAGGTCAGAATAAAATATATCTCACCAGACACTATTGAAGTGACACATGCACTGTTTTGGAATAATCATATACTGTATGACAGAAGTAGAAGAACTGAGACCTTTTCTGTTGCTGTGGTTTTGATTTTGGGAGGGGCTGGTTCTTTTTTTTTGTGGTTATTGTTGATTATTCTTATAATAATAAAGTAAGGTTGCCTACTTTCTGAAATAATTTGTGTATAAAATTAATTGGCTTTTTTTTTTTTTTAATAAGGTGAATCAGTAAAATATCACATAAATAAATACCAAATTAAGTTATATTTGTAAATGAGTTAACAGTAACAGGGAACCAGTGTCTGTATTCCACCTTCAGGTAATCCACCTTCAATCTGTGTGGAAAAGGAAGATCAGTAAATATGCCAAGCCTGCAGACAATGCTTTCTTTCAGTAGATTCCATATATTCTCAGAACTGATTGTGGGTTCAAAGCTCATTTTTGTGGAGATTGATGACAGAAGATCACGCACGAGAAATATTTCACCTTCAACTTTTGCTTTGGTTGCCTCAAGCATGTGTTGATAGGGACAATTGGAAAATTTCTTCCTCTTTGTGGCTTTTGTTCTTTCCATTTTCTTTTCATCAGCTTCATTGACAGAAAATCACATCTAGTTTCAATTTCTCAGACTTTCTTAAGTTTGTGCCTTGAAAACATCTTGCTGATTGTATTAATATAAAAGAAATTTCTATCTTGGTTGTTGATAAAGTGGATTTTTAAAGTGCTTCTTACTGTGATAACTAGATGCTGAAGTTTGATTGGAAAAATAACCAAGACTACTTGGCTCCTGAAAAGTGACAATGATGGTTTTGAATACTACGAGACTGATAAAGAATCACACGTGTTAGTCACTTGAGAGACAGTTTAGAAAAGAGTTATTTTTAAACATTTCGATACAAAAAAAATCATTGGCTTAAGGTATTCGTGTTTACTGGAACAAGTTTTACTGATCGGTTGGACTTCAGTCCCCAAATCATGAAATACTGAAGTACGATGTTTATGTATTTATTAGGTTATAAGGATAAAAAAGGAAAGTGTAAAGGAAAAACAGCCCAATAATAGCCTGACTTTTAGATTTTAATGGCTATCTGCTTTCCCCACTCCATATTAATTCTGTGCAAATAAAGATTTGAAACAAGAGATTTGTCCAGGTGTTTCAGAACACCAGGACCTTCCTCTCATGTTAAAGAGATATTATCCTGCAGAAACAGAGCCTGAAATTCTTCAGGAGATGCAGCCAGTCAATAAATGGAGAATGATCACACATGGGATATGCTCCAGAGTCCTCATCCTGCTGAAGTCACTGTGTGAAAAATCTGGTGGATGTCACTTGGGACAAAAACTCACAGAATCAACTGGCAGCAGGGTTCATCTACAACGCTGGCCACAACACAAATTGTCATTAACCTTGATTAAATATAAATAATGATGGTCTTCTCAGAAAAACTAAAATCTGGTAACTTTGAATGGGTAGCAATAAGCTGCCATGCAATTACCAAGAAACAAATACTATATACAAGATTTAGTGTTATGGTCATCTGATAAGCATTGCAAATTTAACTAATTTATTTGTAGTGCCTAATTAAGTTTAAATGTTCTTCAGGTTTTTTAGGGAATACTCTTTCTGTTCTCTATCTAGCAATTTTCAGGCCTGATGAATATTTGCAAGACTAAATTATGATGTCAGATGGCCACAACATAGGATTTTTAATGTGGAGGATCATTAGTAGTCTCTCCAGAGCTTAAGCTTCTCAACTGTTTGTTATTTGCAAAATTGAAACAACCTTTGAGAGTAGTTTTCAGTATCTGACAGCAGTGAGTGACTGCATGTTCTGCACAAACATGCAAATATATTTAAACACATCTAGAAGCATCTTAGGAGAAGAAGAGATCTCTTGTCATTCCCAAGCAGACGTACTGTTATCTATGGCTCTGGCTTATTTCAGTGGGAGTTATTCTCATCTTGCCAGATATGAGTAAGTCTACTAGGAATAGTTAATTCCAGACAAGGTTCTCAAAATAAGTGTTTTGGTAGATAAACTGTTCTGTGTATTCTATACTTTATAGATTTCAAAAGCGAGCTGCATCATGTTAAATGCAATGACTGCACCAGGTGTCTTTTTGGAAGTGGGGTAATCTTGAGAGAGCTAAGCAGCAATGATAGAAAAGGCAACAGTCAATAGGAAATATTTTTCTGGGAAAAAAAAAAATCATTTTTGTTGTCCCTGAAGTAATGAACTGTCTGTCAGCACAAAAGTTCTTTCTACTAAAACTGTATTTTGAATAATTTGGTATAACAATCATGGAGAAGGTGGGGAATTATTTTTTTTTTTTCCCAAAAATACCCACAAAACTATCAATCTGAGGAGAACTTCAGCCAAGAAACAAATTGACTTAATGCATTGAGATGTGACTGCTTGTTTCATGTAAATACATCTTATGATTTCAGCACTTTTTGTAAAAAAACAAACAAACAAAAAAAAGTGTTAAATATAATATTTATATATATGTTTGGTAGTGGTGCAGGGAATTATTTTTTTAATGTTAAAAACTGAAATTAGTTTTTAAATTAACCTAATGTTAAAAATAAGGAATAGATGATTTTTCCTGTGGTTTTTCTTACCTGCTCACTTGTAAACAAAATGAACACCTGACTATTGTCCATTCAATAAAGACATAGGAGACGTGCTCAAGGGAAATCAAAACTTTCAATATTTTTGAAGTTTTGGTTTTGAACTGGCAGATGAGAGAAAAAATAGCTGTAACTGGTGAAAAGCCTTTAGAGATAGTGCAGACCAGCCTTCTGGAAGTGAGGTCTGGAGTTTGAGCCATTTATGTGACTGAGTGCAGTAGGTTTGCAAGCTTGGCTTTCTGACATCCACCATCTTATCTAGCATTAGCTGTGGACTGCCTGGTGGTAGCTCCGGACTCTAGGACCGGGCAAAGACATGGAGAAAATCTGTTTGTTCTTTATCTTGGCTGCATGGAGCTGTATGAGCCTGGTGCATAATATGGAAGAAGTACCAGAGTTGTCTGGTCTCATTCTGCCAAAAACTGTATTGGCTCCCAGTAGCCATCAGGATACCTTTCACTTAAGGTCTATGAATTACTTACGAGGCTTATCCAGAATGGACATTTAAAGGCCATCTAGTCCAACTCCCCTGCAGTGAACAGGGACACTTACCTCTCCCCTTGACAGAATCAAGTTGCCCAGAGCCCCGTCCAGCCTTACCCTGAAGGTCTCCAGGGACAGGGCATCCACCACCTCTCTGGGCAACCTGTGCCAGTGCTTCACTAACCTTATCATAAAAATTTGTTTCCTTATATCCAGTCTAAATCTCGCTCTCTCAATTTGAAACCATTTCCCCTAGTCCTATCACAACAGACCCCGCTAAAGAGTCTGTCCCCTTCTTTATTGTAGCCCCCCTAGAAACCTATAGAAACCTTTCTTTTCTTCTTTACACCCCTCGGCAACTCCAGTTCCAGCTGAGCCTTGGCCTTCCTGACCCCTTCCTTACACAGCCTAGTAGCATCCCTATACTCCTCCCAGGATACCTGTCCCTGCTTCCACTGCATGTGCATTTTCATCTTGCTCGCTAGTTTGACCAGCAGGTTACAGTGCAGCCATGCCAATCTCCTGCCTTCCTTTTATTCACTAACTCCATGAAGAACTGCAAGTTGGCCTTCCTAAAATTTAGGGTCCTAATTTTACTCTTTGTCTGCCACTTCCCACTCCTTTGTTAAACTTGGGTCAATTTTATGACAATTTATATGTGCCAAGAAAGACAGGCACCCTTGAAAAGGTGAAGGGGATTAAGCATATGTTCTGGTTTTCTGTGCAGATATATGAAGATGAGAAGGAGGTTTTGCTTTTGTCTTGCTGTATATGCCTGAGAATTAAACCTCTAAATCTGATCTGGTGTTTCATCTGACCTTTTTAGACAGCTTGTTTGTGTGGAGGTGGATTGCTCACTGGAAAAAACAGTTTCTTTCTATTTAATGCAGAGTGGTCAGGTTGATGAGCTCAAACCTGGATGTTTAGCATTAGATTCCCATGTTAGAGCAGGTGAATTTCTCCTGGATTGTAGAAAGCAGGAAATTTTGATCCAGATTTGATCAAGAAGTGTTTTATCCTGATATTCTGGTTCTAGTACATGTGCAGTGACTGTATGACTCAGTATGAGGAACAGTCAATATTTACCTACATTATTCTCAAAGCCAGGCTGTTTCTTCAGGGGGGAAAAAAAAAAAAGACAAAAAAAAGACATTTAGGAGACAGAGGGAAGAGAGGTCACTACTAAAGAAACATACTGTTTCCATCCAACCCATCAGAAAAAATTTGGAGAAAAATATTCTGTTACGATCATGTACGCCATGACCTGGGATCTCACTGTGTAAAGTAACTATTTCTCAAGAGATCCTCTGTGTGGAATCGAGGCTGAGTAGCACTAACTTGCCATTTTAGTCCATGTGCAAGCCTCTGTGAAAGGCTGCCACACAGAGCAATGCTACAGAAGCTCTGCAGAACGTTAAAATGCCACATCCGTCCATTTTCCCAAAGAATGCTTTATGAGTTCATTGTATGGCACCACGGGTTGTTTTCTCTGATAAGTGATTAAATTTTTACCTGGAGTCTTAGACCTTGAGAAGCAAATACTAAACGTCTTAATATCTCATGAGTTTTCTTCATGCTGTGGTTAAGAATTTTGCTGTAGTCACTCTTTATTTTTGTATCATTTTCATTAGCTTCTTCACATATTTTTTTAAATACCGCTCTCTGAATATTAGTGTCACAATGTTATTTTATGGTATGATTTCTCCCTAGAGGAAGTTGAACTTAATTGTATTTTGTCACTGTTAATTAGCAGCTTGACTGTGGTTACTTCATGCACTGATTCCAGTAAGTTTTAGAGGAGAAAGATGAGAATATATTCCAGTATTATATATTGTAAAATAAGCTCTTCTGAGAAGCCGTAGTTTTAGGGCTTAAACACATGCCATATTTTGCATGTGGAGCTAAAATGTCTATAACCACTTGACATTTGGTGCTCTTTCTTTTGTATCTCTTAACTCTCTGCAGCTGATTTCCTTTTCTTGGTCAAATGTCTTTTGAAATAGCTGTACTGTGTTACGTGTGTATAATGCAAGATTTCTGTTCATTCACTTACTGTTGCAGGTATCTCTTTACTTATTCCTTATCATTTTTTTCAGATATAATGATTTTTCCACCGACTACAAAACTCTGTCTTTTCTGTGTGTTTTAGGGTCAGAACTTACATTTGCCTGCATTTATAGTTATTTTCTTTGTTTCTGTGATTTTACATCCTTACCAGGCAGAGTAAATCACCTAGTTTTGTCTTTCAGATTCTCCCATTGCATTGCATCGTTGAATGATAGAATGGTTTGGGTTGGAAGGGACCTTAAAGATCATCTAGTTCCAAACCCCTGCTGTGGGCAGGGACACCTCCCGCTAGACCACGTTGCTCAGAGCCCCATCCAGCCTGGCCATGAACACTTCCAGGGAGGGGTCATCCACAGCCTCTGTGGGCAACCTGTGCCAGTGTCTCACCACCTTCACAAAAAAATAATTTCTTCCTAATATCTAGCCTAAATCTCCCCTCTTCCAGTTTATGGCCATTACCCCTTGTCCTGTCGCTACATGCCCTTCTAAAGAGTCCCTCCCCAGCTCTCCTGCAGGCCCCCTTCGGGTACTGCAAGGCCGCTATCAGGTCCCTCTGGAGCCTTCTCTTCTCCAGGCTGAACAACCCGAGCTCTCCCAGCCTGCCTTCATAGGGGAGGTGCCCCAGCCCTTTGATCATCTTCATGGCCCTCCTCTGGACCCGCTCCAACAGCTCGATATTCTTCTTTTGGGGGCCCCAGAAATGGATGCAGTACACCAGGTGGGGTCTCACGAGAGCAGAGTGGAGGGGCATGCTGACATTTATCTTATTACAGATGCTCCAACTATTTGAATAAAACCCCTGCTGTCTCACAGTGTGCTACTTTTCAGAATTTACTTCAGATGCTCTGCTGTCAGGCTTTCAGTGCACATTATGAATTCTCACCTGTCCCTATCCAGATACAGAGTTGTGCATAATGTAAGAAAAGAGACACTGGATGGCACATGCTCAGTTTCCCACAACTGATAATAAAACAGTTTTTGAAAAAGGTAGGAAGTAATGTCTGAGCTATTTGGGGACCAGACACCAGTGATCGTAATATAATGTTGTACATCATAAGTAAAACTAGAAAAACTTACAAAGAATTTGTTTTGTGCCTCAAAAGAGATAAATTCTCAAAGCTAAGAACACTTGTGAGAGCAAGTAATTATTTTTAAAAATATTGCCATGAATAAGTGACTAGAAGGGACAAAGTACTGGCTAGCAGCCTTTCTTGAACTGTTGGTGTAGTGATGGCAGCAGTCAGAAAGAATAAACTATAAAATAAAATGATGGGAAAAATAAAAAAAAATAAAGGACTTATGAGAGGTTATGAACTACTACATTTATGTTAGGAAGGTCAAAGTTGTCAGGTAAAAATCTATGATTGACTGAGCTAACAACAATTGAAGATTTTTTTTTTCCTATTTTTTAAGAACGAAAGAAATATTGGCAATGCTGTGAGTCCCATAGAGAATGGAAATACTCACATTGTTAGCATGATTCAAGGAAAACAAAACTGCTTATGAAATATCTCTTTTGTGTATTTGGAAAGAAATAGGGTTATGTATTCTTACTACATGGAAATAATCTAGTCATTCTGATCCTGGTTCATAAAGAATTAGTGTGTTAAACGAAATCTGCTGTGGTTAAAATGCTTTACATCAGCAGAACTTGTAAGCAGCTGATTGGGAAGGTATCTACCTCCTTAATCTTAATTTTTAATAAATATCAGGAAAATATTGCAGTTTGAGAGAACTATCACAGGGACACAGAACTCTCACACTGCTCCATCATTAGTAAAAGATTCAGCTGACATGGGTAACCATAACTTGACATCAGTAGTGGGCAAAATAATGGAAAAGTTCATACTGTCTGTAATTATTAAAGTCTTAAAGGGTAGGAAGTTGATTAATGCTGGTCTACATGGTTTTATGGAAAATTATTCTTATCAAACAAACCTTATTTCATTTTGGAAGTTTTATAACTTAGATTGAAAGGCTGAAAGAAAACTGTGCAGGCAAGATCCAGTTTCACAAAGGTGTTGGTTCTACTTGTCATTCCAGCTTTGGGGTTTTTAGGACCTGAGAAATTATTATTATTATTATTATTTTAATAATAGAATTTCAAAATGAAATTTGGAAGCCATTGTTGATTTAAACAAAAGGAAAGATATAAAAACTGAGACCTGTATGTTCTAGGCAGAGTGATGGTGCTACTTGGCTTGCAGAGAAGGTCTGTCTGCTAGAATAAATATACATGGAGACAAGGGAAGGAGACCGTATTTGAAGAACGAAAGACTGTGTACAGGGAAGTAGCAACTTCCCAAAAGGCTTGGGAATTATGGTGGCTGAACATTAACATGGACACCTGAGTGATACTTTTGCAGAAGGACTGAGTTCAGTCTTTGAGCAAGTTAGTATAAATATTGTGTGAATACTGGGTAAAAGCAGGTGGGTACAGCATTGTTCTGATTGCTGATAGAACACAGTACGTGCAGTTCTGATGTCCCTATTTTCTAAATAAACTTGAACAAAAGAAGAAGATGCAGGGGAAAAATACAGAAATAGATTTTAGAGCTGGAGAAAATGCCTTTTTGAAATGGACTTGGGGAGCTCAAGCTCTAGTAATGTATGTTGATTACAGTCTATATGCTTTAGAAAATAATGTTTCTAGATCTGAACTCTCCTTTAGTCACCAGACACTGCTTGGGGCACAGACCAGGGATTGTTTTATCTTTAGCCATTCTAGGCAAAGTATCTGCATGCTGTCTTTATAGATAATACTGGGAATATCCTCTCCCTAGGTATTTTTTGTTTCTAGGACATTTGACAAAGCACACAAAGAAATTCATGTTTTGCCATTGTTTTCAAGTTATTCAAAGTATGGAGTTGATGTTAGTACAATAGGCATTTCCCTCTTATATACACTGCTTATAGCTTGCCTCCCTTTCTGTTGTTCCCCTGTTCCCTTTAGCCATCCGTAACCTCAGTGCTTACCCTACACTCTGCTTTGGGAATGCAGAATTCTCTGCAGATGTTCCACACAAAGCCTATAAAAGAAAATCAATTTGTTTTATTTAAATTGAAGTTTTTGTCTCAGATTAGTATCTGAATTAAGAAGTTAGGAGGGAATTTTTAAAGTCTTTCTAAGTGATTTAATGGCTCCATATGCATTTTCTTATTTTACCCCAAGCACTGATGAAATTCTGTATTTTCGGTTGATATCTCTCCCCACAGTCTTAACTGAAAAGCCAGTCTAGAAGTCAATGTATTTTTTTTTTTTTTTGCCTTAAAGAAGCCAAAAAAAAATTATTAAATTAAGCACACTTTTTGCTTTTCATCTTGTTTGATAACTTTTATAGTCTACAGGGTTTTTAACATTTTCCTCTTTGACGGTTATCATGGTTTTTCTGACCTCACCCCTTAGAACATGTCCTTATTAAAATAACAGATCTTTAAGATTTCATATCATAGCAAACTGATAACAGACTTGTGAGGTAACAATATTTTCTGCAGCCATTTCTAGGGAAAATAAGCAATTCCATGCTCTTTTCATGTT
>VXAV01010101.1:339991-358635 GCA_013399715.1 Alectura lathami | reverse complement strand
GTTAGGCATGAAAAAATCATTGGAGCTGAAGGTTTCGCAACACACTTCATCAAAAAATAGGTTGTAATCCTACAAGCATACACCTAGCTGAATGCAAATGAATAGTTCCGTTTCATTCAGTAACACTTGATATAAGTAAAATTAAAATGATGCATTTATTTTGTGCTGTTTAAACCTAAGATTACACAATGCTTTTGTGGGTGAGTTGATGACTTCAGGACTGGGTAAATAATGCTTAGTACCTCAGAAAAAATTGTATGTTGTAGAGATACTTTTACATGATAGCTACCATTTAGGAACTGGAAAAACTTCAGTGTTTTTTCTTATTGTTGTTTGTTTGCTTATTTTTTAATACAGGCTTTAATTTTTAGTTTTATTTCTAAGTTTTATTTCTACCTTCATTTCTTGGTTGTCTTTAAGTTTCTTTAAGTTTCATATTGTTATGCATAAAAAGAGTATTCGAAATCAAAAGGAAAATGACCAGCTACTTCTCTTTTCCACAACTTGCCATGTTTTATTCTTCAGAACAGATTTATGCCTTCACATATAGTAGCTGTATAGTCATTTCTTACTGCATGAAGAATTCATGAGACAGTTCATCTCCCTTTTTGTGGAATTATCTGTGTTGCTGCTGCTATTTGTGTTGGTGCGTGGTGATGTAACCAGTAACTTCTGTGAAACAGGTGTTTTATTTATTTATTTATTTTTCCTAAAGTGTTTAGACTGTCTCCATACTTGAAAAGATAAAAGATGCAGTTTCTTCATTCATGAATTATGCTTCTATATACGTGCAATTTTTTTATTTTCATTGTGGTTGAGTTATAGTATCACTGTTACTATGCTGCTTCAGTATTTTTATTATTACAGTGTGGGATGCTTGAAACCTGGAGAATGCTTTTGAGGGGAAAATATACATTTCTTTTTTCCAAAGAGCCAGAAAACTTGAATTTTTACATTGTTTTATCAATTCTCCAGATTGTTTTGTTTTCAAAGTTAATAGGTTAACAGTCCACATGAAATGAATACACACACCTCAGTATGCACAGGTTGCATAAATTCTTATGAAAGTATCCGGAGTTGCATTGTGTGGTAGGGTTTACAGGCTCTTTCAGGCAGGGAAATGGTTAACACAGGCACTGGCAAGGCAGCAGATGGGATGATGAAATGCAGCTGCAAGGGATAAATGCACTCAGAAGGCTGCAGGGGAGGGGGGAGTGCTTGAGGGAGTAGGGGAGGGCATTTAGAGGAGTGCTGCTGGAAATGCATGTGGGAAGTGATGTGAGCCTCTGGAAGCAGGAAGTAGGAAAGCAGGTTTTACGTGAAGGGGAAAAGACATGTATGCTTCTGGGAGCAGGTTAGAGAAGGCTGAACCTGGCAAGCTGGAGCTGTGGTATCTCAACTTGTTTGTAGGTTCAGGTCCTCTAACTTCAGAAGTATTCTATATAGTCGCAGTTTGTGTTTGAGCTTGTTGGTGTTTGCTCCTTTGCTGTCAGTGAAAAGAAACAGATGTTTTTAGGGCATGATTCATCTGGCCTATTTAGGACACCTGCCTTAGGAGAAGATGAATCATGCCCTGGTACGGCTTCTTTATCTCCATTGGCTGTAAAGACAGCCCAGGGCATCTAGCTCACATTTAAATACCTGTATAATAAATATCTTGCCTAGGCCAGATATATGCAGTCCTGAAGAATAACATTTAAGTGCTAAGGTTAATGCTGGAATATTAGCACGTTGACAGCTCTAGACCATCAGCACTGCAACAGTTTCTCTGTACTTAGCCTTTACTCTGCATCTCTGTTTTCCTGTATGAGATACAGTTGGTGGGAGAGAGTGGCCTAAGCACCCCATGCAATACTGCTGGCTGTATGCTGAGGTCCAGTGGGTGCTATGGAAGTGCATGGCTCTCCTGACCATCCTGCACCCCTTGTGGTTCTCAGCTATAAGCTTTCTGGTTCTCAGGCTTTGCTTCCCTCTGAGTTTCTGGGGAGAATTTCAGGAGGGAGAGAGAAAGGGAAAAAATTTGGCAAACCTATGATGTTTTTCTATGTGCTAAAAGATCTCACGTCCCATTTGTAATGGAGCTTTTCATTGGTTAGGAGGAAGACTGAAATTTTTCTACAATAGCGATAAGGTTGTCTTCATATCAGGCTTTTGTCAGTTCTGTGAAAAGATGCTCACTTCTGCCTGAAGTGTGATACCTCTGTGTATCTCAGTTCACATAAGCCCAGCAGGAACCTGTCAGTTTTCACTCAATATTTGTAGATATTTGTGGAAACTTCTAACATTGCATCAGCACAGCCACAGTTGCCTGGCTGTGAAATCAGAAGAGAAAGCATCTCCTCTGGCCCTCTTCTGCAAAGGAGATGAATTTTCCTGAGGTCTTTTTTTAGTATAGAGGATGGCAGCCTTCAAAAAGACCATGAGGAAACAATGATTATTTTTCAGACCAGGATTTGAATCATCTGCAGTATACAAGATTTTGTGCTCGAACAACAAGAGAAAAAAAAAATGTTGGCTAGATGCTGATCAAATGAGCACTGTCAAGATAATACACTTAATAAGGCTGAAGCATTATTGGGAAAAAAAAAAGGGTACTACTAGTTCTAGCATTCCTAAAGGCTGAACATGAATAAATGAATTCTGCAATCATAATAATGTTCTTTAAATTAATTTTTAATATTCTTTAAATTAACAATCTGTGACATCATAACATTTTTAAAACAGGATGTTTGAGGTTCACTAATCATGACTGTGTATATAGTCTTTACAAATAACAATTTGTTATTCTGTTTATAATATTTCATACTAAGAACTGAAATGTCTTTTCAGATTCCTGAGCAAAAACTTAAAGCTGTTATAATTTCTCTGTGAGCTCACTACAAGCCAAGTTTGGCATATCTCCATTCTCTACAGCTGGAGCTTGGATATGTGTCAACACAATGGAGTTTGCTAGAGGAAATGAACCAATTTATATCTATAGTCTATATTTATTCTTTACATTTACAGTAAGCAGATAGCATCAGAGACTTCTTAAATACTGCAGAAATTAAACAATTTATAATTGTTAATGGAATTATAATTCTCTTATAATATATAACATGTTCTGCATACTTTTCCTATTGTTTTCCCAATTACTTCACACTCATAATATACAATAGACATTTAATAAACCAAAGCAAAAGAAAACAAGTGCCTTCACCATCAGGATATTTTTTGTTTTTCTGCCTTCACCATTAGGAGATCTAGTGAGCTAGTGGTTGGCAGCTCTGTCTATGGCAGTGGGATTGGAACTAGATGATCTTTGAGGTCCCTTCCAACCCAAGCCATTCTATGATTAGGATGTTTTTTGTTTTTCAGTCAGTGTTTTAGATATTTAGATACTGTTTTTTTGATTCACAGGTGAATCAAATAACTCAAAAAATGGAAAAAAAAATAATGACTAGTACAAAGACACATTCACAGAATAGATGCTAAGAGCTAAATTCAAATCCATTACTATTTTGTTCAGCTACCTGTAATTTAAAAGAAAACTGACATTGATGGCATGCTTAGATTATTATCTTATCTCAAGTTATTTGAGTATATCTTGTCTCCATGCTGGAAGTTACACTAGATCATCTTTAATGATTGTTCTAGTTCTCTGTTTTTATCATACTCCCAGATGAGCACTGACACTACACAAATCAGATCTGCTCCCTTGCTGTGTTTATATGGACACAGAAGCCCTCTTCTATCTAGAAGAGAGTGCTCCAAGCTCCTCTTCTAGTAACAGGGTTAGGGGAAATGTGATTAGGGCGGAATTTCAGGATGGTTCACAAGAAGTCAGGTGAAACAGATGAGGTTATCTGATCTCGTTAATTAGAGGTCATTGAAGAGGAGAAGACTCACAGCCAGCTATAACCAAGCAGTTTAGCAAGGCTGCATAGAGCTGCAATTCAAACTGTCCCAGATTAATTTCTCCTATTGTATGAACAAAAGACAAAGCCAAGAGTGTTGCTAATAAGGCTAACACTGCCTTTTTGAAGTATCTACTACATTATCTAGTATCTACAATATTATCTTAGCTGCTAATCACATTTGATACTCTGACTAATCAAGTATCATTTGAGGCAGAGGTTTAAAAGGAGAACATCAAAGATATGTGGGGTGAGCCTCTGTCAAGTAGAGAAATCAACTTATCCATTGTTGGTAGAGATTTCTGCATCAGTTCAGCTGCACATATTGTGTTTGTGCACTTTCAAAATTATTGCACACAATTCATCAATAAGAGCTAGTATTGTTTCTGAACTCTGACTAAATTAAGGAAACTTCTGAGGCAGATTGGTTTGTTACTTTCAACATTCTATGATGTGATATAGATATGTGAAATAAATATGGAAAATGTCTGATCTCTGTCGTTTTGTATGATCAAAAGGTAATTTAGTATCGCCCTGATTTCTGTGAACTATTCCTGCATTAAGTTAATAAACATGTGGATGTTGAACAAACTTTATATCTGGGATCTTAGGTGTTTGTTCGTGTATTTGTTTATATATACATGTACACGCAGTATGTATACACGTATGAACATATGTATGTACTATATAAGAGTATATGTATGTTTTTTGGTGCCTTTTGGTCACTTGAGACTTATTTCATTTCCAATATCAAGGTTAATTTTCCCTTTGGTGGGATTCTTCACTACCATGTCAGAAATGAGTCTTCGTCTTTGCTGCCTAGTAAGATTAGTCCACACTGAGTGACTGCTGCCTAGTAAGATTAGTCCACACTGAGTGACTGCTTGTGAATTGATTCATGCAAAAAAAAGTATGTATGTTCTGAGCGTATTTCAATAATAACAACAGAATAAGACTCACTAAACAAGGGAGTAGAAATCTTTCAATTAAAGTTTAAAAAAAAAAAAAAAAGAACACAAAAAGTCCTGAAACTAATGAAGATTTGTAGCTAAGTCCTGATGATTTGTATTCTAAGAAGTACACAGCCTGCCTGCCAGAACCTTGCATAAAATCTCCTGTGACACCTTCTTAGGGAGACAGTTGTTAAAACTAAAGACAAAGCAAAACAGGTTAAATAAATCACTGCCCATATGGGTGTTCACCTGAAGAAATTCAAGTACAACTAATTTTTGAGTGGTTTCATTGTCAATTAAATATACAATATCAGATAATTTTTGTATCTATACACATTATTAAGAAAACAAACAAACCCAAAAAGCACATCCCAGACAGCTGAATACGTATTCTCAGGTATTTAAGAGGTACGTTGAGGTGCTTAAGGACAACCATGCTTACAGTTTCATTGTGGTAAGTTTAATGAGCACATCGGCAATTCAGGGTTTGACTCTGGAAGTCGGTAAAGGCGTCCATCTCTCTGTTCTCTGTCTTGCAAAACCTTTGTCCTTGTGGCCAAGGAGCACGGGAGGAATATCTGTGAAAATACACACTAGCAGTTGTGCAGATTTTTGTCACTGCTTTGACTCGGCATTGATAGGTGAGCTGTCCTTTTCCATTTTGTAGTGAATGTGCAAACTAACAGCTCATTTAAAACATATTGGTGGCTTCAACAAAATGAAACATATGTTTTAATTGCCTTTTGGTGGTGCATTGGGACAAGTCCATTCTTTCTGGTTTTTCTTTTTTCCAGCTGGTCTGAAGTGTTTCCCTGTTTGGCTATGAGAGCAATCTCTATGATCACTGTATTGGAATGGGTGCATAATAATAGCTTTGTAGGTATAAATGTCAAAATGCTATTAGTGTTGAGAAATATTGTTTTGGCAATAGGATCGTGTGTGGAACAACCTCATTTTTAATAATATAATTTGCTTAATGTTACGTACTCACAAAATTAACAGTCATTGAAATTTGCCATGCATTTTCTTTTTGAATGGAAATAGTTTTGCCTGTCAGATGCCATGTTATTAAAGAACATTAGCTAAATTAAAATTACACCTAGGCTGCAAGTGTTCATGACACTTAATGTACTTTTTGCAGTTTACCTCCAAGTACTTGCCTACTAACAAAATTAAAGGCATATTAAGAAAAGTGCATTTGTGGGGGAAAATTGCATGCTTAAAAAATAAAACCACTTTCAGCTGCACATCTTCTAGGTCATAAATTTATCACACAGAAAGGCAAGCCTTTCTTCTGTCATCCTTGCTGCAGTATAGGAAAGCACTGAGATGGAAGAAGGGGCAAGTAAGAGGTATGCCTGCAGCAGGCACTCTGAAAGAAGAAACTTGCCAAGCAGGAAGGGAGGACTAAGCCTCACTGATCTGAGCTGCTGTGTGAGGGGCTTCATATCCTTGACAGCAGGCTGGTCACAGGCAGTAGCTGCAAACATCTGGGAGGCTGAAATGCGGAGCATCATGCCCAGAAAAAAGCAGCTTCCCTCCCTCCCTCCCTATCTTTATGCCACAATATTTTCTTACCGTTCTTTTGCAATAACCTACATTTACTGAGAGCTTTGTTATGGATTTATGGTTTTGTGTAATTTGATAACTCCCCCAGATAAGTAGAGTAACTTTCTACAATACAAGCACATTATTTCCCCAAACTGTCAGGGTCTCGGGAGACTTAATCAGTGTTTAGAAAATGTCTCTAGATGTTCCTGTGAAAGGTGTTTTATAGTGTGACATATGTTATGGAACCGGCCCCACCCTCCCTCCATCCCATGTCCAAATCAAACATCTCTGCAATGGTAATGAAAAATTTCCTTAGCACTGAGACAATTTTTCCTTGAAGGGCCATGCCATACCTGACGTGGAATCCTCCATGTTGTTATTAAAGTCTAGCTGTGGTAGTATGGAAAAGCTACCGAGACTGATACAACATCCTGAATTATGCCTGAACCTCATTTTCAGTTGAATGGAAGACACACAGATTCTTCCTCCCACTCTTTATTCTCATTACTAATTGAATTTCTCTTACCATTGTTTCTGGCACTCTCTACCAAAAGAGGGCAGTCCAAAGGCAGAGGTTTGAATTGTCTCTTCACCCATGAGTGATCCCAGTGTTCTTCACCCACAAATCATTCAGATGGACATTTCACCGTTTTCAGATGATTTTTTGTAGAATCATAGAGTGGCTTGGGTTGGAAGGACCTCAGAGATCATCTAGTTCCAACCCCCCTGCCATGGACAGGGCTGCCAGCCACTAGCTCACTAGATCAAACTGCCCAGGAACCCATCCAGCCTGGCCTTGAACACAGCCAGGGATGGGGCAGCCACAGCTTCTCTGGGCAGTCTGTGCCAGCGCCTCACCACTCTCTCTGTGAAGAATGTCTTCCTGATGTCCAACTTAAACCTCGCCTCTTTCAGTTTTAGCCCATTCCCCCTTGTCCTACCATTATCCACCCGTGTAAAAAGTCGGTCCCCCTCCTGCCTGTAAGATCCTTTCAAGTATTGGAAGGCCACAATGAGGTCTCCCCGAAGCCTTCTCTTTTCCAAGCTGAACAATCCCAGCTGCCTCAACCTTTCCTCATAGGAGAGGTGCTCCAGCCCTCTGATCATTTTGGTAGCCCTCCTCTGGACCCGCTCCAACAGCTCCACATCCTTTCTGCACTGGGGGCCCCAGGCCTGGACACAGCACTCCAGGTGAGGCCTTCCAAGGGCAGAGTAGAGGGGGACGATCACCTCCCTCTCCCTGCTGGCCACCCCTCTCTTGATGCAGCCCAGGATGCCATTGGCCTTCCTGGCTGCAAGAGCGCACTGCCGGCTCATGGCCAGCTTTTCATCGATCACAACGCCCCAGGCCTTCTCCGCAGGGCTGCTCTCAAGGAGTTCTTCTCCCAGTCTGTACGCACACCTGGGATTGCCCCGACCCAAGTGCAACACCTTGCCCTTGGCCTTGTTGAACCTCATCAGGTTCTCGTGGGCCCACTTTTCCAGCCTGTCCAGGTCCCTCTGGATGGCATCCCTTCCTTCAGGGGTATCAACTGCACCACTCAGCTTGGTGTCATCAGCAAACTTGCTGAGGGTGCACTAAATCCCACAGTCTAAGCCGTCAATAAAGATGTTGAAGAGTACCGGTTAATTTTGCATCTTGGATCACAAACTTGTGTAAAAAAGCTGTTCCTAAAAATTGATACCTTTTTTCCACTCACTATCAAAGCATTCTGTATTGAGGGAAGTACTTCCAGTTTGTGCTTGCTTCAACAAAAATTGTGTCATTTTTATTTATTTATTTTTCTTGCAAACTACAAGCCATGGATAGACATCTTAGAGGTGTTAGAACTTTTTATTAATAACACCAGAAAGGAGTCTTTTATTGAGGATCAGGAATAGAATCTATGTTCCCATCTTCAATAATTGGAGGCCTAATCCATATCTTGATAAAGTCTCAGGGGGATGAATACCATCTAAAGTAGTCAATTCATGTATTTGAAAAGTGACCAACCTTGATTTCCTTCCTTCCTTCCTTCCTTCCTTCCTTCCTTCCTTCCTTCCTTCCTTCCTTCCTTCCTTCCAGAAGTATGTGTATGTTTGTGTCCGTAATTTTTATGTGTACTATTTTCATAACTTTCAGCATTCAGCAAAGTGGAACCACCTATAAACTAATAGTAAAGAGAAACAGATATTACCTACCATCTCTGAGAAATCTGAAAATCCTCCTGTTTTGGCCGGATTAAACTTTGCTCTGGTCCAAATGGGATAAGGTGTAGGAGAGATTAATTGCTGGAGAAGCATAATCCAAATATACATATGCAGCATCATCATGGAAGTAACTTCTATGGCAGTGTAAGTTGCTCCTGAACAAATATACCAGTTCCAGAAAATAGGAACAGCACTGTTACAAAAAAGTACTGGAAATCAAAAAAAAAAAAGTCTTGAACACTAAGAAAATAATAATACTGTCCTATTGAAAAAAATAATAATTAAGACTCAGCAATACTTTTAATTGAGTGGAAGATCATAAGTGTTCCAATAAAATTAAAAGACTCATAAGCATTCAGTTCTGTGAGAGTAGAACTGAGCCATAAATTCCAGTGGAGGTTTAGTTTCTAGCCAATGAGAAATTTTTTTTTTTGGTGTATATACATTGAACTATAAAGCTGGTCTCACTGTCTGAACATTTCGGCTAAATTATGTTCCCCGTGTCTTGTATATAACAAGACCTACATTGTAACTTTTTTCCCACATATGCAATTAATTTCTTCCAAGCAAACGTAAAATTTTAAGGTATTTTCCAAAATCAGACATAGCTAACATTAATTACCTAGTAAGTTAATGCACAATGACAGTAGTTTTTTTTTTTCAGTTCCAGCTAGTATTAATTGTGGCTAATAAAGCACAAAACAATAGAGCAGTAAAAACAACCGCTCAAATGAACAGGTAAATTATTAGTAGAATGCAGAAGTAAACTAGTCTGTTTTGGAAGGGAGTGTTTTTATAGAAAGGCACAAGTGGGCCTCCAGCTGGCATTCAGAATAACCATTTTTTACTAGATAGCTCTTGAGGTCTTGAAAGAGCCACATTTCACAGAGTTCTTTCACCTTTCTTCAGCAGTGCTGTCACCAGAGTGAGGGGGCACATTCTGGGCTGCCAGAAATCAAGGCTAAGTGGCTGTTCAGTTCTTACACTCTGCGAAACCCGGCCTCTGGGTGCTTGTGAGGAGAGGTGTCCTGATTGACCCCTGTTCCTTTAAGCAGTTGTTGTAGCCATGCTTTTCCTATTCCTAACTTACTTTGTGGGCTGTTAGGCCATTTTTATATAAAGAGACTTAAAACAAGAGAAAAGGGGAAGGGGGCTGACATTTGCTATGCTAGGCAGTCCAGCCCCACAGAGCTTTACTTTGCTTTATAGTTCCCTCTGCCTTCTACTCACTGGAGTCAAGGGGTTTTAGCTAGGGACTGATACATACAATTCAGCTAGAGGAGTGGCACGAGATCCTCAAACACCCTCCAAGTCCCTGGCAGACTGTGTCTGCTTGGTGTACTTGGTTAACTAATTTCACCAGTGTCACAGTGGGACAATTCTGGAAGTGACCCTCTTGGAGAAATGCATTGCTCTTTAGAAAGCTTTCTGCTTACTTTACAGTCACTAGTAAAACAAACTACTTTCCGTGCCTCAAGGTCTTATCAGACCTAGCTCAGTCCTCCAAATGGAAAGTGTGCCAGGAGGAAGACTCTGTAGGCTGAAATGAGGCAGCCCAGTAACTCTAGGGCTCATTCCCAGAAGAGAGCACCTCCCTGCTCTCCTCACCCTAAACCCATCTTGCTGCTTATTATTTTGAGAACAAACCCAATGTTTTTTGTCCATCCCTGCATCTGCAACAGTTTATGCAAACCAAGTTACTCTTTATTTTAGCCTTTATATAGCCTCACATGGCTGAAACTGCACAGCACTTTGTAACCCAGCACAGTATCAACTTCATAATTTCCAGATGAGATTGCTGATAGGGACTGGAATATATTGCTTCTATAAGCTAAGTGGAATTTTCCATATTTTCATACAGCTTTTCTCCAGTTTGTGTAATCAACACTTAGGCCTATACATACAAAAAATGTAACTTATGGAGGGTCGTCATCTACATAATACTAATTCAGTACAATTGTTTCAGTTTTATAATGTTTCATCTTCCATTGCAGTGTAAGATAGATTTGATATTCAGTGTAGAATTTTGAAAATATGTATTTCCAGAGATCCAATAGCTACAGTGTATTTGAATGCCTGTTACAACACCTCATATGAAATAAGGGGAAAAATTTTAGTTGCAAATATTTTGCCTTATTTTCCTTTTGATATAAAAATCTTATAACATACCCTCTAGGGTTACTTGTGATTATGCATTTCTGAAGTGTTCATCGACCATGGCACAAGCCTTGACAAAGGCATCCCTGCAAGAAGCAGAAGTGGTGCATGTGAAGAGGTGAGGCACACAGAGAAGCGCTGACACCTGCTAAAAAGTAGCAGCCTCCATCCTGAATTTGAATAGCTGTGCCAACACCACGTGGGTCCGATTCGCTCTGCTGGGTGCTGTAGCGTCATCAGTGGTCTCCAGGCATCACCTCTTCACTGCCTGTGGGGACAGGTCGGGTACTTAGTCATGACTGGTTTCAGCTCCTTAAGCTGGGTTCCTGCAAAACAGGTCAGAGGAGAGAACAAACAGTGTCTGATGTGCCACTAGTTATAGTCAGGGCTATATAGCTCACAGAAAATACTCTGGCTACTTCGTATCTAGCTCACAGGTGTAGCTTTGTTGTGCACCACTAACATGTAAAGTCATATAGTTATTATTTCCATTTT
Organism: Alectura lathami; assembly: GCA_013399715.1. Lineage (NCBI taxonomy): Eukaryota > Metazoa > Chordata > Aves > Galliformes > Megapodiidae > Alectura > Alectura lathami. Next base: position 347,393 of record VXAV01010101.1, on the reverse strand, counting down.
GCAAGTGGAGGTGCAAGAAACAGGGACATTACAGAGGTTTTTCGTCCAGACATAAGTGGTTCTAGTTAATGGTCATAGTCTTTACCTGAAGATCACCTCTTTCTACATTTACTGTGTAGAGAAGTTTGAAGGGTCTAATTCAAAATCTAAGGTTTCTGATCCACGTGCATATTTGTATATGGCAAGTAAAAATACAGATGCTAGTTGATAACAGAAATAATTTCTTTTATAAATACAATTTTAAAACGCCTTTTCATTTGTGAATGTCAAAAATAATTACTGTGGAAAGCTTGTTCAAGGCAGAAGTGTAGTTGCAAACGCTGTAGAGGTCAAGAAGTGACTTTGCATAATATAAGATGGGAAAAATGGAGTTACAATAAAAAGATACAAAATTAAAAGAAAAGAATTTCTGTGAGCTGCATATTTTGTAGTTTGTTCTTTTTAAATGACATGCTTCCCTGAATCTTCTAAATACTTAGAGAATAACTGGTGTGGAAGCTGGTGTATAGTTTTTGTAAAAATCTATGCTGACTCTTACTGGCTGAGCGCTATATTTTAATTTTTTGGAATGCCAAAAGCAGCTTGGCACGGGATTGTACTAAAAGCTGAAGTAACTACCAGAAAAAGAGCATATTTTAGTTGTTAGATATGTATCCCTTCTTCATAAGATAATTACATATTTAATCTTTTTTTTTCATTATGTTGGAGCAGCAAGGAAGGAATGGGAATGCTGGGATTAATTTGAAATTGAGAGGACTCTACAAAGAGAAGACTCAGAGGGTGACTGACAGACTTGTAGCTTTGCAATTGGAGGGAAAGTTTGGTGGCAAACAACAGGGTCAGCTGGTGTTTCACCAACTGACGTGAACCGGAACGGAATGGCTCTCTGCTGGGGTGTTAAAAACTGTGCTGCAGTGTGGACAGGAAAAAAAAAAAAAAAAAGAAAAGAAAAGAAGCACTGAATCCCAAATCAGGAAATGACTTTTCCTACAAGCAATTGCATATCAAAGAAGTTTCTGGATAGCTACCACTTTGTTCACAAGATGTGATACAAGCATAATTGCAAACCTGAGTGCAAGAGTTTTCAAAGATTGTGAAGCCATTAAATTTCTAGGTAATGGTTAGTTTACAAATTAGTCCGTAATGAAACTTCTCTGTTCTGAACTGTCTTATGCCTTAAGTTGCTCTCTTATCTTTCTTATCTCCTAGTTGGTCTGTCTCTTTTGGTAGGTAAGTGACAGTTTTATGAGGATAATCATATGCAGTCAGAGAACATTGAACCTGTAATGAAGCACCAGGACTAAGTACAGATCTTTACCATTTTAATCAACTTTTTTGTTACTTACTATATTCCTCAGAGCAAACAGATGTGTAACGGCACTCATGAATACAGTTTTTAGTTTCCTCATACCCTCTGGAAGGCTTCCTGTGTTGTAATCCACATTTATGTGCTCAGAACTCTAAGCCCAGTGCATGTAATATACTTCATACTGACCACATGCTATGTGAGCATTAGCTGCGTTATAAATTGGTGTGAGGAGATACAACCCATCTGTGTTTGTGCTAAAATGAAGCATGGAAAGGCCTGCCTGAAATACTAGCAGTGGAATAAAGCCCTGTCATCTGTTAAAGGGAGGAGGGGGCTGCTTTCTGCAACCACAACCATGCTTTTTTTTTTTTTTTTTTTTTTTTCCCCTCTTATGAGTTTAGGTTTGAGGCTGAAGGAGGGAGGTGTGGAAGCTGTCCCACAGATTAGTTGGAGAGGTCATCAAATCACACCTCAAGTTACTGCAATTACTCTTCCAAGGGAGTTCCTTTCTGTTTGGGCTTTGTAGTCTTATGCTTTTCTTGCAAATGTATCTGTGCAGATATACCTATTTTCTTGCATTTGAGCAAGTTGGCAGAGTCTGTAACATGGAGACATCGCGGTCAGGAATATTAATATGGAGTAAGGTGTAATTCTACATGTAGCTTAAATGGATCTACAGTGATGCTGCTGCCAAAGGAGGTATGTTGACACTGTCACCCAGTATGTTAACATCCCCTCACCAGGGCACACAACCTACATCAGCTTGAACAAAAACCTGCAATGGCCCAGAGAAGTGATCTCACTGATCCAGCTGAGCAGAATGGGAATGGGAATCAGTTGTTCATGGTCATTTTGCTCTAGACACACATTTGCTGAAGCTGCTTGGCAGCTGTTCCTGGTTAAATCTGCCACAAGGTGGTTGTGTCTACTGCATGTTCATATTGTACTGAGTTGCCTTGAAGTAGCTGGAAAGCTGTAAATTCACACCAACCCCGTCAGCCTGTAAGCTTATTGTAGCACATGTTTTTGAGAGCATGGAGAACAAAGTGTGCTTGACTGATATGTTGTATGTGCACATCTGAAAAGGCTCTTGAATCTTGGATGAAAAGCAAATTTTAAATCCATAAAAATATTATTGATCATGGAACTGAGGAGCTGGGGATGGTGGGAATGAATGTGAGAACGTACAATTATAGTTATTGGAGTTGTTACAACATGCTGATGTTTAATGGGTAGAAAATGAAATCCTTGTTTGTGTATATATATATATGTGTGTGTGTGTAAAGGCTAATGCCATAATTCCCCTGGGTAGCAGACTTCGTAACTGTATGTGAACTTTAAATTGCCAAGCAGGTGAGGTGAATACAAGCTGCCACAATAAATTGCTAGCATGGTGGGCTCACCTTAGTGCTCTTTCTTTCAAATCTCAAGCCTTGTCAATGGTTCTTACAGGGTATTTAATATTTTAAAAAGTGGCATTTGCAGCAACATGCAGAAGGAACTCATAATAATAACTCAAAAATGCTGTCCTTTCTTCATGTGAGCCCATGTGTGTTTGCTGAATGTGGAGAAGCACAATTCTCTTTGTTAGGATTAGGCATAAAGCTATATTCAATTATACCACCTGGGAGTATCTCTTCGGAATTACTGCAAGACAATGTTTTAGCCTACTGTGCACCTATAATTGCATTAAACAATTTAATTCGTTTTCTGCCCCTTTAACTGTTCTTTTTTTCTTTCCTAAGACCGCATTTTCAATGTTTTGTTTGCTGATTTGATATTTGCATCATCTTTTTTTTTTCTTTGTAGTAGGTGAACATTATATAAGGTAATAAATATTGTCTGATGAATTTCATCTAACATATTAGACATAAATTTTACTAAAATGGATAGTAGCTCAGTGAATTTTTGGTATGACTAATATTTTTACCAGACAAAAATGGAAAAAGGTAACTTTTCTGTGTTGTAAGTAAAGTGAGAGCTGATAAACCCAATTAAAAACAAAATGGTTTTGAAAAATATCACATGGAGAAAAAAGAAAGGTCAGAAAAGATTAGAGCCTTCCTGTAAACCCACATACTAAGACTTTTTTTTATTCCTCTCAGTCTTTTTCATAGTATCAATCTGGGTAGACTTTTGGATTTAGTATTCAATGACGTAGTGAAAATAGAAAAATAACCTGAAGAAAGCTGTTGAATGATTTTTTTTTTTTTTTTTTGGTCAGGAGAATAAAAAGAACTGTTTTTAAAAAGAAGTAGAAAAATCCTTATTTTTTAATTCTGTATTATTTCATCTTTCTGTAGATATTGCAGGGAAGGGAATCAGTCTGTTTTTTTTTTCAATAGGATAGGCAAAGTTGAGAAAGAGGGCTGATTGCATTCAATGAGGTGTTACACTACTCTTTCACAACAGATTTTCAAAGTCAAAAATAGAAGATAAATGCTTGCTATTATGGTATTGGCATGCATTTTGATGATACAGCTCCTAATCGTGTATGTAAGACAGCTGAAAAATACCTCTGTTGGAAAGGCGTGCCAAGTGCCTGGCTGGGGCTTGTGTGAGCTCGTGTGCATGGCAGGTAGGGTGAACACATAGGTGAGGTGCAGGTGAAAAGCACAACCATGGATGCACCATCCTTGCTTGCCAGGTCTAGGCTGGTGGGTAGGCTGTCACCACTGCGTCCCTCAGTGGGGAGATCTGGAAGAAACAGTGACCAAGTGGTGGCTGCCATGACCTCTAAGCAGGCTAGGGGCCTGTACTTCACTCACTTACTGCACTCTGTGGCAAGTTAAATTTAGTGAAGAAATTTAAAATGTTTCAGGAGAGGATTTTAATCTCTTGTTAATGAACTTCTGTGCTTATAGCTAACACTGGTGAAATTGTACACGTGAATAAATTAGTGAATGGAAACCGCGTATTTTGGTTTACTTTTTTATGTAATTCAATAGCTAGGCTAGACCCTGGCTTCTGCTCTGTTACTGAGTTGTACTGCACACAGCTACAGAGTTTCTAGCACTTCTGACTTTGAGGCTTAGACTAATTCCATTCTTCATGTTTTCAGAATCTGAGAAGCATGTGGGTATTTGTAGGCTTTCTGAGCTACCTCAAAACAAAGAAACTCCATGTTTGAAAGCAATTCAGTATTAAACATTTATTTTGAAATGTTTTGTTTTGTTTTTAAAACATGGGGATTATGAATTTTTTTTTTTCAAATAGGATAAGACTCCACTTGTACTTCCTACATTGTGGGCTGGTGAAGGCCAGCTGATATTCAAATTTATAAGGCATTCAAATTTATAATGCTGCTGCAACACTGGCAGTCCTTTTGTTTGAGTTCTCATCTGGGAAAGGTGAGCAAAACTCTTGTGAGAAAATGATGTAGATGGATGGAAATTTATGGGATACAACAAGACGAAATTTTGAAATATATGTGAGTAGAGAATGGGACCTAAGAAAGGGGTGATGGAATGGTCACTGACCTTGAGAAATGAGGGTTAGATGAGAAAAGTTAACAAAGCATGCTTGAGGGCAGAAGGTTCCCTCAGATTTACAGCATTTCTCTGCCTCAAATCACATTCCTGCCTCAGTGTCCAAGGATGCAGTATCACTGAGCAGAAGGACCACATGTTCTTCCACCGGCATAACTTTCTCCCCCAGGCCATAGTCCTGTAGTGCTTGCAGACTTAGCTGAAACATCTGTCTTATACTTGATGGGAAACTTTTGTACCCCAAATAATTATAAAGACAGCAGTTTCATTGGGGAACAGAGCAGGGGAGTTGTACCAGCACTGCGACCCTTCTGTACCTACTGAGCATGAACAGGCAATAATGACGTTAAAAATTCAGTTTGAGAGACATATATTGAAACATGCCTGTATCTCTTTCATTAGGTAACTTAGGGTTTTTGCCTGTTTTGAATAGGTATCGGTTTAGGTACTTGCTTCGTTGCTGTTAGTCAACAAAGTATTAGATTAATTAGCTCAGTATTTCAACCTGTTGAGGCCTGCAGTTATTGTTACAGCACTTAACACATGGGCTGAGTTCACAACACAAGCTAATAATAACAAAAGCTTAACAGCCAAGAATTGCTTACTGTAGTGGTGGTGAGGAACGCAAAAATGCAGTTACTCTGATATTACTTGTGTGTGTGTGCAGCCCTTGGATTTTTCTCATACTCATTTAAACAAGAGAAGCAAGCTATTCTGCAGTGCCTTACCTGACATTAGGGCCTGACTGGGGCCACTGTGCTCAAAAAGGTCTGAGCGCTTTCCTAAGGTCTGCATGCCTCAGCAAGGCTGAATCAAGGCTTGCCCTTAAATCAAGGTGACTGTGCACTCTCCAAGTGGGTTTGTACTGGCTGCTGTGATAGTACTTGACTCAAATGGACTGGGTAGGTAGTGTTTGCAGGGTGGAGTGCTTTACTTGTTTCTTACTAAGCAACAAATTGCTCTGGGATGAGTAACGTCCACATCATAGAAACTCATCTACAAACACATACATGAGTCACCTCTAAGAAGGTTTCTTGTTGCCTAGAAGAAAAACTAAGTTTTTTCAAAGGAGAAAATCAGATGTGACTGATTCATCTGACCTGACATTCAGGCAAGTATTCAAAAAGTACATGGTAAAATTTTGTTGATCAGAGCATTGCTCAGGTGTGGAAAAAAAAATGCACCATACTTGCCCCATTTCCTTGAAAAATTCACTGTCAAAAATAATTTTTGAAACGATGTGTGTGTCGTTTGTTTGGAATTAGCACTTTCCTGATCAAACTCTTCTGCAAATATTTTTGCTCATGTCAAAATTTGCCACATTTACTCCCCAATGTTCTGAGCACTCCTATGACATCCTCAGATCTTGAAAGTGATTCTGACATTCATGTATGTTCACATAACAGAGTATTTTGCAGTGTTAAACTCCAATAACTTTTAGTCTTCTTTGATCTCTGAGGTTAGAATCTGTTTCTTGAGGAATATATCACCTTTTAATATAAGTCTTTTCAGCTCATTACAGTTGTTTAGTGAAAGTTTGAAACAAGAATGTGAAGGATTAGCCTACGTACATTGCATTGTGTCCCTCTCCCAGCCACAGTTGTCTCCACTGTTCCTCTGCATGCCTGAGCAACAACTGGGCAAATCTTCCCATGCTCCACTTTTGCTATACAGTTGTTTATCGATTGTACTGAAGACTGACATATTCAAAATAACAAGCAATATTTGTTAAAAGAACAGTCAGATTCAATTTACATCAGTTAAAATGAGGGTTGTTTTCCATCTGAGTATAGGCATATAAGAAAAAAACAAGTGTGAACTTGAAATGTAATTTCTTGAGCTGATTTACACAGTTACCCAGTCGTTTGCTTAATGTTTAGGGCAACATATAGAAAAAAAATATGTATATATTTAAGAATTAATTAATCAGCTGGCATACAAAGTTCACAAGCCAATAGTAATCTACCAGGTGGTTGAAAAAAAAACCTGTTGAGTGGTCAGGCTAAAGGTCAGTGATTTTATTCTACTTGGAAGTCAGCTACAAGTGCAGTACTTCAGGAGCCTGTCCTGGGTCCTATCATGTTTAATACATTTTCAGGGACTTGGAGGCTGAGATAGAATAGATGCTCCTCCCTGGAGGCATTCAAAGCCAGGTTGGATTGCCTGGTTGCCGTGGGCAGCCTGATCTAGTAGTTGGCAACCCTGTCCACAACAGGGGGGGCTGGAACTAGATGATCTTCAAGGTGCTTTTCAACCCAGGCCATTTTGTGATTCTATGATAGAAGGCACCATCAACAAACTGAAGGAGTCAATAAGCTTGAGACTAACGCTGCCATCCAGAAGGACTTAGGCAATCAGGAGGGGTGAGCCAAGACAGTCATGAAATCCAACATAGGCAAAAGTGAAGTCCTACAGCTAGGATGGACCATCCCTTTACAACAAAGCAGGAGAGGGAACAGCTCTGTGGCGAGGAGGTCTTGGCAGATGGTGATCTGGACAGAGCCAAATGAGTTCTGGCACCAGAGATAGCCAACAGCATTCAGGTCTGTATCAGAGAGCACAGTCAGGGGGTCAGGGCAGTGGTCTTTCTTCTCAGCTCCAAATA
>VXAV01010101.1:310807-322480 GCA_013399715.1 Alectura lathami | reverse complement strand
CATAGGGATTATAATAATCCCTTTTTTTTTTTTTTTTTTCTTAACGTAGAAACATTTATAATACATTTACTTAGGAAAAATATTAACTTTCCATTGATATGTATATTTCTGTGCAACAACCCAGTGAAGCTGCATAAAATCATAGCTCCCACTACAACCAGAATTATTCCTTAACTGCAGTCTCATATATTCAACCGTTTATGTTTGTTCCATTTTTTACCATGTAGATTTTCTTACTATAGTGTCTGAGCAGTTTTCTGAAGAGCAGAAAGTAATGTGACTAGAATCCATCATATTTGTTCTCGCATCCTTTCCCTATGGGAAAAATGAGAGTAGTGGAGATGCTTTGAGTTAATCAAAAAGTCAAAGCTGAAAATAACTGTGGCACACAGATGGCCTTCGGTTATTCAGGAAATACACTCCAAACACTTAGCCCTGGAGAAAGTGATGTTTCTAGTGCAGACGAGCTTCACCCTTGCTGTAGAAAATTTCAGCATGTCAGAGAAACAGTGCTGTTGGCGGCCTTGCAAAAGTTGGCCTTTCAGTTAACCTTGGTTGAAACAGTGACGTACCTTGAAGATAATATCTGATACCTTGGACAAGGATAAACACTGTACAGAGAGCCAGTTCAGGAAGCAGAAAACAGATTTGCTACCCAAACAGTAGACAATATTTTTTGAGGGAGGTTCTGCAACATAATGAACTTCTTAGTGTTTTCTAATTGCTGAAGGCTGCAAAACCAGATATTCTGTGTTGACTTCCTCAGCTCTGAATACTTCATGCAAATATACGATCACAGCCCCTTGGCATGAAATGGAGGACTTCATGTCAGTGCAGAAAAGCAATCCAACTGACAGGCTGATGTCACTACTTGAAGGTGCCTCTAGCAAAAATATTATTTCAGTCTGAGTTTTAGGTCTATCCTGATAAAATACCAGCTCTAATGTCATCCTCTGGCTAAATAGAAATACTAGCCAGCTAAGAAATGAGATCTCACATTTTCCACCTGGAGGGATTATTTTTTTTTCTTCTAGTATGGGTATTTCACAGCAGGCTCAGACCTTAAAGCTAACAGAATAATTAGTTTGACACCTTCCCACATCCTCCAATTGATCTAAATAAATAAATCCCACCCCCATATCCAAACAGTAATCTTTCTATGCCAGATTTTGCTCCTTAGCCATGTACCTGCTGTTTTTACCTCCGTGTGAGCCGCTTGTGTATAACTTTGGCTGAAATTTCACCCTTAACACAGAATGTGTCATCACTTTTAGTAATGTAGGTCAAGAGAAGAAATTAAATGATGACATTGTGCTTCTTACTGTGGCATTCCCCAGGAGTTTGTGTGGTCCCTAGTGATTGCCTTGAATCATTAATCAAAGGGTAACTGCACTGCACAGCTCACAATATATTCTCAGCAGGCACATGCATTGATGGTGCTGCACCAAGAGAAAAAGACTTAATTGCATTGACAGTACAGTTCTTTCACAGTTTAGAGTGTTTATCAAAATTGTGCTTGTAGCATCTAAAAATACTGTAATTAATGCAGATTTTGGCCTCTTCGCACACTGTTTTCTTTTTAGTTTCTTCTGTTAAAGAAGACAGCTGTTTGCTAGGAAAACAAATTCATCTCTTTTCCTTCTCTCTCGCCTCCTATTTTGTATTTGAGTGCATCAGTAGGAGGCTCACAGTTTGTTGTAAATGTTCATTCACAGTTTCTGCAGATTCCTACATTCATATTCAAAAAGGCAGAATATTTCAAGATGTCCTTCACATCAAGTTACTCTTCCTTCACATCAGACGTGTGGAATACAGTATACAGATTTCAAGGGCTTTTCTTCCCAAGGCAAAACAACGATCCTCAAGGGAACAAAACACATTTTCCTTCGGGAGAGTGTGAAGATTTGGTTCAGTCATTTCATTGTTCTAAAATTATCTCCTTTTATTGCTGATTTAAACATTGCTTGCAGGTATTAGCATGTAGAGTATATGCGAGAATAAATAAAACAAATCTTCTCTGATCAGATAAAGCATCTGTAAGAGAAGGTGAGGGAGATGCTGGTGAGGTGGCAGGTGAAACAACCAGGTAGCTGGGCCTTGGCTCCTGGGCAGGCCAGGATTTTCTTTTCACTATTAAATACTTAAGACTGTGAGAACAAGAAAGGGAACAAAAATGTGGTACTGGTCGTGTCCTGAGCTTGGACAAGTGCCCCTGTGTCAGGCAGCCTGCATATATGTGGGGACCTGCAAGTCCTTGGGAAACCTGACCTGCTTAGCTGCCAGCAGGCTGGGAGTAAGGGAGCTGTGGATGCTGTCCTGTGCAGAGGGAGACAGGAACATTGGAAATTTTTAATAAAAAGCCATCAGATTAACTGAAAAAAGACATTGAAAATAAATCTGTTTGAGCAACAAGAAAAAGGAGACAACATCTGTTTTGCTCTCATTTTTAGAGAAAAATAGTACTATCATGAGTGATTTTTGTTACCCATTCACTACTGTTAAATACAGTAAAGAGCTTTGCCCCTTCAAAGATCCGCATCAAGTTTTAAAATGTTCCAGGTGTTACATATTGTCTTGTAAATCTTGTGTTAGAGTAAAGAAGGCTTGTGTATGCAGCAGAGCATTGTAAGGCTGCAATTTCACTGAAATTACTATTATTACTTCATAGACTGCAAGAGTAAAGCTCAAGTGGTTGCAGTATATGAAATCCTAAGGTTAAATAATGGACTTCACCATAATGTTACACTGAATTTTATACTTCTACTGCTCATACAGGACTTGCAGCCCTATTAAGAAAGGAGCCTATTGAAAATCTTTATCATCTTCTGGCATAAAAGCCTGCACTGAGTGCAAGCAGTGAGAGGGCTCAAGATTGCAAAGGAGATGGGAATAACTCAAGTTCACCAAATGCTTTCTGCTTTCTGAATGAAATATTAAAGAGCCAAGATGCCAGTATATTGCTACTTTACAGTGGATGTAAGAATCAAGATTGTTTTCAAGTTTATTAATCCAGACTGCAGCCGCAGAATGGTCAATCGTGAGGATCCTCAGTCATTCAAATGGAGCCTGCTGAGCAGCACCAGAGCGAAAATGCTGGTCCTGTGGTGGAACCTGCACCCACCTCAGACTATGGGCACATTTTCACCTTCTTCAGTGAGGACTGGCTGATCAGGGATTCAAGAGCTATGCACATTTAAAAGAACAACAGCAGGTCCATGTCCCTCCTGTGCTGAGGCCTCCCCATCTGGACGCAGCACTCCAGGTGGGGTCTCACCAGCGCAGAGCAGAGGGGCAGGATCACCTCCCTTGCCCTGCTGGCCACGCTGCTTTGGATACAGCCCAGGATGCGGTTGGCTTTCTGGGCTGTGAGGGCACACTGCTGGCTCATGTCCAGCTTGTCACCCAGCAGTACCAAGTCCCTTTCAGCAGGACTCTGCTCAATCCTTTCATCCTCCAGCCTGTACTGATAGCCGGGGCTGCCACGAGACCTTGCACTTGGCTTTGTTGAAGCTCATGAGGTTCACCTGGGCCCATTGCTCCAACCTGTCTAGGTCTCTCTGGATGGCATCTGGATAGCATTTTAATGAATACCTGTTGTTTTGGGAAAGAAGGGGTGTGGGAAAACCTGCAACCAGAATGTAAATGCGTTGGAATGTGTATTTGAACTCCAGAAGAGAACAGTGTATGTGTCATAACCCCTTACTGTGGCCTCCTGGCACAGAAAAAATTTACAGGACAGGTAAAGAGAAATATTTTGGGGTGTTTCTTGAAGATACAATTTCTGTTATACTTATCTCTGAAAATTTTTTTTTTTTTTTTTTTTTAGCATAGAGCAAATCATTTTATCAGAAAAAAAAATCTATATTAACAATTTATCATTCAAATTTCACAAATGTTGCATTTTTTCCCTCTGTGAATTGAGGGATAATTCTTACCACAACTAAAAATATGTATGAATTAATTAATAATACATGCAGATCACTAAAATGATAATAAGTATAATTAAAGAAGAAAAATTTTTGGAAGAAAAAATTAATACAATTAAAAAAAAACATTTTGAATGATAATTTTAAATAATTACATTTTTAATGAAGGTGATCTTAACAGTAGATGTTCTCAATAGACTTTTGATGTACTTAAACCTTTCAATATCTTAAAATCGAATTGTGTATGCGATTGAATAACTTGAAGATTTTTGTAATGTTGTCCTCAAAAAATATTAGGCAGCCAGATTATCTGAGCTATCAGCTTCTATAATATTCCAGAATAGCTGGATTTTTTTTTGTTTGTTTGTTTTTGGAAGAAATATGCCATTATCTTCTCCAGTGCAAATTTTGCTTTTGGAAGTGCTGCCATGCAGAGTAGAGTAACCTTAATGCAATTGGATTGTGAGTCTAAAAATCACTGAGGAAGCAAGGTCTCCCTCGACCTGATGTGTCAGCTTGTGCTGGCATCTCTTTCCATTCATTAGCAAGACAACATTAAGAAGTAATGATGATGCCACTGCTGCTAGAATTGCTCCGTGACTTCCTTTTAAAGGGGGTGAAAAAGAAAAGAGCAAACATTCTGTACCTGATACTGTTGGAATCAACAGTGGTTTTGGCATCGCAAGATTTCTTTTTCTATGTATAACATGAGATGGAAAATGATGGGTACACCTTACGAGTTCTCCTTTGGCTCTGTTATAGAAGACTATAGGCAGAATTCAGAATTTTGTTTCATAATTGAAAATTATTTTCTGTCTTCAAAAACTGTAGCAGTCTGAGGCGTTAGATGATTAGGGCCAAACCCTCACTTTGCATTGAGCTGTTGTTTTGATTTATGACCGTAAGCTGCTGTTGAGGTATTTTCCAGCCTTTCAAAGAAGCTGTCATTATGGATGAGCATAAGGACATTTGAAAACCCTTTTACTTGCTGATGCTGGGAAATGCTGGCTTTCTTCTCCCCACGTCATTCACAGCTTCATTGATTTGTTAGCAATAGGAATGCTGTAATGCCATGTTGTTATGGTGATATTTCCAATGTCTTCAGACAAAAACAAACAACCAAACAACAAAAAATACACTGGCACTACAGCTGCTTCCTTACAGAAGCAAATGTGAAAGACATCAGAAAGCAAACAGTAAATGCTGGGCTTGGATCAGCCTGAAAGGGAGACTACAGTTACAGTTTACAGGTTACTGGTTACAGTTCGTTCAGCGTAAGATCATCTCCACACGGGCAGTCTCAACTGTTTCCTCCTGTCCTTGACATTTCTGTGATTCAGCAATTTACACAGCCTTTGATAAAAGTTGTCATCTTTAAAAATATACAGAAGCAAAACATCAGTCTTAGTTCAACCTTCACTCTGATTTTATTACTAGACTACTTCATGTAATCTAGCTTTTGTCCTGTGCTATTTTTAAAATGCTTAGTAACATCAAATGCTAAAACGCAGGTGCTATTAATAATTTTTAAACTCTGGTTACACTAATATTACAATTCTGAAGATATTCCTGTCTAATTTTAACACTTAGATGGTGTTTGGGTTGGGAATCCACAGGAAATATTTCTGGGGAAGAAGAAACCAGGGCAATCTGCAAGAGGTTCCTGTCAAACAGATAACTGCAGCTCCAATTGCTTTATAAAAAGCCAAAGCGTTGTTTCCAATAACCAACTGCTGCACAATACATCTTCTGATATCAATGTTTAGTGATAAAAAGTGATCTAAGGCTGCTGTCTGCTATACTGAAAAAAAACGTCAGGAAAATGCATCTTTTTCATGATGTATATACATTGGAAAAAGGAGTTTAAACCAATTCACTATATAAAAGCTTAGTCTGTTCCTGCCTTTAAATACAAAAGAGTAATTCAGAGTGATATTTCAGCTGTCAGTAGATTTCAAATGTTATAAAGGTTTTGTTCCACATTTAATTCATACTCTCAGCCCCTTTAGCAGTCATAGGAGTTATGAACAGTGTTGAATGCCCTATCTCTTGCTACTCATTAGCCTAACACATAATTTTGTGTGTTTTTAGATAAGTTACATATAAACTTTCTTCTTTATCCAGAATGTACAGATTTTGAGCACAACCAAGTAGTGTTTACTACAGCACCTGTGGTATTATATTACTACCTGGTATTATATCTTCCTTCATTAGTCAAACATGGTTCCTAGGAATGTTTCTTCTCATGTTTCTTCAGAAATGTAAGAGCAAACTTATAACAGCCCTGCTTTCCAGGAGGATCCAAAAAAAGTCTTGATGCCAATGACTGGAAACTGCCTTGGTCCTCGTGCTGCTGTGGCCATGCATTTTGGCATTTTAACAGAGTGGGTGCTGTTTGTGGAGCTGCAGTGCTTACTGCCTGGAAGTTCAGAGTTCACACATTTCCATCAGTCTTTGATACACTGTTAAAAGATATAAAATGGGCCGCTGAACTAGCAATCCAGAATCCACAGGGCTAATAACAGTGGGTCACAGTATTTCCCCAGCCTCACTTGGATGTTCATCATGTTCCTGAGGTTGTGGATCAGATCTTGTTATTAATACAATTGCAGTAAGTAACCTTTCCACACACAGACTGATCTTGAACACAGTTGTGTAGAAACTTCTCTTTCTGCTCAGTGTGTGGTGTTTTGTGTATTGCTGGGGCTTCACTGCAGTTCACCATTGTGTAACCAAGATTTCTGTGGACTCTCTGTTTCTGTGTTACATATAAACGGTTGTTAGAAGGATATGGAATGAGACCATTTCCTAATTGGAGACTGTTGCCTGAAATGCCATTTCTTTCCTGTGTTGCTGAACAAGATACCACTATCCTGCTCTGCAAACCTGCCAGTATGGTGTGTCCCCTGGGCCCCCAGTGTACCTCAAAGCATTAGCAGCATCAGACTCTATTAATAAGATAGAGCTTCCCATTACATTGACAGCTATCCCAGCAGACAGTTGGTACTATTAGTATCCCCTGTCTGACTGTACCTTAACTTATAAATGTGTCCCAGAGGGGGTGGACAGGGGGATTGGACTAGATGATCTTTCGAGGTCCCTTCCAATCTCTAACATTCTGTGATTCTGTGATTCTGTGACATGTCTAGCGTTAAAGTCAGACTTCAGCCTGTGTGTCTGAAGGTGTTGCTTTCATGCTGCCAGAGATCACCTCTATTGGTTTCACAGCCTGACTCGGAATCCTCTCCTTCTCTTCTGCCAATCTAAGCATAAATGCAGTAAGTAGTTTGTTATTAAGTTGGCTATATCTTCTCCCAAGTTCTCCATTTTTCTTCCAATCCCTGTTTTTGTTCTAATTCAAACTCCATCCTCATGACTCATCCGGCATAATAAATGCATGTATTTTTCCTTCTCCTTTTTGTCTGGGTTCCTTAAGCTCTCCTCCTTCCTAAAGAATCTTCACATCCCTCCCAGCCTGCCCTTTCCAAAATACCTGCTTTGCATTAGCAGGTTTCAGAGGTCCCATAATCACTTGGAATGGATAAGTGAATCCTCCAGTTTTATAGTATTGAATATTAGTTCATCGTAACTATAGATTTCACCTCCCTCCAGCACCAGTTTAACAACTACAGACACTAACCGCTTTCTAACAGCATGTGACTCTAGACCCAGTTGGTTTTTATTCTTCCAAACACCAATCCAGCTGCCTTAACAGATTTCAACACTGGCTGTAACCACTGTAGCTCCCCATGGCTGCCATTTCTGGGAGCTCATCTTTACACGTGGCCTGTTCAGTGGCTGCACAGTCTGCCTTAGGCATGTGAATTTTGACTGGCTTTGGTGAAACCAGGCTGTGCTTTTTAACACACCAGCCTCTCTGCATAGGCATTGCTCTTCAAAAGTCACAGTGATTTAGCTAAAGCTCAGATCTGGGTAGGAGCTGATTGTATTTCAGTGGTTACAGTCTTGGTAGCTTTTCTTGCTTGTGCTTTTCCCTGCCCTGCCAATTTTACCACTAGAAGTCACCCTTGTTTGTTTCCTTGTCCCTCAGTATGCAAAGGGCCATATGGACTCCAGGGTGAGCGAGTATTTGATGGGATGATTCAGTTTCACAAGGTGTAAGCTCAGGTGGACTGGGATGATCCAAATGCCTCTGTGCCAGTCCTTAGAACCCCATTTTGCTAGCCATAATCTGATTTCTACCGCAGTCACTTCTGTTTAACTTCTCAGTTATCTTCTTGTAAGAGTCATGCTACTCAGCCTCCTGCCTCCCTTCCTGTATTTTTTACAACACCACGGTAACAGCTGCCCTAGCTTGATCAAGCTCATAATTGGCTCTTTTCTCTCTCCCATGGCTTTACAATGGAAACTTCTTTTCTCAGTCTCTTCTCCAATGTCCACCGTTCCCTCATAGCAGCAGCTGTTTT
Organism: Alectura lathami; assembly: GCA_013399715.1. NCBI lineage: Eukaryota > Metazoa > Chordata > Aves > Galliformes > Megapodiidae > Alectura > Alectura lathami. Next base: position 314,127 of record VXAV01010101.1, on the reverse strand, counting down.
TCCCCTCTGCAACCAAGGTACATTCCCTGGCCTTGCACCCCACAGCGAGATCCCCACAGCACTTGTCCTCCCCTAATGCCCTGTTCTTATCTTCGTGTGCTCTCATGTGCTGCTGCCTGTTGCCCAAAATTCCTCTGGCCCAGGCCGCCCTGCCCATTAACTCCTCCTTTCCTGTAAGTAATTCACTCTTTTTAATACCCTCAAAACATAAAGCAACTTTACCCAAAAGACTTTAAGAGCCTCAGATGTCCAGGGGTCAGGACCCTGCTGTCCTGCCCATGCTTCTTCCACAGAAGACATTGTAACCTTCTTCAATCACTACAACATATTTCCTGGTGGGCTTGGAAATCCCTTCCCTGTCCTGCCTTGGCATACACGGGTTATGACCTTTTACCATCCTGGTATTCAAGTGTTCTTGTTCACTGTATGCGACAGTGATATAATTTCTATTTCTGGTCCGCTCAGGCTCTCACATTCTTGCTCTTGGTTGTTGAGTTGCCTGCATTCTCCATCAGTCTGTTACATGAAAAATGATGCCTTGTTCTGCTTGCAGGACCCACTTGGTGTAGGGTGGACTGAAGAGAACAGGTCTGACTTTGCTGATGCTTTTACTAATCAAAATTAAAAAATAATAATAATAGCACTAAAAGATAGTTGCTAGCATTTCTGTTGTGCTAGACAATACTTGGGAACATCAAAATGTGTTTTAACATTCACAAAGCAGCAGGGAGAAGCCAATCAAAGGCAAATCAGTCCCCGCCTGGATATTCACATGGTAGGTGCACTCTTATGTCCCTTAGTCTTTGTGGTGTCCCTGTATTGTTTTATGTCCATGTCGTTCTTTACATAATCCAGTTTCATGGGAAAGTATGCTTTATCTAGACTGAACAAGCTTCTTTTTGTACAATTCACTTTGCAGACAGAGTTGCATTTGTACAACTGTATCATGTATCAGCAAAACTTTGTTTCGTGAGTGTGCCTTAGTTTCTTAGTTTTGCAGCAGCTTTGCAACCTACTCATATTGCGAAGCATTTAGGTCCACTAATCTGCTAAGCTCCTGAGAGTCCATGACAGCTGCTTTCTGCAGTGGAAACAGTCATGGTCAGGCATGAACCAGGATTTTCTGTGCTGGCTACTGACTTCTACTGGCAAAAGTTCAGTGGAACTGAAGTGGTTTGTGGATACTCTTTCAGCTGTATCAGGACGATTGCATTTCTCATTTGAAGCTTTAGGAGATGAGCAAGCCTGTCAAGTCACTAAAATTGTTAGGAAGTTACATTCTGATGCTTTCTTTAGCAGGAAAAGGCTTGTTAATGGAACCTACAACAAGTAGAAAGGCCCCAGAGTAAGAACACACAAAAAAAAAAAATTGTTGGGTTTACTTTAAGTTTTGTAGTGAGAAGATTTTCTTCAGTGAAGATTGACTGAATCTTCACTTGGGGTGGGGGGAGGGTTGTCTATTGATTAGGTGTCCTATCATGAGCTCAACAGAGGGCCTGGTGATGAGTGTAGATACAAAATTAGATTTCATTGTGTTTTTTTGTCTCACCTATGATGAGTTTCCCCATTCAGTTTCATCAAGGTCGACAATCCTAAAGACTTAATGAATTGTACTTTTTTTCCCATATATGGAAGCCACGTCAGCTTTTTATTACTTGCCATCACAAACATCTTACTCTTAGCAAATATTCTCTGCAGTGTGCTGGTTTTCAGATGTTCCTAATAGACCTGAAATTGCAAGGCAGTGTTTCCTGTTCTCTTGTCAGAACTACTGGATTTGACGAGGAATCTATGCTGGATTTACTGAAGTTGTTTTATATTTAACCATATTTTAGTCAGCTAAATGGGTTGGTTTCTGTCTCTTTTTTTCTTTATTGATAACGAGTGTGTAATTCTGGAAGTCTCAGGTTATTCCACACCTTCTTCCCACCTGCAACTAGGATATCAGTTAGAACTCACTGGAGATTATTCCTTGCAGGTTTGGCTTGTAGGATCCCCAGGAGTCCTGCTGGCCTCCGTGGGGGGGAGAAACTGCAATACATGTCTGAATTTACCAGTGTTGGGTTTTAGAGTGGCCAAAGTCTGCCAGTTAGCCCCATCTGATTTAGGATTTCAAAACAACCAGGGGAATTGGTACAAAGCAGGTTACTCAGATATTTTCTTAATTATACCAGCTACAGAGTTTAAAAAAATTGATAGAATAAAAAAAAAATTCAGTAATGCAGATGGATGTGAAGCAATAACAGGAGTTGAAATTAATGTCATTCACTCTGCTTAGTGCTAAATAATCTATGAGGCTGTCTGTTTAAAACTCCTAGTATCAAGAATGATGTAGCACTGTTGAAGGAAGCTGCTACAGGAATGGTCAACAGTCTCTGACCACACGTGCATTTTTGGCAGGTTCATCTAGAATCTCCCTCTTTCTTTTGGGAGAAAAAAGAAAGGTGGCAGAGGTAGAAAAGGCTGACAGAGCTCATGCCTTGTGGAGTCTGTGCTCCTTTCTGGCCCTGCTCAAGACAGAGTGCCTCCTTCTTCCTTTAAAAGACTGAGGTTATAAGGTCCCCTATGGCTAGACACAGAGGTATCACAAGATATATGAGAGATTACATTATTATTTTCATTTCTCCTCTGTGAGAGTTGTTTCGTTTTGCTTTGTTTTCCTTTGGATCTGCAGGTGGCTTCTATCCTATTAAAGGATTGTATTCATGGGTTCACACTGAAGGTGGCTTTGAAAATTTTTATGATTTATCCTAGGCATAACCACACATGTACCTAGCAACACGACTGAAATGTTTCCCAATTTACCCAACCTATACACTTTAAAATGATGCTTAAACGTAAGTGGATAATGAGATTGAGAAATGAGGATTGGATTCCTTGGCACCTCACCCTTTTGTTGGATTTTGTACAAAAACCCAAGAACAAAAGATGTTTTTCTTACGCACCTACCAAAAAGTCAGCTACTCAGAAAAGTGTTAGCAGTCAGGACTGAGTTTGTGTTGTACTGGAACATTAAATTTTCTATTAAAGTTGGCCAAACTATTTTCTATATAGAACCATACTTTCTGTTTCCTGGTTTTGGTAGCCACCATCCTGTTAATTTTCATATTTTAAGCATGGAAAAAAAATAATATTAGTTTTGTTTTACTGAAAGGTGTCATTTTCAAAGAACATGTTCAGTTAGGATGTTACCTATTTATTCTTGCACTAAATTTGTCTAAGAATCAACATCTGTCCACCCAGATTTGTAGATAATCAGTACCATCAAAGTACATAAAAACCTTTAACCCTGACTGGTCTCATTTTTAGATATGGACTTG
>VXAV01010101.1:298084-309161 GCA_013399715.1 Alectura lathami | reverse complement strand
CTTGATTACAAGTAGAAACACAGCCAGGATGTTTGTATTTTATCCAAGCCTATGATATTACCTCATGTTATTCATGTTCCTCCTCAGGTCCTATAAATTTAGTGTAGTTTATTTAAAGGTATCTGGCTATTACCTACTTTCCACCCTTCTCATCCACATATCATCTGGATAGGGAGATATCTAATATGTCTCTGGGCAAATAGAAGCCCAGATCAAGAAGCCGAAGAAAAGAAAGGGCAGTTCATTATGACTTTGGGGAAGGAATATTTTACTTCTTACTGGTTAAGGCTTAACTTCAAAAAAACAAAATCAAACAAAAAGAGGACAAAAAAAAAAAATCACACACACAGGAAAACTGCAGAAGAAATAAACAAAAATAAAGAAGTAAAACCCACTAAGCATAGCTCTCCTTTGTCACTTTGAATTTTCACCTCACTTTGAACCCATTATAAAGGTAATGTTCGGAGTGCATATGCCTACAACTGAGCCTTTAGGTGCTACTTTTTAGCTTTGGTAGGTGTGGATGGCAGTCCCACCAACCCTCTGAAGAACAGTCTTGCCAGGCTGCCTGCCTCATTTACCCACCCATATTACAGAGTTTATTCCTCTGAACCCTTATCTACAGTACGTTTCTTTTCTTAAGGTTGGCCTTATTTAATTTATTCAGCTTTCTCTTCCCTTCTTCCCCCTACCTTATATGGTTTCCAATTTCATACACACACCTCTACCATTGTTTTACACCAATAAACCCAGCTATAAGAATGATTATATTACAACTCTCTTGTTTTGAGTCTCATTTCTCTTCTCTGTTGTCAAAGTACACTTCCTCTGATTCTGAGATCATCACAGTTCTCCCTCTTTGAACATTACTTTTCCCTTCTGCAGCTCTTCACTAGGGTGTTCACTGAGTACACTTACTTTGGCCACTGACACAGCTGTAGCTCATTGGAAGGTAATTGGATACCTCATACACCAGTAACTGACCGCAATATAGGCCAACTCTACCATTTTACAGCGCTCATATGAAGATAGGGAGTTGTTAAATCACTCCTAAAACACTTCCTAATGCCACTACTATCTATTAAGCACCTGTGGTGGTGAGTAAAATGTTAAGAGTTATCTTGATTTTAAAAAGGAGAAAACAGCAGTGTTGTATTATTTCTTTCAGTGACCAAAGGTAATAGATCTTTTGTTTTTAATTTAGCCTCTCTTTTCTGTTCTTGAACACATACAAGATTTGTTAACTAGTGCTGGTGGCCTTAAGAAATATCACTAATAGATTTTTCACTAGTTATATCGAATGTCAGTAGCAGTGCAGGCTTTGGCAAAGATGACGCAAGACCTTCTAAAATCTACCTAAGCACCTGAGACTTTAAGCCCATGTAACAGTTCCCACTGCTGTTCAAGGTAGGCTTTGAAATTCTTAATAATTCTTTCAATTTCTTCGGATTATGTTATGTCATGACATAAACTAAAAAAAAAAAAAAATTTATTGGCCATCCACGCATTTGTCATGGGATTCCCACAGTGTTATTTGTTCAAGTGCAGTCTTCAGCATTTTTTTTTTTAATTATTATTTCCAATCTTTGTAAGTTCAAGCTAACCTCTTGAAAAAAATAAAACAAAAAACCTGACCAAGGTGATGATGTGTTGTATGCTTGTCTATACATTATTTTTTCTTAGTTAGATTATGGTGTGGATGAACCAGGAGAATAGTATTCTACCATTAAGACAGACAAGTACCAGGCCATAATTCTACAGAAAAAAAAAATAGCTCTGGGAAATATTTTTATTTTCAGAGTAAGTTTAAAACTGCAATTTATACCATCTTAATATCTTGGGGAATGAAGCATAATAGAAGGCAGGGACTCAGCAGCCAAATGTGTTTTCTCTTGTAATATTGGAATGTGTTATACCCAAGTGGATGTTCTTTTTTTTTTTTTTTTTTTTTTTTTTTTCCCCCTTGGCACTTCTCTGAATAAGTATGAAAAGCTTTATAACATCCATTTCTTCTATATCTGATTTTTATTTTACAAGTCTTTTTGATATTTGTTAACTATCATTAGATACAGTTCATACTGTTACACAGATAAAAAGAGAAATTCTTTCAGGAAGTCTTTTCAATTGCACATACTGAGAGAAATCTGTGTTTAACTGGGGAAGCTTTTACATGAAATAAAAGTACTATTTGTTTTCTTTTCTATTTTACTTTATCTGACTGTGATTCATTTCTAGAATCTGTAAGTATAAGGTTATGACATTGCCTTTGATTTCAAGTCAGAAATTCCCCTATAAAGATTCTTGCATGATATATTCTCAGTTTAAATGCTGCTAATTGCCTTTACCACATTTCAGCAAACACTTGTGCTCATCAGTATGCTTTAGAAATGAGAATTTTTACTTGCAGTGGAGCTGAAATGAGCTATCATACATTCTTCTCTAATGTCTAGACATATACTGATCACAGTAAATCTGAAAAAAGAAAAGAAAAAGAACAAGAAGGTCTTGTGAGAGATAATGAGCCCATGAGAATAAGAAGACATTGCAGTTTTACAAAGAGAGTAGGGAAAGTGCAAGGTGCCTTCTGAGTCATTGTTGGGGATGAGACTGGCAGGCTCCTGGCTGAATGAGACTGAGCTTGTCTCTGCTTCAGCTTCCACAGCAAGCCTGAGCCCCTTGCAGTTTATGGACAACTTGCAAGGCATATTGGGTTGGGTTTTTTGTTAGTTTAACATAATGCAGCGGTTCCCTAGGGGGGCTGCAGAATCATTCACTATCAGCTGTCATGCTTTCAGAGTATTTGCACACGGTTGCTTTGTAAGGTTGTGCTTTATCTCCCCAGATGTATACCCCACGTCACAACTTGGGTAATGAAATCAAAATTCACCACTTTCTTTTGGCCTTGGGAAACATCTTTCTCTTCTTTCTCAATGTGTGATGGTCATTAAGATGATATGGTTTTGCAGTTACTCTCAAAAATATATTTCCTCTTGGTTTTAGACAGGGAGAAATCTTTACCAGCAGTTGGTAGAGGATCAGATTCATTGCTGTGCAGCTCTACCTAAATCTACTCTTACTCTGTCCACCAGAACTCAATTGGAATGGTTCCTGGGAAAACTGCTGGAATTAGAGTCATGTGAAACTTGAGTACTGCAATGATAAAACAGACCTATTCCTTTTTTAGCTGTTTTCCTGCATTGCTGTTCATATTTATACTGCTTCTAGAGGTGTGCTTAGTAACTGTGCCCGTTATGAATGCTATCTTTGTGGGCTTTCTGGATGCCTACACAAGTCTTTGAAAAGCCATCTGGTGAAATGTGCTTTGGATTGTTATTTACATGGCATTTAACTATGCCTGCGTAAGCTTCAGCAGTATAATGGAGACAAACAGTTTCTACTGAGAAACTCATTGAAACCAAGTTGTATAGCAAGCTTTATCCAACCAATTAAGAAAAGAAATTGATATTAAACTGTAGGGGAATTCCACTAGAAAACATGAAAGTTTTTAGTTACCTTTTTTAAGAAGCACAGCCAATCTCAGCAGTTGCCATGAGCAGTATCTTCAACCTTGGACTTCTTACCTTAATCCTCACACCCTTTCTATTTCAGATTGTTTTTCTTAGGGGATGTTTTATTTTGTTTTCTTTACAGCAAGCTAAAGGAATAGAAGTGCTAGGAACAGAGTCGCATTGACAAGTTCCCCAATATAACATACAAAGGATTAAGGCAAAGCTGTTAATTTTCTCTGCTTCCATTGATGCAATTTGGAATCATTATGATGCTGGCAAAGGAGACTATTTAGCTGCGTTATTCTGTTGCTATTTATAAATGGGATCTCATTTAAATTTAGAACACAAAACCTTCCTGGGTGGAAAACTGCCACCTTGTGTATCTGCACGCAGTGCAGTGCAAGAGATCCAACGTGATCACAGTCAGTATCACTGCTGCAATACAGAAAGCAATAATGAGAAGAGCACTGAGCTGCCCACAGGGCTCAATTCTGTAACCTTGTCGCATGCCAACCTATGTCCTCATCGGTGATGTCTGACGGGGACTACATGTTTGAACGCATATGTTTGAGGGATCATGGGACAGCTGATGTTCTAAGTGGCTGCCCATCTGAACTGTGGGAGCTCTGAGCAACAATGGGTTGCCTCCCAGCTGCACCCCAGCAGCACAATGAGGTGAAAGAGGATGCCTGCTCTCTCTCATCCTCTTCCTGCCTCCTGTCCTCCAACTCTTTCCTCACCTAGGAAGCAGGCTAGGCTTTTGGATAAGGAGGCTGCTGGGGAAGGGCAGCGGGAGTATGGGGAGTACTGGGTGCTCCCTAAGGCTGCCCCGCAACTCCTGTGTAGTTAAGGAGAACTGGCTATTGCCAGCTTGTGTTTGCACTGCTACCAGCACTACAAACGTAGGCTAAAAATAGCTAGAACTTCAGTGTTGCTGCAAATGTGCAGAGAGAAAACAATGTAATTAAACAGGACTGCTTGTAGTTCAAGTTAGGTATTTTGGATATTGATCTAATTAATACTTCTCAATCTGTCCAAAGTCTTTCTAAGGTATGTAAAGCCTGAAGTCCCAAATCCAGCTCTGCTTTTACTGTTTTGAACTCTCAGAATTTATTATAGGTAGTGCTCTTCATCCATGCAGAGCAGATTAACCTGTTGCATTGACAATGAGTTCAAGGATGTAGTAAAAAGAATCCAGCAAACATCTTTGTTATTTTTTTACATAGCAGTTGTAGCTAGGACCTTTAATATGTCCAAGTAAATGCCACTTTTATCTAAACTGAAATAAAGAGTGCATTTATGAAGATTTATGAAAGCTTTTTGCCTTATCTGTAATTTTAGTGTCCTGGTAGCACTTGATACTGTCAATTTCAAAGCACCTTACATAAGCAAACATTCCTTAACATAAATCATATGAAATGTGATTGCTCCCAATCAGAAAGACTATAGAGTGATCCAGGCATTCTGAGCTGCAATTATTTTGTGTGGGGGAGGCTGTTTCTTTCATTTTAAGTTACGTATCATTTATGAAGTAGTTGGTATTCAATAGCGGTTACACAAAAAGAGTTCAGCTACATAATTCATAATAGTTTGACCACTTTGGATTAACAAATTACAGCCTGCCAACTAAGCAGCACTAGCTTACTAGGGACATTCTGTAATATAACTGCATTTATATGCAACTTTCCTTGATGTTGCACACACATGAAGCCCCTACAAATCACCTATGCATCAGTCTACAATATCTTTTGTAAGATTTCAAACTGGCAGTCTGCTGTTTATATTATTGTAATATGAGTTTTCTACCTTTTGATTGTGGCAGTTGTAAGGAAATTGTCTTTTTCAAATAAGAATAATAAGGAAAAAAAAATAATCGTTTATGGTCTTAGAAGGGGATTTCAGGACACTGGATTGTGTTTTAACCATATCAGAAGGATGCATTTTATTATTTGTTTGCTCAAGTTTGAAATGCAATATAATTCCCCATATTGCTAGAAATTTTAGACTTGCAGTGATGTGGATGCCTGCAGTGGCAAGAACAATGTATAGTGTGAATGTTCTTGTGCTTTTAATCTTTTTTGTACCTTTGAAGCATCCTTGAGCCAGCATAGAAACACAAGTTCAAAGTGAGTAATTCAATATCTGTATGAACAAACAGAATAACTGGTGAAGTCTTGTGCTGCTACAGGGCTGTTATAAAATTCCTATGAGTTCAGTGAAGCCAGTACTTAAAACTCCAGAAAATATCTACAGAGGATAGTTGTATTTTCACCTGCACTGAATATATTCCAAGTTACCTGCTTCACTGATAATTTATAGAACTGATAGTTTATTAATCAGTGACTGATAATAAACTGTGACAACTTCGAAAGACTTGAAAAGTTCTTTTTAATTTTGGACATCAAAAACATTTTTTTTTTGTTTCAGTTCTCCCTTATATGATCACACCATGAATTCACCATGTCCAGCAGTGCGGGTTTTCAGGCTGTAGAAATACTCTTCTGGCATCAATGGCTGCAGAATCTCTGCAGATGCTGCTTGCTTTGAAAGAATTTTCTTTCCAAAGGAGGGTCAACATGGTTTAAGTGGCATACCATAAAGGTCTAAGCTGACTTAACTGCAGGATCTGTCCACACATATTCAGTTTGTGTCCCTTCTTTTGCACATAGCTCATCCGGAAGACTCACTTTTCAAGCACAGATGTGGTGATGGGAATATATGATGAGATGTTCAGCACAGCTTGATTCCCTGTGCATCAGTGTTGAGCTACAATCTCCTCCAATTTCAAAAGTGAAAATAGGACTTTTTTATAGCAAAATGTGATGAACCTCCCCCATAAAAATGCATTGTCAAGACCCTCAGGGCAGCAACCCGTCTTTCTGGCCCTACCCAGCCACCCCTGAGGCCTTCCCTAATCTTCTCATGGCCCAGGACCCCATTTCAACCCCACCAGGGCCAAAAGTCCCTTCCCAGCTATGCTCTAGCAGTCCTAACGGACTCCTCAAGAGAGAAAGATCTTTGTGGTTTTAGTCAAGTTCTGGTCAAGTTCATTAGTCTGAGTAATAGCATAGTGCTTTAATCCATTAGTGAAATACCCATGACAATGTCACCTTTCCCTAAGCTGCTAGGGATTCAGCTTAAAGCTTCTTGTACCTTCACTGCTCTCTTTTGGAGATGGAAACATTTCCATAGTAGTTAAGTAACAGATGCATGACAGTGTAAGGTTTCAAAAGCATTGCTTTCATTTTGCGGGGTCCCAGGTAAGCTGCCAGTGTGCCCCTCTGAGACTATATGCATCTATGCCATCGGAGAGAAACAGCAGGCCCAGGAAAGAGGCCAGCGACTAAATATATAACAGACTTGTGCGAAGAGAGTGATGTGATGTTTGAAAAAGAGCATGTGTAGCCTGATGGGGCATTTCGGATAAGACCTATATTTCCTGATAGTTATAAGATACAGTGGCCATTGTTTTAGCACCTCCAAGTGGACATTTATGTTGCACAATTACCAAAGGACTTCAAATACACTGGGCTTTATTCTGCCCTTCAGAGTAAATTCATTTGATGACAGGTACTTGTAGACAGAGAGTACAGATCACCCCCTTATGTCTTCACATCTCCCTTTTTAAGCAGCAAAAACAGTTCTGGTGGTTGGCTTCCAACAGTTTTCTTTTTTCACTTTTGAGGTATTTTATCCTCGGAGAGCACTAGTTTTATGACTTGGATTGTGCAGGCTGGCATTCATCTCTATCTCCTAAGCACATAACATGAATAGCATTGTGATATTTAGTCTCAAAAATACATGCCTGTGAAACTGTAAAACCGATGAAAGGGTGGGCCAAGGATAGAAGATTTTACAGCAGGCAGAAAAATGGCCCTGCAATGACTATGATTGTATGGACGTCATGTTCTGGTAGGTGGGGAAAAGAAAATAGATGGTACAGCTATAATCAGTGGCATGAAAATAATCGTATTATCAAAACTCATAAAGTAATGAGGAATGGTGGGGAAGCCAGATTTGTTGAAACAAATTTGTTTCAATTTGTTGAATCAACTTGCAGTGAACAATGATGAGTTCCGTTTTGCAGAGGTGAAATAGTTGTAGGAGTTGACACAGTAATGGGGGTGAAACAAAAGTTCTAGATGCTCATCCCCCTAACATTAAACTTATTAAAACTTCATGTTTGGAGATGCACTGTTGAGCAATAATGCTCGTTTTCCCTAAGAGTTAATTGCATCCATGTGGGCACCAAAGTGAGTTAAGCTTGCATATCCACTGCTCGTCTTGCTGTTCAGTCAGGCTACATTGGGCCTCACAGGGAAAAGAGGTGTGGAATATCATCTCAAAAGCACAAATTCCTTCCAAGGACCATCCATTTGAGACAGCCCATGTAGTGGGATTTATCTAACTGCTCTGGAGCTTAAATAATACACTCTACACTTCTACTGTGAGAAGAGTCTCATTCACTACATCTGTTCCAAAGTCAGTCTGCAAACCTTGCCTTGCTATGCTTGGAACGGGACAGGCACGCTCACAAGATAGTTCATCCTATTTATGATGAATTTTCCTTGAAAGGTTTAGAATACAAGCCTGGAGTTCTGAAACTGATGAGGGGTGTGAGTCAGATCCAAACTGAGACATCCAAGAAGATGCCAGTGTGTCTGGAGATGGTGCATGGGAGCCTCTTACAGTCAATGGAGGTACAGTCAATATATGATGGAGCAGAGGTTGCTGTTCAACTGACCAGCACAAGTGGTTGCTTATGGGGAAATGACACTTCCTGTCCCTGCTGGAGATACTGACTAGATCTCCAGTGATTGTAAAAGGACTACAGGCACCCAAAGTTAGGTCTTTGAATAAAGAACGGCACCTCAGCACTACATGCGTAAGTTACGGAAGTTAAGTGAAGGAACTTTACAGATAAAAGAGAAATAAAAGTCTGTGTTTTTTCCTTAATCCTACTTAGAATTTTCTTCCTCAAAGAACGTCCATCCATTTCTCTGCTTTCATTACAGCATTTGTCTTTAACTGTTTCTCTCTGCTTTCGTTTAATTAAAAATGTGCCTGTATCTACAAAAAGAAAAAAAAAACAGTAACAGAACAAGGTTTGTATTTTCAGATGTTAAGGTGGCAATATAAATTTCTTTAAAAGAGTCAGATATTCTCTTAAATATTCATTTTTAACTTTTTCCACAGATTAACAACTTGTCAGTCTTTGCCTAGAATACATCTTCTTTTGAATGGTTTGCCTAGATGCTTTGTTAAAGAGGTTCCCCACCCCTTTCTTCCTGAACATGCATTCTGAAAATTGAATGAATGATACAGACAATTGTCAACCTTTTTCCATCTGCTGAAATATTGACTTAGTACTTCAATTTGGATCTTAGTCTGAGAATTCGGCCCTAGTCCTGCAAAAGATGTATGTGTATGCTCTACATTTAATGACACGAATAGTTATACTGAGATCTGGGAATGTATTACAGGTAAAAATTAAAGAGCTATAAATCTTTCCAAAGTGAGACTGAAAGCAGGAATTTGACTAAATGCTCATAGAGGATCAAAAGTAGTCAGAAGATGGCATGCTACATTTGTAAGATCTGTCTGATATATTGATGTTCTTGCATTAAGGAATTTATTTTTTTTTTGAATTAATGAATTAATGAAATTAATTAATTCAAAATTTTGAATTAATGAAAACGTTCTGTAATTTTCATATATATCCTTTATAGAATCTATTTGTCAGCAACTGAGCCTTTAAAAACTAAGTCAGTAGTGATGCTTTGAAAAAAATAAGTTATAATTTATTATTCATTCCATAACCTTGCTGCAAATTCTTGTACTTACAGATGAAATGCATTTGTGTGTGTAAAATTATTTTTTAAAAAGCATGAAAAATCTCCTTGCTTACCCATGCATCAGTGCTTCTATTCCCAATTTGATGTTAATTTTGTTTGTGTCTTGGTATAAAACTCAGACATTACCAACATTTTTACAAGATTACTGTCAGGTTAAATTTACATTTGAAAAGTTTTCCTGGGGTTTTGCTGGGTTTTGTTTTTTTCTTTTTTTTTTTTTTTTTTTTTTTTTTTTTTTTTTTATGCTCATTAGGAGTGTTAACTCTATTGGATGTCAAAAGAGTTATTTGTGAAAGCTGTTAACATGCCCAGCCATGTGCAATATTTGAAGTGTTTGAACCCATAGTTTCACTTCTGAAAATGTGTCACAACACAAACTGAAAGGCTTNNNAAGAGATAACAACTAAGAAAGATTTTCTTTGTGATTTTGATTGTGTATAAATGTCCATCAAAATATAATGCCAGGGATAGAACTGATAGATTCAGGTACCAGAATGAAGGAAAGAAAACTCTTTAGAAGGACATTACTATCAGTGTGTTCCCGTGCGGGATACAGCATAGGGATGTACCACTGGCTGTCGTGTTTGCACTGCTGCTTCCACTATCAGTGACATTACAACTATTTGTGCAGATATTTTTTTATATTTTCATATTGTCTCTAAGCAAGCAGAATGCCTTCTGGCTTCAGTATACTTTTAAACATTATTCCACCTGCTGTTTTGTACTTCAGTTTGCCATAGAAATTTTTGGCTTTGGATGTATGTTCTGTTTTCCTCTTTACATTATTCGTATGTGTGGTTCAGTTCTTTACTATAACACAGGGTTGAATAGGAGAAGGTAAATTCCATCACCCTCTTGATTATACGCAAACATACTCAAGTGTCTCATATCACTGAAAGCTCACCTCTCTGTTTTTATGAGGCCCTAACATATAAAATTCAGTATATTCCAAAGACTGTATTAGTGGTAGTATACATGCTTTAGCCTTAGTTTTAGTTTAGAATATCTGATGTTGGTCAACAACTTGTCTTAGATAAGCAGGAGAGCAAATTGTTTTCCCTGTAGAAGCAATGTCTGCCGAGAAGTTGCGGTCTTGTTTTCCTCACGGGCATTCTAGAACTCCAGTTTTAGGTGGCCTTTTCCTCGGCTCTAGGATTCCAGGACTTCCTTTAGCTTTTTACTGAGAAGATCCCTCTCTGAGTTCTAACCACCTTCCATTCCAAACTTTCAGTGTTTTTTTTCAGCTTTAGCTTCCAGGATAAAGTTGGTCAAAAATCACATGGGTAATATACTGGAAACTGAACTAAAATGGTAATTGTCCCTTAGCTGTTTCCTCCAGTTTCAGCAGCTCACTTGTGAAGCGTGGAACCTTGAAGGAAGATGCAAACCTATAAGATTGGCAGTCTACTGAACCCATAGCCTATAAGCATTGCATAGGTGTGACACTGAAGAGTTGGAGTTCTTCAGTAATTTGTAAAAACAGTGAATGAAACAAGTCATGAGATCATACTTTTTCTCCANTATTGTGTGAGGAAGTAATTTGTAAAAACAGTGAATGAAACAAGTCATGAGATCATACTTTTTCTCCATCGCAGTGACTTAGCTCTGGGAAATAAGAGGGGTGGCTTTAGGCAGAATCAAGTCTCCTCTGCCTCCTTCATTTGCTTTAAAGGGTACTTTCCTCCTCTCCTTGTATTTTCAGTTGCTTTTTTT
>VXAV01010101.1:276500-289905 GCA_013399715.1 Alectura lathami | reverse complement strand
ATAATGTATATATAAAATTACATATATATTAGATATTATACATTATATAATTATTTTAGTTGGAAGGAACCTTTAAAAGTCATCTAGTCCAACTCCCCTGCAATGAAATAGGACATCTCTAGCTAGATCCGGCTGCTCAGAGCCGTGTCCAGCCTGACCTTGAATGTCTTCAGGGACAGGACATCCACTCACCTCTCTGGGCAACTTGTGCTAGTTCTTAACCATCATTATCGCAAAGAACTTTTTCCTTATCTCTAGGCTAAATCTCCCTTCTCTCAGTTTAGTCCTAGTCCCATCACAAGAGTCTGCCCACTTCTTTCTTATAAGCCCCCTTAATATATTGAAAGGCCGCTATCAGGTCTCCCTGGAGACTTCTCTTCTCCAGACTGAACAGCCCCAACTCTCTCATTCTGTCCTCACAGGGGAGGTGTTCCACCCCTTGGAGCATTTTTGTGGGCCTACTCTGGACGCGCTCCAGCAGGTCCATGTCACACCTGTACTGAGGATTCCCCATCTGGACACAGTAACCCAGGTGAGGTCTCACGAGCACAGAGCAGAGGGGCAGGATCACCTCCCTTGCCCTGCTGGCCACGCTTCTTTTGATGCAGCCGAGGATGTGGTTGGCTTTCTGAGCTATGAGGGCGCACTGCTGGCTCATGTCCATCTTGTCATCCACCAGTACCCCCAAGTCCCTTTCAGCAGGACTCTGCTCAATCCTTTCATCCCCCAGCTCGTATTGATAGCGGGAGTTGCTGTGGCCGAGGCTCAATACCTTGAACTTGGCTTTGTTGAAGCTCATGAGGTTCACCTGGGCCCACAGCTCCAGCCTGTTTACATCTCTCTGGATGGTAGTTCCCTGGGTCATCCTTTCTACTCTTCTTAAAAATGGCTGTAACTTTGCCCTTCTTCCAGTCACAAGGGACTTCACCTGACTGCCGTGACTTCTCAAATATCACAGAGAGTGGCTTGGCAACTACATCAGCCAAATGGAATGCATTTCCTTGGGACTCGTAGACTTATGGTTGTTCAGGTTCCTCAGGTGGTCGCAAACCTGATCTTCGCTAACAGTGGGAGGGACATTGTTCCCCCCAGTCCCCACCTTCCAACCCTCGATGGGTGCATGAAGAGCAGTTGTCATTGAAGACTGAGGCAAAAACTTGTTTAACACCTCAGCCTTCTCCTTGTCATTACCAGCCTGTATTGCTTGTTAGCTGGGGAATGCCTTCATAGACTTTCCTTTTCCAGTTGATACACCTCTAGAAGCCTTTCTTGTTCTTCTTTGTACCTCTTGCCAAGTCCAGTTCCAGTTGGGCCTTGGCCTTCCTGACCTCATCATTACACAGCCTTCTGCTAGAGGATATACTGTTTTAATGTCTATGATAGGTTAATATTGAACAGTAGTTTTAATCTTAGGGCAATATTAAGTAAAATTGGGTAATAATGTTAGGATGACATTTAGAGATCCCACACTCAGCCCGGTACCCCACCAGACTAAGCACAGTACAAACAGGAAAGGACAATCCTTGCACTATAGCAGCGTTAGAATCTTAAGTACAGAACAATGCCTGCTTGAGAAGTTTAGTAGAAAATAAGCAGGAAAATTCACCAGCAGTGAACATAAATGTCTGTCATTCGCTATATATAACTGCATGAGCTGCTTCTTAAAGTTATACTACTGTCATGGTTTCTAGCACAGTCAAATCTGCAAATGCTGGAAGAGAAAGAATTAGGAAGCTGAGGGGGGAACGGAGTTAGGGCATCTGACTTAAATTGGCCAAGGAGGTATTCCATACCATATACATCATGTCATGGCCCTCCTCCTGCTTTCCGGTGAGCGGGGGAAGCCGCAACTTTCATGACTCTTTTTCCCCTTCTGGGTTGGGCTTGTGTGTGGGTGAGCAATCGCCTTTCTCTGAAGTCACTGTTTCAAATTATTAATATTTTTACCCTTTTATCCCCTTTACATTTTTATTATCTCTGTTCCTTATCTATTTTAGTAAAATAGTTTTTATCTTAACTCCCGAGTTCCACCTTTTTTCTTCCTCACTTCCTGCCTCCACCCTGCTGACACCCGCTGCTGGCGATATGCTGGCAGGCCCGGGCATCAGCAGCTGGGGCCTGGGAGGGCTGAGCGAGCGACTGTTGGGAGTTATCATGTGTTAAACCACAACTACTGAAAAAAAATAGGGTTACACCTAAGTAGTTAAAATGGAGTTTAAGCCTTTAGTAAGCTTTTATAAATCTTAGATGATTTCTGAAATTATTTTGGACTGCCTTTGTTTTTGTGGCGTTATTTTTTCACATACTCTTGACGTTTTGTTACTTGAGTATTATTTGTGACCAGTGGCGTCTGGTCAATTCTCCAGTTCTTTGAAGGTTTGGCTGTTGTAATATACTGCTTTGTTTTGGATGGAAAAACTATTAAGTCATTACAGAAAGATCCTAAATCATTTTGAACACATACACATTATTTATTTTTATGGCAGCTATTGAAGGATGGTCATTTATTTCCAACTAAATAAGAAAACAAAAAGTATTGGTTTAGCCATATAAAATTCAGGGCCACTTTTATAGACTTACTGGCATTTAATTTGCTAATGATTGCCTTAGAGAGATGCAGAGAACAGTGAATATTATGAAGATTCTTTTATTGCTAAACTGATCTTTGATCTTTAACTTGATGGAGTACAGTAAAGTACTTCGTATTTAGGAGAGAATATGCTATGCTGAACTTTCTGAGACTAACCTTTACGACTGGGAAAACATGTTAAAGTGGATTTTACAACACTGACTTTTTACAGATTCAAATTTCTAATTGAAAAATTTAAGAGTTTTGAAGTAAAATTATGAACAAATAAAAGTCAGAACAAAGTAACAAATGCTGAAAAGATTACAGAATCATAGAATGGATGAGGTTGGATGGGACATCAGGAGGTCATGTAGTCCAATGCCCCTGCCTAAACCAGGGTCACCTAGAGTAGGTTTCCCAGGACTGTATCCAGTCAACTTTTGGATATCTCCAAGGATATAGACTTCACATCCTTCCTGTTCCAGTGTTTGTCTTCCGTCAAAATAAAAATTTCAGTTGGTGCCCACTGCTTCTTGTTCTGTCACTGGACATCACTGCGAAGACTCACAGAGCATCTTCTTTACTCTCCCATCAAGTATTTATGCACATGGATAAAATCCCCCTGAGCTGTCTCTTCTCCATGCTGAAAAGTCTCAGGTCCTCATCCTCTCCTCTCCCCACAGGAGAAATGCTCCAGTCTCTCCAACATCTTCATGGGTACTTACTGGATTGGTTCCATGTCTCTCTTTTACAAGGGAGCCCAGACCTGTACCCAGTTCTTCAGTTCTATCATTGCTGAGTAGGCAAGGGTCATCTCCCTTGACCTGCTGGTAATGCTTCTCCAAATCCAAACCAGGAGACTGTTGTCTTTCTTTGTCACCAAGGCACATTGCTGGCTCATTGCTGGTCCTTGGTATGCTCCAGGACCCCTAGATCATCCTTGGCCAAGTCACCTTCCAGCCAGTCAGCCTGTACTGGTGCATAGGCCAGGTAAAATAAATAGATAGCCACAGATTAAATATTGCTAAATATAACATTCATATATTCTTCTAATAATAGTTTATGCAATAGGAAAATAGTCAGCAAATTTCTGTAGGAAAATAAAGATAAATTTGGAAAGACTTCTTCAACTGAAATGTATGGTTTCTGCTGATAAGAATAGCACACAAATAAAAGCATAGAGGGCTTGGAGGCCTTTATTTTTTTTTTTTTCTTATAGTAAAATGCACAGTTCTTTTTTTCATTTTTTGTTCTGCCAACAGGACCACAGTTCCACATAAGCAGGTTACAGCTACACGAGTCTAAAATAAATCTTCATTTTCTCTCCTCTCTCTTCTATTTTTCACAGAATGGTATTATTTTCTGTGCATGCAAAAATACATATACACAATATTAAGCTTCTGATTTTATTTTTAAGGTTTTATTTCAGTACTTGTGTAAAAATATTTCATAATCTAAAGTCATGGAGCCTGTTAGTAGTTAATGGCATAGGGAATGAGTAAAATTCTTTAATAATCCTTTTATTTATCATAATGTGTATGTGTCGGTATCTTTCTCTCATCCCTCCATGCCCCATCTTGACCTGAAAGGTCGATAAGGTAGAAGAGACAGGTCAGGCCCAGTATTTGGAAGATACCCAAACGGATTTTTTTTGTTCTTGCCAAGCATGTGAATCTTTGCTGATGTCTAAATTACAGATTTTTTTCAAAAAAATCATTTTATTCATTTGACTTGCTCACTAAGAAGGTAAACAAGTGAGTAGATGAGGGAAGACATTATTAGTATTAGAATACAGCCTGCTTTTTGATAGGTTTACTGCTCTGTAGGGCATGAGGTCAGAGGTTTGTGGTTCTTTATCAGAATTTAAATTCAGTCTATTAAAAAATAAAACAAGCTAAAATACTTCTGTAAACAAATAGCTACTAGGGGAGAGATCCATCTCTGCTTCTTTATTTTTGCATACTGATATATGTATATAATGCTTAAACACTAATGGAAACAGGGACTTTGGTATTTTCTAAATACCTTGTTCATTAGACATCCCTCACTCCCCTTCTGCTCAAATGTTACAGAAGAATGTCAACAGTCAGAGCTGCAGAGCTCTGGAACATCTTCTCTGTGCTAGAAGTGCTTGATCTTTATGTCTGCCAGCTGAGCTATCTGAAGGCGCAGTTATAATTTTCACCTACAACTTGTATTTCCATCTACTTCACTTAGACTTTCAGTGTAACTAGATACTGACCTTCTTGACCGAATTGCAAGACAAAAATAATATGGCTATAATGTGTTATTTATGTCTTAAAGTTATTGAATACAGTGTTTAAGCTTACAATTTTGTAAGGCAACTTTCAATAATGGAGAAGGAAGTGAGTATTACAGTTTGCAATAGAAACAACATTAACTTGGTTCCTGGTTAGAATTTCTCACAGCTAGAATCCAGATACTTTTGCAGCTATGTACTTTGGTGTGAAAGTGCTTGAAGTGTCACTGGAAAGGCCAGCAAATACCAGCATTAACCTAAGATACTATGAAAGTCTGAAACAGAAATCTATGAAGATGTCTGTTACATTGTTTTGTTCCCATTTTCCCAGGTACCAAATTACATGGTTAAATCAATTCGGAGCTTTATAATTTGATATGTTCTGGTAGGTCAAAAAATGTGCATTGAATATACAGATATTATTGGAAGTAAAGGCGTTTAAGTTAGAATATACTAATATGCNTTTTTTTTTTTTTTTTTTTTTTTTTTTTTTTTTAATGGAGGTTATTAACCATATCAGCTTGTTTACTTAAATCCTTCCTGAAACAGTCATATAAAATTCCACTGCCAGTAGATTTCTTCTAAAATAGATCCCATATCTGGTGCTTCAGTAGGTAGGAAGTGGACACCCTGATGAAACAGCCACCTTTAATTCCCTCTGAATTCTTACAAGTCGCACCAGATCATTATTTGCATAGCTGTATGTAGGAATCCAAGGCAGGTGATAGGAAGTGAAGGAGAGATGGATTATTTCCTCCTCTCCGATACAACTGAACTAATATGACCATAAGGATAAAGTTCTTAATTGTGTTTCAGCACAAGAAGTGGCCTGCTGAATATTAAAATTAGCTACTTCATGTATTTCCTGTCTTTAGTTTGTATCACTTGGCAGCAATGGACTAGAGTATCCCTGATATCTTCTTGCTATGTATTTTGTATCACGTATCTCATGGTGATGTTCTGGTGCTTTACAAATCAGCCTCGCCTAGCTGGGATCATGATGTGTAATTTTTAGTTATGCAGTACAGATATAACTGAATATTAGAAGATCTGTGTCGGAGAAAGCTTGAAAGTAAAACATCCTAAATATGCAAAACATAGTGGTGAGCATTCTTCTGAAACAGGAGTGTCCTTGCTCTTCGTGGATGGCCCCTGCTCCAGCAACTTCATGCAAATGCAGTTGCCTGTGTCTGGATCTTCAAACTGAGTTGAAAAATTGCTATGGGCTATTGTGGGAAAGTGGATTGTATCTCTTATTTTTTTCTCTTATTTTATTTATAAAATCTCAGATTTTATCCCCGTTCTGCCTGTTTTGGTGGGAAGATAAAGGCCTAAAACATTATTTCATGTTGTATTATAACATGAATTACTCAGAAATAAGGCTCATCACTATATATACTTGCCCCGAACAGCTAAAATGTCAAGAACAAATACAAAAAAAATGAATCGAATGTTAAAAATCTTGGGAATTCAGGTCAAAAAGTTTGCTGAATCCTGCATGAAGCTGAACTGGAATGAGGAATGACTGCCACATACAATCAGCTGAGGTCCAAGAAAGTGATATCTGTTTTGTCTCCTGATATCTGAAATTGTAATATTTGAAATTAGTGCTTGCTATGCACTAGATAACCCTGAAAATGCTTTGGGTTTTATATAATTAATTATTTTAAATCTCAGCACAGAGGCTGATATCTTCTATCTTACATTGATAGTGGCAAAAAAATATATATATATTATCATTCTCTTTTTCAACTAAAACAAATATTTTCGTTCAAACACTTAGATGCATTTTTATTCTAATAATAAAATGTTTCCATTCAAAAAGATGAGCTTTTCTTGTACTCTCTCATGGCACTTGCACGAAGAAGACTACTTAGAAATCGTCACCCTAAATAAGTCATATCTTAAGCCGTAACTAATGAAACCAATAACTTTCCCAATAACTGTGATCGAGTACCTAGCACATTGGCTGACATCCAGATATTGACATATATCTAGCATAAGCTAGATAGGATGGAGATATGTGACCAGGACAGAATAATATGCAGTATTTCTGGTATAATATAGACTACTAGCTAATGAAGGAATTATAGTAGAATTCATGTGGCTGGACTCTGCTTTCAGAAAAATAAATACATCCTCAAACAGCCATTGTTTCCTACTGGGATTTATTTTCTCTTGTATTAAATCTGATTTCCAAAAATGTCTCACATTATTTCCTAAACACAGGTACCATGGATATATCCTTATATAGTGCTAACAGTGAGATTTTTGAAAATCAGAGATTAAGCTTCTACATTCTTAATGCATCTGCAAAACTTTTCCCTGTACTCTTTGAGATATGCAACTTGCAACTTTTCCATGCTGTATCTTAGTGCAGCTACCTTATTTTGTTTGCTCTTTCATTGCTTCTTAGGTCTCCTTTATATGATGAGTGGGTGATTTAAAACTGAAATTTTCCTCTGGTATAAATACATCAAATATGTTGGCTTCAATGTTTTGTGAGGTTCAGCTAGATATTTCATTTCTCCTTTTACTTCTAATTAAGTAATTTGAAAATATGTAATTTGCTTAAGTTTATTATTATTTTGATATAAAAAGTAAAATCTATTGAAACACAGTGCTCAGTGCAAGTACAAACATCTTCTGCTTGGTACTGACCTGTTGGACTTCTGGGTACTGACCTGTTGGAGAGCAGCGTAGGGGAAAGGGACCTGGGGGTCCTGGTGGACAGCAGGATGACCATGAGCCAGCACTGTGCCCTCGTGGCCAAGAAGGCCAATGGCATCCTGGGGTGTATCAGAAGGGGTGTGGTTAGTAGGTCGAGAGAGGTTCTCCTCCCCCTCTACTCTGCCCTGGTGAGACCGCATCTGTATTGGAGTATTGTGTCCAGTTCTGGGCCCTTCAGTTCAAGAAGGACGGGGAACTGGTGGGGAGGGTCCAGCGCAGAGCCACCAAGATGATTAAGGGAGTGGAGCATCTCCCTTATGAGGAAAGGCTGAGGGAGCTGGGTCTCTGCAGCTTGGAGAAGAGGAGACTGAGGGGTGACCTAATTAATGTTTATAAATATGTAAAGGGTGGGTGTCAGGAGGATGGAGCCAGGCTCTTCTCTGTGACATCCAGTGACAGGACAAGGGGCAATGGGTGCAAGCTGGAACATAGGAGGTTCCGCTTAAATATGAGGAGAAATTTCTTCACAGTGAGGGTGACAGAGCACTGGAACAGGCTGCCCAGAGAGGTTGTGGAGTCTCCTTCTCTGGAGACATTCAAAACCCGCCTGGATGCGTTCCTGTGCAATCTGCTCTAGGTGTTCCTGCTTCGGCAGGGGGATTGGACTAGATGATCTTTCGAGGTCCCTTCAAATCTCTAACATTCTGCGATTCTGTGGGTTGATCTATTGCTGTCTACAACATACAGGAAAATTATCTGTATGGCCCATTTGCTGAAGGATATAAAGTGGTGCTTCCAGAAGGTACAGTCTGCTCTTTAGACTTGCTGCAAATGCATCCCTCTTTAAGAAAATTTAACCACAGAGCACTGTGTTGCTGGATAGCACAGTGGAAACATTATGCGAATATATACTGATATGTATATTTGCTTCACTGGCTGACTGTTCAGGTTTCTGTCAGACTTTTCAGATAGATCTCTGTTGGATCAGGACAGACGCGCATCTGAACAGCTTACAGAACTAGCATGAGTGTTCATTTGATTTTGGTTTTATTTTCTTGGAAATTCAGAACCATGTCGGTTGCAAAATGCGAAATGTTTAGTGATAATGCGCAGACCATAAGCCAAAATTAAAGTGCATGAACTAATATGCATAGTCATGACTGAGCTTTCCAAGAAGGTTTGAAAAAACAGCACAATTATGCATGTTATTTATGCTAATTATTTGACCAAGAAGTTACCGCATGATTCTGTGACTATTAATGTGTCCTATCATAAATGCATCTTTGGTGTTAACACTTTGAATCTGGTTTTGTCACAACTTATGTACCATTGTAATCAATAGCCTTTTTCCTTCAAACCCTCCCTCTCACTGCCAGAATCCTTAAAATATTGGGAAGCATGTGCATTAAATGGGTTACAGTTTCCTCCTTGAAAATGTGATTGAATCCAATACAGGTGAACTAAGGCCAGTTGAGTGATCAAAGGAAAACATCTAGATGAGTGATTAAGCGTATTATACTTATCATCAATAATCAAGTTTCTTCACCGCAGCAAGAAGAAAACTGCTTCTTGTTAGAAGGATTGGAGATAAACTTAATTCAGAATACAACCAGAATAGTTTTGCAGTCCAAATGCGGGCATCCAGACATCTTAACTCTTTGGGTACTGAAAGAGCTATCTCTGACATGTGAAGATCATGAGTTCTTCTGTTAGCATATGTTCTAATAATGTTAAAAAGAAACTTCTGTCCACATCTTTTGGAAAATAAGTCTTAGTTCAGAAGAAGTCTACAGCAAAATAACCCTGATAAATCTTAGAAGTGAGAGATACCGAAGTGTTAAGAATCCTGTCTTGTTTTATGTTTGAGGCCATCAGTATAGTGCCATGAGGCCTTGTTTTTCTACTCAGAGAGAAACAGGCAGACACAGAGAGATGGGAAGGCCCCCATGGTATGCAGTCATGGCAGGACTGTTCTCTGCAGTCTGCTTGTCTGTCATGACTTTTTCCAGGTGGGAAGACCATGTGGATTTCATTGAGAAGACTGTCTAGAGCCGAACCATCTCTGACCTAAGAATATCTGGTCTTCTCATCTTCAGCTGAACTAGTTGAATATGTTTTGCATAATATTATTTTAATTGATCTTCACCTAAGTGTTTTTCCATCTTTAACATGTTTGTTTGTATTGGCAAGAGATGATTATGCAATACATTATTTAACTAATTACAGAATAACTGATAGTAGTGTTCTTAATCTTTAATTAAGCTAATGCTTTTCAGTGCTGCTCTTTATCCTAGTCACCGCTTCAGAGCAATTTCAAAACCAGTAGAGCACGAAAACTAGTAAGGGACAGTCATGGCTTGTTATAGACGTCCCTTCTACTCTGAGGTATTATGCATGCAGCTAAAAACAAAACAAGACAAGAAAACATTTTCTCTAAGTTTCTTGATCTTCTGTACGATCTGTCTGTGGTTACAGCATTATTCTGACTATGGTGGCTAGAGCTGACTTCCTAGAGCATCTGCAAAAGCAATCTGAGTTGCATGGAGGGGTTACTTTAATGGATCTTCAGTGGCTGGGTTCTGCCTTGTTCAGGACATACCAAGGCAGTTTCGTTAACTTTGATTCCTTCTGTTACTAGTGACATGGGAAGGTAAAACAAACACAGCCCTTATCAGCAATTGTTTCCTAACATGTGTCATAAAAACACTTGTTTTTTTCCTTAAACAGTGTCAGCTTTCCCCTTCATTTTTGCTTAATTCTAGAAAGGAACAGGCCCTAACTTTTCATTTACATGTGTTAATGCAAATATTTTTATCAGCTCAGTATATTTCCAGCAATAGAAGATTTATTTAGCACTTGCATGCATTTGACATTAAATGTATGCAGTAAAACACTCTTGTATGTAGAATACAAACTCATTATTTATATGGTAGATGCTCAACCACTCAGAACAAAAGCTGAAAATGTTTTACGCTGCACTTAATTTTCCTTCTTTGCTGTGGAGAAGGGAATATTGTCTAGCATTATCATTATCTCCTGTTTTTTTTTAATGGATTTGCTTTTGAAATGTTCTTCTCAATATGTAGAAACCTTATATTCAAGGGACAATGGCTAGAGAGTATTTCTGATTTCACAATGCACATTGTGAAATCAGAAAGATTAATAATACGGTTAAAAGTTCAGACTCTTCTACAACCTCTGGACAATTTTTGTCTGACTCAGACTCAGCTGACAGTGAATAATGTTTTTCTAAATGTTTTCCCACATTTCTGATGGAACAAATTATTGCATGACTATTGGGAAGCGGCATAATCATGGCTAAGTGCATCCTTTATTACCAAAATAAAGGAAAAAAGAGGGGCAGTAGGTAGGGAAGGGACGGACTGTCTCTCAGACTCTGGTCTTCCTTGGTTCTGTGAAAAATAACTGAGCAATGATAACAATTAGTTAATAAGATTTCAAATAATGCCTGCTGTCAACCTGCATTTTTTTTTGGTATCTTGAAATCTTATGAGACGTTGCAAAATTTCACCTACATGCAGGAATGTATTTTGCCTCATAGTTACAGCAACTAAACTCTTTGGTGTCATTGAATCATACTATAGAAGGAACCTTGGCAGGTTTTGTCAGAACTATGGCAGTTAAAGGCAGTATTCCACACCTCCCTTCACTCTCTGCGCTCTTACACCACCAAGCACCACTGAAAGGTACAACAGGAATTTATAAATCTTTGCAGCATTCCTAATCTAGCTCTCAGAGGTTTATTCCACAAATGGTATTAAAATAGATCATGGAAAAAAAAAAAGGATGTGTGATTTGTCCTCTAGATATGCTCTCTACTTGATGGCCTTTGAGGTTAGAGGCAGATCCTTTATCTACAGCTTCTAGCAGTCTGGTTTGTCCTGCGGGATCCCTCCCACTAGCCAGTTATTTTTTGCAGTAAATGCTACTACATGATGCTGCTCAGTTTGTCCCTGGTCAGAGATGTAGTCATCCTTTTTTCCTTTGATTACTGGAAAACACAGAATAAACTGTCTCATCTTGAAGTGACCCACTTGCTCATTCCTGAGTCTTGTTGCAGCAACACTTCAATATTAGACTTTATGGTGAGAGCTTCGGTTGCATGTACTACTCCAAAATGTCATGCGTGGAGCTCTGGGAGCGTTAGCCACATCAAAACTAATGTCAGTGAGATGGGATAAGCTGATTTCTTCCTCCTAGAGGAGTAGTGACATCTTGTCTCCATAAACTTTATAGCGCTGGACATCACATAGATTGGAAATAACCTCTGTTCTGATCTATAAACAGGATCAGAAACCCAGGCTTTTCTCTGATGCTTTCTGATTTTTATAGTTTCCTGATAAATGCCCTTGAGACTACAGGAAAAAGGTTTTGCGATTATTATTTCATTTCCTGCTTCAAGGAGTTGTGGTGTGCGTGCTGTAAAAGAAAATAATTTGTCCTGAGCATGTTGTGAAAGAAAACTATGCAGAAAATAGTCTGTAAACCACAGTGCATTTTCAGCCTATAAATAAGGCTTTCCAAGTCTTACTGGGAGAAAGAAGAAAACAAAGCAAAGAGAAAAACAAATTCAGGGTTTTCTGTTTGCTAAATGAATGCAAAAATTTTGGTTAAGAAGCCTTCCCTGAATAAGCTGGGGGTCAGATCTTTGGCTGGATGTGGAGGGCTGCTTCCTGACCTGCTGTTACTTCTCAAATTTCATGTAATTAACTGCAATATAAATAGCTTCTTCTCCTGGATGAAGTCTCATTTCTTGCACAGTTCCTTTTTTCTTAACAGTTTAATCAAACTAATTGTGACAACCAGTATATTTGTATAAATATTTAAATGTGGAGCATGAGGTTTGAATTATTTATTCTGCAAATGTAAGCTTAATGTAACTATCTTTGGAAACCATCTCATTCTCATATGGCTGTGCAGTTCTGTTGTGCATGCTGTCTGCCGAATTCCATGTTTAATGTTGCAAATGGCTCAAATAAATTATATTATTTGCATAAGCACAAAGCAAGATGCCAGAAGAAATAAAACATATAAGATTATATTACTTTAGCACACAAAAAAATTAGTTCTTTCTAAATTCCAACGTACTTGAACCCCAGTTTCCTGAAAATGGGTTGACTGAGACACAGATGATGCCATTTTNTTTTCCCCCTTTTTTCCTTTTTTTTTTTTTTTTTTTTTTTTTGTCCAATCTTCTCTCATGCACGAAGAGGCATATGTTCTGAGCTGGAAAGAAAAATATTACATTGATGGCAGATGCCAAGTGGCATGGGATGATTCTGAATTTGAATCTCAGAACCAGATTTTTCCCTCATGTGATACAGTGACTTGTACTGCCCGTCTTAGGGGAGCAGGCAGGACTGTGTATAACGTGTGTCCCACTGCATAGATGAGTGATGGCTCTCTAGGGAAAGATATCATGCCAAAAATCATCTTGCATCCCAGTGAGTGGGGGACTGGTGGAGTCTCCTGTTCGACTGCACGCATTAAAGGGTGGCTTAATGATGCATAAAGGCTTCTTCCTTACACTCTCCATACTGAGCCTCACTGGTCGCCGCATGCCCCCAGGGGAATTGGCCACTGAGCCGGGAGCTGTCTCAGCAGTTCTTCTTCCCAGGCGGAGCAAGGAGGAGGAGAGCAGGATCTGAGATCTGATGGGGAATGTGAATCAAAGCCTTGCATGTTTATTTCTATGTTAATTAGGTACTGTTTCTGACAGTCGAAGGTTCACCAGAAGGTACCTTATGCCACCTTACCTCTTCACTTCCTGTACTGTGGAGTGATGGCAGAAAACTTCAAGGATGTTAGGCAGCGAGCTGAAACTGGTTAGCAACAGTGAACTCCAAACTCAGCAACTGCAAATAGAGAAAGTGATCCCCCCCCCC
>VXAV01010101.1:252804-269888 GCA_013399715.1 Alectura lathami | reverse complement strand
TGTCTTCACAGGCTAATCGGTTATTAGTATTCAGAACCTTAGCTGCTCACCTGACCAAACCCAATCTGTATTTTCTCTGTCATTCCTACATTTTAAAGTGAGTGAAAAGAATTCTAGTTCACTTTAAGCATCACCAAATCAACTCTCTGAATCACACCTGATATCTCAGGCAGAGAACAGAAAGACTGTGCGTTAATAGCTTGTGTTTCACCCAGCGCACGTTTTACTAACATAACAAGCCCCTCCACTGCTTTCCCTGGGTCTCTGATTTGCTACATTTTTGCCATAAAAATTCACAGCATCTTCTTTCTTCCAAATGCAACATATCTGGCAGAGAAAGTTCACCTGCTCCAAAACTGTGAATTCACTCTCTGCACCTGCATTTAAGGAATTTAATGTCTGCAAACTGGAAAGCCAATATTAGCTTGGTTACTGTGGTAACAGACTCATTTTTAGAACACTGTCATGGGTGCTGCCAGAAGCAGGACTGCTATTCTTGAATTTTATTTATGTAAATGAGTTTTAAACTTCTTCCTCCCATACCGCATCTCCTGCTGCTAATCTCCAAACATGAAGGTAGTGGTATTTGAGGCTTTCTCATACAGTTCATGCCTAGGTAGGATATTCATTTGGGTGAAGTTAGAGTAAGTTCAGATGCTTCTGGAGGACTCTGGACCATCACCCCAATTACTTCCTTAAAACCTAGCTTCAGGGGTGACTGTTTTACTGCAGCTCCGGTCTGCCTCTGAGTTTTACAAAAGCTTGTAGAATAAAAGGCCTTATGGCCTCTTGTTTTTTACTCAGGTTTTTGAGAGAGGAAGAGACTGTTCTCTGATTCCTCAGAAACTGAGTATATATTTCAGTTTAATAATTATGTCCTTGGACGCAGGAACATTGTTCCCTAGATTTCTTGCAAAGCAATAAAAACTGTTTAAATCATGCCACAAAAACATTAAAGGATGGTTCGTTATTTATAAAGCTGCCAGTACCTTTATGAGATGCTTTTCTTTTTCCCTTCAGTGTCTGGATCTCTTTGAAATAACATTTTAACAAATATATTATTTGTGCACATTTATCCATTCATAAAGTAGTATACCAAAACTTCCTGGCCTTCTCTTTGTCCTGCCCCTTGCCCTGGCTGCTTCTGTTGCGTTAAGGGGAAACAGTCTGGCCTATCCTCACTATATGAGATCATCAGATTATTTTTTTATTTAGGTTATTCATGCCAAAACCTAGAGAGTAAATTCTCTAGCCCTAATCACCTTGAAACAAGAACCAAATATGTTAGTAATAAGAAATAAGAATAGTTCAAATATAAAACACCAATGAAGAAAAATATATAATATTTGCTGACCACTAAGTCTTATTTTCACTACATAACATGAAACAAATGAAATCAGCATAATTGTCAGAGTCAAATACCAACAGCTCTAGCAGGAGCACCTTTTCCCCTGTTTGTTGCGAAGGGTTCTGACTATAACTTAGAATTACTTCATTTTCATTTAAATGTGTGTCCCTCACATTAGGATGTTGTCTCTCCTGGCTGAACCTGAAAACAAGCTATGAGAACATGTATAAAAAAGATCACATTGGTGATATGGACAGAGTTGAGGAAGTTGCTTTCCAGGTGGAACTCCAGCTCACTCTCCTTCACAGTGCTCTATTTCTACCAGAGCTTTTATGCTCTGTAGGTGGAACAGACCAAAGAAGTCATGGTTGTATCCCAGCTTCTAAACTATGCTTATTGTCACAGTATGAAATTAAAGTCAAGTTTTCTATTTAGTGTGGGGATGTTTTGTCCCACTCTCTTTTTTCTCTCCTAGAAATCAATACATTTTTTTACCTTTTTTTTTTCCCTCTTTCTAGTCCACTCAAGAGCTAATAATGTGCCAATGTACCAAAGGTGTGCACGTGATGTAAATAAAATTAAGTGCATGGGACTTTTCTACAATCTTTGCCTAATTTTTGAAGTGCTGATAAATTTTAATTGGAAATAGGGATTGGACATCTTATTCTGTAGTAGATTTTCTTATCTGTCCTCTGACTACCCCATTTTAACTTTTTTATCTGAAAACCAAAGATACTTACCAAATGATTCTTTTCTTAACTAGGAGGAATTCTAGGTAGTTCTAGAGCAGCAAGTCACCAAAAATTTCTCACCTACTTTATGCTGGGCTGTAGTGTGTGTGAATTATGGATGCTAAACTGTTGCTATGTTTAGCTTTCTCCCAGAATGTGATGGCTGCTGGGAACAAGCTCAATTATTTAGCATGTTTGATGCTGCAGCTCAGTGAGCTGGGGAGAGAATAGCTCACTGTACCTACAGTAGCCAGTTTTCTTGTACCCAGGCTCTGCAAAAGAACATTGCCTATTGGATCCAACAAATTTTAAAACACATAGAATGTGACAGGAGTTTAAGATAGAGGAATGATGAGTATTGCAGTTAGAGGGCTGGCAAAGCCTTGCAATAAGTCACTAGTGAGAGGGAAGGACTAGCAAGTGTTTTGTGTGCATTTGGAGAACAGCAGAAGAAAACTGCATAGTCAGTACCTTCTCTTGGAGGGATCAATAAAAAGACACACAGTGCACAGATTTCCCTAGCTCCTGCAGGCATT
Organism: Alectura lathami; assembly: GCA_013399715.1. Lineage (NCBI taxonomy): Eukaryota > Metazoa > Chordata > Aves > Galliformes > Megapodiidae > Alectura > Alectura lathami. Next base: position 267,273 of record VXAV01010101.1, on the reverse strand, counting down.
TGCTATTTTTTTTTTATCAGATTGCTCGGGACTAAACCTGCTGACAGACCACAGCACAAAGCAACCTTCGCAAGAACGAGCCTCTGCGAGTCTAAGCTTCTTCTGACAGAGGTGGGCAAAGTCCTGCACAGCAGGATGGAGCAGAAATGCCAGCTCTTTTTTTGCTCCTTCCTCTTCATTTTTGTCTTGATGATGATGTTGTTGTCCTGTGTTGCCAGCATGGGCCATGTAAAGCTGTGACACTGAATTTATTTTCCATGCATTGCCTTGGAGGTCCAGAAGTGAAGTGGCTGGAGCAGAACAAGCTCTAGAGCTGTACTGCTGCATCTTTATTGAGGCTAGTTTTGGTTTTTAAATTTTACTAGGAGACAGTGCATAGTCTAATCTTGTTCGTTGCTGCCATGGTCTTGCCGAGCTCCACCATACTGCAAACAAAAAGCCAAAAAGCTGCATTTGACACATGATTCTGCAGAGAATCAAACTGCCTGAAAGCACACTGCCACTAGCACCAGAGTTGAGTAGATGTTGAGATTAATGTTTTAAACTATACTGTTCTGTTCAAAATAGAGATTGGGAACAGGATATGAGGGTGTTTTAATATTTTGAAATATTCAAATTTTGTAAGTCTGTAAAATGTGCTTCAGGGAATAAAAATATCTGGGGGAGGATATTAAAAATTGTGGTGGTAATATGAATTTGAATACAATCTTATTTGTAATTATTGGAGTTTACCATATGATTAATGTGGTCCTGCTGGTGAATGGGAATAGGAGAATGAAAATTAAGATGCTTCTTCTCAGTAGTTTTCAATTTAAAAAAGTTTTCTGGTGGAGCCTGGTACATTAATAAAATATTTATGTATTCATCCTAGGCTATTTCTATTTCTCTCCTGTTGCCCATAGGAAAACACTTCAGAGAACAATTAACAGTGTATTTCTTTCCCTTAAGTGCTGGTATACATAAGGTTTGCAACGAATTAACTGATTTTTCCAATATCTGTAGCAGTTAGCTGTTTTGACTCCAAAGCTGAAGCACAGACAAAGCAGCATAACAGGATTTATTCTTTGATAAGACAATGAGGGGAGAGTTTATTTCCTTGTTAAGAAGTTAAAAGTAGATTGTTCTTGTTTTCTCATTCTAAATTGAGTCATTAATGGGAATGAAACAGTTTGACAGTACTGGTAATGCTATGGCTTATACTGATATTTTCATCTCTTTTCTCCTTTAGGTCTTTAATAGAAACAGGACATTTTGTTTGGTTGGTTTTTTAACCGCTACTGATAGAATCTGCTCAGCACCAAAATCACTTTCTTCCACATCACTGCTGTGGGTGTCAGGATGACCCTGCTTAGAACTGGCCTGAATTAATCTGTGCCTATTACGGCCATGTCTCCAATTGTACTGTCTGTATCCAGTCAGTAGATATCTATGTAAAGATCTTTCTGTTTAGGTATTTTCTATTGCCATGAGTTAAATTTAGGCACTCTTGCCTTAGGGAAATGTCTTTATTCACCACTGGTCACCACTCCTCCTAAAAAGAAGAAGAACCAGTGCTGAATTCTGCTGGACTGCCCAGCTATGTACATCTGATATGTGGGGCACTGCAGCACAAGAGCTATTTCCCCAGTTTCACCTGAAGTTTAAGAGGCATGATCAGAAAAGCTAGAAAATGTCTGAGAGACTAGAGATACTGATGACATTGCAAAAATAGTGCACTGTGAAAGCTATGATTACTTCTGTGTATCAGTAAGAACTTTGCATGAGTATCAGCTCTAGGTGACATTCAGGTTCCTCTGTCTCTGGTGACATATCAGCATGCTCTGTCATCCTGTCTGCCAGGCTTTGTGTGAAACTTCCTTTAAGGGACAATAAAATATTTCACTGTTCCTACAGAATGACTTGTGCAAGCTGCAGAGGTTTCTCTTGAAGCCTTACCATGTTACGATAGCCTGTGGTCAGATCTAATACCAGTTTGTAGCAAATTCACAGGAACAAATGTAATATTTAAATTCAAATAGATGTCANNATTCCTTCCCATTCTCAGTTTCTCTCTCTTCCTGATGAAAGACTGCACAAGGTTATAGGAACCAGCTATACTGTTTATTTAAAAAAAATGAGAGAATATATTTGTTAGCCATGAGGGTAAAATGTCTAAATATCAGAAGTAAGGCCTCCACTGCAAACTGACTGTTGATAGACTGTTGAAAAGAAAGCTTTTCCCCCTTTCCTGTTCTGGGTTCTCTGGTAATAATTGAATGAATGTTTACGGGACAGTAATAACTCCCAATATAATGTCAGGATATATTTGGAAAAAAATATAATTAGTATTAATGCATTTCCTAATGAGCTGTATGTCACAGGGAAATAGAGCTTAGAAATGCAAATGATTGATAAGACCACTGTATTTTCTCTACCAATTGAGAAGTATGAAATACATATGTAGAAGACTCAAAAACAGGACTATCTTTAAAATAGAAGGCTTTTATTAGAAGACATTTGTTTCATCCCTCTGCTGTTTACTTTATTTTAGGGTATGTTCCACAGTTTACACCCTTACCTTCTGGAACTTGTACATCTCTTTAAACCAAACTGTTGTGCAGCATATTTGGTGCTTAGAGGATTAATATCAAGTTATGTTAACCATCTGAATTTCTACTAACATGCGGTAAACAGCTTAAAAGCGTACTAGCTCAGATCAGTCCTGTTCCTTTAAAAGTACCGTATTTCAAACACCTCATTGTACAGTATTTTGATCAGTTTCTGTCATGATGTTTTTGTTTGCTTGTTTGTTTGTTTGTGTTATTGTGCTGTTATCTGAGAAGAGGGGAGCATCTGCAGCTGACTGTTCAGGGAGCCCGTCAGAGCTATCTGTATGCAGACCTCCCTTCCGCGCTCACTTAACAATATTTAGATCACTTAATTGTTTGTGGTGGCTTTTGGTTGAATGTGCTGGCAGATAGGATGTATGCAAAGCTATGTGTACATCGTGTTTTAGTTGTGTTGCTTGTGAGTTTTATCACAAACTTGTTTCTATTTGATTATTTCTTTTGAGCTGATGTCTTCTGTATTGCTAAAACGAGCACTGACTTTTCCTATTCCAAAGGAAATACTTCTTGTCAGTAGGGTCACTATGCACCTTACAGATAAATGATACTTCTTTGGGAGTGATTACCTAAAGGCAAGTGTGCAGGCAGCTATATGCAGTAGTGTTAGAATTACTCTGCTGGTTCAGACCTAGCTCTGTATGCCATCATCACTCACCTGGCACACAGCAAACAGTTGTTTGGGGAAGAGTAAGAGCAAGGCAGGCAGGCAGGGATACTTTTTCCAGAAACTCATTTTCCAATGACAGGAAATTTTGGGTCTTCCACAGTCAGAGGCAGCATGTTTGGATTTAGTATGACTCAGAGGATTTTTGCCTGATGTTCTCATCAGTTTTGCAGCCTATCTAAACTTTGATTCATCTGCAGTACCCAGTGACTAAGAACCTGACCTCTGATTTTGTTTGTTTCAAACCTGCCCTCTCCCACCCTCAGCTGATATCATAGTTCTTGTACTCTTGCTTCTCTTTTATCTTCTCTATGGCACTTCCGAATTAATGGAAAGATTTTTATGCCCCACCCTCAGCAACATCGCTGTCTGAGTGGCAGAATCCTAGCTTTTGTAAACAGCCTTCCATTTTAATGTAAAACTTCATTAAAAAATTCTGAACTTTCCCCAAAAGTCCAAAATGTACTATGGGAATAGAAGCAATCAATGGCTGAGTTTAGGGATTATTTTTCATTCCCTCTATCAATTTCTTCCTAGATCTGAGTAATGTTTTCTCATTATGATTATTATTATTATTAATTATTATTAAAAGGAAAACTAGCTACACATTCTAAGCAGATCTTTTAAAAATTTCATTTTCCCTGCACATGGCTTAGATTTTTAGCTTCATCATTAAGAAAAAATAAAGGATTATCTTTACTTTTGAGAGTGTACATGTATGTATGAGCGTATATGAGAAATACATTTTTTTCAGCAGTTGCTATGGAAAACAGTATTATGTGTTGAATCATACTTTGATTTTTGTTGAGTAATGACATTCTGATTGTTTTTATAACAATTTTAATTATAAATATTCATTGCAAACTAAAATGCTAAGAAGTGGGGCTTAGGTTTAAGAAGAGTCTGAACACACTATAAAAGTGACTTTTTTTTTGTAGTGTATTGCCTGATGTGTGGCATTTTAATGTCACACTACAAAAGAATATGTATAAAATTCTTTGTAATAAAAGCATTGTATACAAAGAGCTGGGAGGGCTACTTTCCACGTTGCTGTAGTACATGCTTCAATTAAAATGTGTTCTGTTCTGTGAGAGGACTGAATGTTTGGAGATGAGCTGATGGGCATTTCCATCCACCACAGAATAGCCAGACATCCAGTCAAGATGTACTTAGTCATTGGACCAAAAAAAAAAATGTCTGGTAATCATCATCAGGGTATGAACACCAAGATTAATGCAAAAAAATAAGTTTTGTAGCAAGTGGATTTTAAAGAGTGTCTTCATCTCCCTTGTGTCATCCTTCTTGGTGATGTTATTTAAGAATTACTTCTCTAGGCTTTCTTTTTCCNTATTGCTGATTAAGATAGTGGGAAATCTGAAAACAAAAAAAAAAAGAAAAAACAAAACGAGAAGAAGCCAAAAAAAAAAAAAAAAGACAATATCACCTTACACTACATGGAAGAATTGCTCGTGAGCTGCATTTAGATCATTAGATGAAACATGCAAGAAGTGGGAAAAAAACTCCTCATTTCAATTAACATTTTTGAGCAGCAGCCAAAATAGGTTAAATAATAATGATAATGAGGAATGGAGAGTTGTCATAGCAGACTAGTATTTTGCAAGTCAGTTTATGGTAAATAAACATTCAAGCCTTCATCGATTTTATTTTTTTTAATTCCTTATCAGCTCTCTTTAATGATCTTAAAATCAAATGTGATCTTTGTAAGCTTAAAAAAATGGAAAAAAATCACCAGTACAGAAGTTGGCATAGCTATTTTCAGACCTGTTCTTTCTCCTTTATACAACTTTTCTTTATTAAAGTTGCTTCGTGAAAACCTTGGAATCTGTAGTAGGAATAAGAGATCAGAACTGTTTAAAAAAGGTCATATTCATTTGGGCCGGTTACATTTTTTTTCCTTATGCATGAAATAGTGAATATAGTGAGTAATCGATGGCTATTCAAGTAGAGAACTCAGGTTGTCTTAACACTTGTGACAGAGAAGATAAAATAATGAAAGGTGAGAATGCACATGAATAAAGCAACAAATCCCTGGCAGTATTAAATGTGTATCAAAACCTGAACTGCAAAAATCTTGTGACTTCATTTCATCTAGAGAATAAACCTAAGTCATGTGATATGTTAGTCTTTGTCTGACCCCCCACTTACGTTTATAGCCATTCTTCATCACAAGCAAAAAGAAGCCAAGAAAACATCATTATAGTTTTCATTCTAATTTTAATTTTCTATTCATGTTTTAGTCTTTTTACATTTTCTTCAGCATCCTCTTCAATTTTTACACATGAAACAAACAACAACATAAAATTATTGCCTACGTAATTTACCACCTGTCTTTGGGATCTGAACATACTTGCCACCACATGGATTGTCTATATATGTAGATCCAGGCTTCCCCTACGGAACTTATCAACTTTTTACTTTATGAGTCCTAAAAATGGCACACCATATATAATGAATTGCAAACAAAGACTGGAGCTCTGAGATTTATGCCTTCTTATTTTGTGTCCTTCATATAGGCTTCACATGATTCTTGCTGCAGACAGCTCTACTGTATCTGATTTATTTCCCTTAACTAGCAGGAAGAAACTCTTCTGGTAATTAGTGAAGCTCGGTTTCAAGTCTTCAAATATGGTATGACTCAGTGATCTAACAGCAACTGGATTTCTTGTATTAGTACTACACATTATTATTTTGATTACTTGTTTCTGCACAAAGAGAAGCAAAAATTAACTTAGAATTAAAAAAAAAAAAAAGAATGAAGCATTATGAAAATAGATAGCTGTGATGCACTGAATATACCCTGAATGCTTGTGAAGTTAAACAGATTTGACTACCAAGTCAATCCAATGATTTTTTAGTTAGATTACCAGAACTTGTTTCAATTAATCTGTATATGGGAAGAAAACACAAGATTATACAAAATAGGTGATTATATTTTCTTGCTGTAAATTACATTTTGCCTTTGTATGTTTAAGATCTTTCTGTTTTCTCATACATTTTTAAAGGACTTAGTTTTAAGTGGAATTTCTTGCCGAAGTCTTTTTTTTCAAAGACTTTCAGTCCAACTCCCTGCTAAAGCAGGTTCCCTATAGTAGGTTGCACAGGAAAGCGTCCAGGTGGGTTTTGAATATCTCCAGATAAGGAGACTCCACAACCACAACAATACATGAGGATTACAAGTCTACTGTGCTTTTCTCTAAAAAAGCATCTGAAATTTGGTTGGTTGGTTGGTTTCTTTGGGTAAATGCTTATCTTCAGTCCTCTATGCTTTGTCCATTACACCTCAGGGTGTTAAGAACTATTGCCAGAAATCTGATTCTTATATTGGTAAGAATATGTGTATTCATCTGTCACCTATATCAGTAAAAAATCATTATAATCTAACCTCAAATATTTTCAGTTTAAAATAGTGCGCAAAGAAATAATTACTGCTTTCTAAAGTAGCCATGGTTTTTTTTCAGGATCCATGCATACAGGATCCAAGTTATACTCTTTTAAACCGACTCAGACACTCTGTCTCTTGAACTTGTCCAAAGATGAGGAATTCAACCAGGGATGTTTCTGCTTCACAGTACCTTCTCATGTTAAGGCTGCAAACTTTAAATGTGTTGTGCCCATTTCACCTTGTGAAGAGATTTTAGATGTTAGAAACACATGATGGATGACACTAATTTTTAATTATTATTTTGCTTTTTCCTGTCACTTTGGTGAAAAGCAGCTGGGGCCTATAAGAAAATTTAGGAGTTAGAGGCACTTTTGGAGGAAGTAGCCATGCACATTTTCATAGTTTAAGAGCTTGGGCTTTCAGAACAGCATGAAGTTTTCAGCAGTGAAAAGGTTATTCCTATATTTCTATTCCTTCTCATAGTGTCCGCATGACTGTATGACCTGCAGGAGATTAGTATCTCTCTCCACATGATTATTCTGTTCTTTTTCATTTTTTCATATATTGTTGTACAAAGCTGAGTAAATTGAAGCTTGAATTAGTGTGAAGTTTTCTTCATTTAGTGATGTATACATTTAAACAAACTGTTTAACTGTATAATATTCAATTACTTCAATTACGTGGAATAAAGCAAGATACCTTTGACACTGTCTCCCACGGCATTCTCCTGGAGGAGCTGGCAGCTGGCTTGGACAAGTGTACTCTTTGCTGGTTAAAAAACTGGCTGGATGGCTGGGCCCAGAGAGTGGTGGTGAATGGAGTCGAATCCAGCCGGCGATCTGTTATGAGCGGTGTTCCCCAAGGGTCAGTGCTGGGGCCGGTCCTCATTAATATCTTTATTGATGATCTGGATGAAGGCATGGAGTTCACCCTCAGCAAATTCGCAGACGACACCAAGTTGGGAGGAAGTGTTGATGTGCCTGGGGGAAGGAAGGCTCTACAGAGGGATCTGGACAAGGCTGGATAGATGGACTGAGGCTAACTGCATGAGGTTCAACAGGACCAAGTGTCAGGTCCTGCACTTTGGTCGCAACAACCCCATGCAATGCTACAGGCTTGGGGCAGAGTGGCTGGAATGCTGTGTGGAGGAAAAGGACCTGGGGGTGCTAGTTGACAGCTGACTGAACATGAGCCAGCAGTGTGCCCAGGTGGCCAAGAAGGCCAATGGCATCCTGGCTTGCATTAGGAATAGTGTGGCTAGCAGGACTAGGGAGGTGATCGTCTCCCTGTATTTGGCACTGATGAGGCCGCACCTTGAGTGCTGTGTTCACTTTTGGGCCCCTCAGTGCAAGAAAGACATTGAGGCCCTGGAGCATGCCCAAAGAAGGGCAACAAAGCTGGTGAAGGGCCTGGAGCACAAGTCTTATGGGGAGCAGCTGAGGGAACTGGGGCTGTTGAGTCTGGAGAAGAGGGGGCTCAGGGGAGACCTTATTGCTCTCTGCAACTCTCTCTATATTGCTCCCCCTTCCATAGGAGGTTCTGATTGGATGTTAGGAAAATCTTCTCTGAGACAGTGGTCAGGCATTGGAACAGGCTGCCCAGGGAGGTGGTGGAATCTCCTTCCCTGGAGGTGTTCAAGAACTGTGTAGATGTGGCACTGAGGGGCATGGTTTAGTGGGCACAGTGGTGTTAGGCTGACGTTTGAACTAGATGATCTCAGAGGTCTTTTCCAGCCTTTATGATTCTATGATTGCAAGATCACACACATTTTTAGCAAGCTTTCTGTAGGTGTTTTTATTTTATTTTTTTAATATACTCAATCCTATTTAATAAGTTGCTCTGAGGTTGTGTCAGAGTTTTATTAACTGAAATTAATCCTCCTAAACATGTACAGCATCATCGTTCAATTTTTTGCTCCAGTGCTAAAGTAGATGAAACAAAACTATCCCATGTAATCTTGTACTTAATATCCACCAAGGCAGAAGTTTGACATGCTGAATTCCATAAATTGGTGGATAAAAAGATATTGGTAACTTAACCAAAGAATCTTGCATATTACAGTGCATGTTCACGACAGCAATTCTGTCTCCAGAAAACTGGTATCTTCCTGTCATCTACCAAAACCTACAACATCTCTCCTATGCTGATTTAAGTTGATTTCAAAAAATGTATACATATATTTTTAAACATATAATTGTGTAGATATAAATATATATATACATATTATCCTTGTGACATGGCTTGTGACATCTTTCTTCATCATCATAATGTGCAATTATTCTTGCGTGTGTTCTTTTCCTTGTTTTGTGGGCAATGACACTGGTGAGTGGGTGCATGCAGTTTGTTAGCAAGGCAGAGAGTGAAGAGTATATAGAAAAAAATGTGCATTCATGCAGTCCATCATCATTTCTATTCTCTTCAGCTTATCGTTGGCACTTTGCTGTTCAGATAACACTGAACTATTCCAAGCTGCGTTATTAAGAGTGTTTTTATTTTGTTTTCAAGTCTATCTGATATCAGTAACTCTATCTTTACTTCTGAGAGACAAAAACATCAGATAGGTGAAAATGTAAGCATCATGATGGCAGTTCTGAAGCTATAATATTATATTGCTCTTCTGCATGATATCACAAAGATGGCATATGAGTGATATGGTTACTGTTGAAGACAAACAACAATCTACTGCCGTCTGTGATGGTGCTTTCACTCATTGTGGGGAGTAGCTGAGTATCATGGGGGTTTCTGAATGCTGTAATGTATTTGAAATGTTTTAGACTGTAATGCCAAGAGGAATTAACAAGGTTGAGCTGCAAAACTGAAGGTGGATAAATATAGATGTACAGGTAAAATTACAGATGGGAATTATTAATATTTTCTAGGAACAAAGAGTTCTGTTTTAAAAGTGATATATATCACTTCCTCCTTGTTGCAGCTAATATACATTTCTGGACAGGCGGTTGTAATGAGTAATAGTTGCAATTCCAGTGAACCTGTTACACTCACCAAAACCAAAACATTTTTTACAGAGTATAATTAACCTCCTGCCTTGTCGTGTTCCTGCTGCATACGAGCAACTGGAACAAATAGCTCTGTTATAATTATCTTCATGCACTTTCCTCCCTGTCACTTGTCTTAAAAAAAATTATCACAACTTCACATTTTTATGTTTTCTATTTTATTTGCAAAATTTTAATTGTATGTTGACTTTATCAGAGTTATGGAGAATCATTTTGTTTGGACATAGCTGTCAGGAATTTTAGAATATAGGGCAGAGAGGGGATCATACAGAGTTTTCCCCTCTTATTATTACAGGCAGCATAGCTAAGCATCTTATAAATAGTTCCACATCAAACTGATTTTCTTCTTCTCCAGTAGTCTTCTGGGTAAAATGTAGTACGATATCACTAGTCTGATATTTGAAAGTTTTTTTCCTTCCATAACTCATTTTCTCCTCCATAATTTTCATTCATATTTTCTTCAGCCAATTCTGTTTTGGTTTTACCTGAAAGGAAATTTTAAGAGACCAAATGCTTTTGAAATATGTCTTTTTTTTTTTTTTTTTCCACAAAATCAAATTCTTGTTCTCTGTAAGAGTAACTAAACATTTTACTGCCTTTGATTTAAAAACAACCTGAAACTATTTTTTTTTTTTTTCTAAATATAAGTAGTCAAACTCTCCTGCAATCATCACAAGGTACAATTCCTGGTGCAAGACACAGTTATCACAAACCAAAAAGCATTTGTGCTGCCTCTGCAGTGGTATCTTAAGTATTTCTTTCTTTCTTTCTTTTGTTGTTGTTGTTTTGCTTTGTTTTTCTTTTGGAAGGGTGATAGTTTACTACTGCTGTTTTGGCTGAGAATGCTGGGCATCTTCAGACTTGCCTGTCCAGCTCTGATTTCTAGGACTGATTGAAGACTTAAAAAAAGAGCCACATCTGGGGTGAGAGGATAGAAGGAAACAAGAAATCTGCTGTAGAGCTTAAAAAGGATGGGAAGCTGAAAAGAAAGGGGGATAAGAAAACAGCTAAAAGAACAAATGTCACACCATCTCCCTACCGAGAAACAAAAATAAAAAAAAAATCAGCAAAAATCAAGTATAATTACTTAATAATAGTGTTTTAATATGTCATTTTTCTTGTATCATTTATTAACAATCTAAAAATACTTGTTTAACAAAGATACTATTCCTGCATCTCAGGTCACTGCATATGGGGAATCCAGAAAATGATGTCCAGAACAAGTCGAACTGGCACCCTAGAGGTGGTTGATGCTGGTGTGTCTGACTTCAGTCGTCTTAGGGTCACTTGCTGATTCATTGTCTGACCCTGAGCAGCACCAAGTGAAGTGTAGGGAAGTCTAAACCCTCTGGTATCTATTGGCCTACAAAGAGAGTGAAGGAGAGGTATGAGCAAAGAAACACCTATATTCTAAAATAAATAAATAAACTAAAGGTTTCTGAGGCCAAGCTTTACAGGGATACAAAATTTACCTCAATTAACAGTGTTTAATTATTCTGCATTCTGGGTGTGCCCAGGACTGGCAGATTAAGTTGCTGCTAAGCAGAAATATGTCTGACCTGCTGTACCTCTTGGACTAGGGCTTTTATGTTCACCTGTCAGAGAAACTGGAAACAAGAGGCTTCCTTTTTTGGGTCTTTTCCCTCAAATGACTTTGGATGGTGGACATGATGTATCTTCTGGAGTTTAACCACTGTCTATAGTATATAAAGTGAATGTTCTTAGGAGAAGAAAAAATTCAATTTCTTTTATTTTTCTTCTGAGTGCTATTTTTCAGTAGAGCAGGGATATCATAATTATAGACATGTCGTTTTTATTGTATGCTTTGACCAGAATGAAAACCAAATATTTGTGCTCTCTTTATTCTGAAAGTATTATTATTTTTTTATCATCTGGGTGATTTTCACCATATAATAAATCGATTCACTGTATGGTCAAAATAAATTTTTTTGAAGCTTCATTAACGAACTCGTATTTTTGCTTTTCTTAGCAGCAAAGCAAGAAACACTCTTCAGACTAAATTAAAAGGAACTTTTTTATATATAATAAAAGTAATCTGTTCTCCTGGGCTTTGTTTTACTGGGATTTTGAGGACAGTGAGAGGTGCTTTAAATGAAAACATAAGCAGGCATCACTTTCAGTCTTCATTTCAATAGATATACTTAAAGACAGTGTCACGCCCAGGTAATTTGAGCTCAACAACTGAGGGGGAGAGGAAGTTAGAAAGCTCAGGCTGTATATACAAAAGAAAACATTTTATGAATATTCCTTGGCATTGCTCTAGAAGGCATGCTTAGCAGAGTGAGAAACATTGTCATCAGCAAAAAAATACAGTATGTTCTCCTGATTGTTAATTAATATATATATACATATGATAAACTGCTGTAATCCTGCTGGCTTCATAGAATATATAAAGAGCCTTTATAAGGCTGAAGGAGTCACATTCACATGCTTCAGATGGCTTAACGTGGTAGTATTGCAATGAGCTGTGTTAGTTCCACATGGGGACACTATGTCCAAAAGGTTTAGCATTCTTGGACAGGCAGCATCCTTGAAGTGTGGTAGCACCATCCCTCTATGATAATAACAGCTGATTTCTGCTTGTCTATGTTCAGGAACAGCCAATTTTTCACTCTGCCTGCTGTCAGCAAAGAGGGACATTTTCTCTGGGAAGAAGAAGACCTTTCTTTCATTTTTTTTTTTTTTAATGTAGCCTTAATAGTCAAAATAGAATTTTCTAGCAGTATGAGAAAGTAACAATACAAATTGTAGAGTTTACTTTCATATAGAACTTTGGAAGCTTTCTGTTTTTCAGAGCCAAAGATAGTAAGTTATAACAGAATAATTTAACTATGTTTTACACTGCATTATTAAAAGCTCCTAAATCAAGAGAATGAGCTGAAGATGTAGTGTGTTGTACAAACTATCCATTAAGCTGAAATACAGGTTTGTTAATATCTAATCTTAAAATTACACTTGAATAAAATAATTAAATCTGTAAAATCTAAATTTTTTTTCTTAACTGTGTAGCCTATTGCCTTTCATTTTTCTTAATGGTTAATTGTTAACCATGATGATACACACTGAATATCCATCCATTGATGATCTGTAATGTGAACATACCTATATCCTAACATACCTTCTAGCATATGTGTAAGTACAGAACATGTTCCTTTGAAATTGATGTGGAGGGGGGAAAGAAAACTGACATTTAACAGGCAAGATGGTAACTAAAATCCTCAGCTGCTCTTCAGTGATGACCCTACTCTTATCCTAGGCTGGATTGGTGGATGTGGTATATATTCATATCCCTATGTATGCATATGTAATTGGTGGAATACAGTCAGATCAGTCAAAGAAGAAAAGTACTGCTTTGTATTTATTTGGGGAAAATTTATCTTTTGTGTTTTAGATTTCATGGATCACTTGAGAAAAATATTGGAAAATGTTTGAGGGTTTTTTAAAATTTGATTTGATCTTGTCAAAATATTCCAGCTCATGTAACAAGCAGTACAATGTTCTTAAATCAGGATTTTCCCTTTTTGGGGATTTTTTTTCTGAGTTACTCAACATTTCCATCTTCTGAGATGAAGGGCTGGGTTTAGTGTTAGAAAAAATTTCATCCTCTGAGATGCAAATGTTAAAACAATGATGTTTTCTAAACCAGATAGGTCTCTCAGAGGTTTCTTTAAGTTGAACTCCAACTGCTCATGTTATCTTGAGGAGTGCTGAGGGTCCTTCAGATTTTGCAGGGAGTTATTCAGTTTGCAGAGTCTGACTCGCTGATCTAAGAAGTATGTGTCCTCTTCCAGGCAGACCCCAGTGTATGGCAGCGTCTTTGCTCAGGGCTTAAATTTCCCCTCTGGTGATTGCATGATGCTGAATTGAATCCAGCTTTGAGTCTTTGTCATGGTCAGAGTAATCCGAAATATTTTTGGGATAACGTCATGCACTTGAACTCAGTAATGGATTTTTACCTGGCTTATTATCAGTTACCCGGAGAAATTAGAAGAAGCCTGCGGATGGTTTTGCCTAAGATTTCCTTGACTGACTGCTGTCTGTGAGGCCAGGAATGGAGATTATTGTCATCCCTGAAAAATGTCTGTCCTCTGCTCCTCTGAGGAAATTCCACAAAGGGAATGTGAGGAGACACATTCAGACTTCAGAAACTCGTGGTGTGCGGGGACAGACTCTTTCCTCTACAGGTGCATATTACCTAGCTCTATCTGTGAGTATTCCCTGATCTATAAACTTCTCATACATGAGAAGTAGGAGGGAAAGTATATGCTCCATGCGCATGGATGTGCAGGACTGTGCCATTCCCAGCTGTTTCTAGATGTAACTTCTGCTACTATTGTAGCATAGAAAGAGACTTCAGTATTCAAACACAACTTTGCAACCCTAGGCATCTAAATGCTATATCTAAATGTTTGGATGTATTGTATAATTTTTATTGATTATTTATTTTTATAAAACAATAAATTATTATTGATAATTTATCTGAATAGTATTTTAGGCATTTAGACATTTGTGCCGTTGAGACCTACAGAAACTGAAGTTTCTTGAAAGGTGTTGAAGGGCCATTTATTTACCTGCACTCTACTTCCTGTGTGGAATGTTTCTTTCACATTTTTCTTTCTTTTAAGACTAACTGTATTCTCTTAAAATCAGTTTCCACCTCTTTTTAATGTTTGTTTCTCTGCTCTGTTAAACATCTGCTGTTTTCATTTCTTTTGATACTAGTCTCTCCCAGCACATGCATATGCACACACACGGTTT
>VXAV01010101.1:225287-235315 GCA_013399715.1 Alectura lathami | reverse complement strand
AAAAAAAAGCTAGTATTTAAACTTGAAATAATTCTGAGCGTTTCAGAAGCCTATCTGAAAACAAGTACCAAAATGCTTTACAGCTGTGTCTACTTTGAAAAAAAATGAACTATTTAAAATATCAGGTCTCTTACAACATTATCAAATGAAGTTTGACACTCATGGGGGAAAAAGCCTGAGCTAGTATTTTCTTTCCTCTTGCTGTACAGTCAAATTTGACTGGGTACAATTTTTACAAATTTACAAGGTACAATTGTACCCTGATTCAAGTACACTGGGCAGCCCACTAAACTTTCCAAATATGATCTTGTTCAATTATATGAATTTTATTTTTAGGCAATTTTCTTCAAATGTCCATATGCGTGTATACACAGTGTAAATTTTCTAGGGAAGAGCTTCAAGTACTCTCTTGTATAACAAGTACCAAGCACTTTTCATCTTGGGAGTAACTGTCCAGCGATTTGAAATGATAGTGAGCATGCTTTTATTGTGCCTTTTAAAAATATTTTGCTTTAAATGCATCTGCATTTATCTTGTCCTAAGGTTTTGGTTTTGCTTATAGTGCCCTCATCTGTAACTCTGGGCCAACTGCAGAACTTCAGCAGTAAAAGTGGCAATTTTGTCTGAATCTTAGCCTGAGAAATACCTCCTTACATGTACTATTTTGACAGCTGGAAACAGCTAATGTGTTCCAGCTGACTTGTATTAGATTATACTTGACACATTACTGTGGCTTTTAGTGTACCCTAAACACAGTTTACTTTTGTGTCAAACCTCAGTTGCATACTTCTCGTTTATAATGGATCCTGCAAACACTAATGAAGCAATTCATTGGCACTTCAGTTATAGGTATGACCCTTAATTTTACTATTTATCAAGTTGTGGAACAGAACTGATCAAAATAGAAAGTAATTGGGGTGGGAAATCAGTTTAGCTGCTCTTTTTGGTTGGTACTGTGCTTCTTTCTTTCTCCTTTTCTCAGTTTACTTCTGGAATTTCTGCGGTGAAATCTCTGCAAAATTCACAGTAATTCTAAGCACACCTTTCAGTAACAGACCTTATATAGAAAACTTTTCAGGAACACACACACAAAAAAAAAAGGGGGGGGGGATTATTCTTTAGAGATTATAATTTAGCCTGGATGTACTTAATTTTTATTCTTTGATTTTTAAGACTACTCAGAACCATCTCCCAGATAGTCCCAAATCCAGTCCCAGATAGGATTTAAATCTGAACACAAAACTAAATGGATAGTTTTGTAGGGTGTAAAGCAGATACAGTTTTTTCATTCTAGGGTCATCTTGGTTTGGTTTAGGGTACCAATGCAATATAGGTTTCTTGAATTTACACTGTGACACAAATTCAAGGCAACAGGTATTTTTATAATGAACAAATTACCAGAGCAAACGAATGAGGTGCAATAGCTTCTCCTTGACTGGGGAATATAAATCTGGCAGGATCTAATCACTCGCAGTATTGGGTCTCTGGGATTCCCTTTCATTGTGAATCTTTCTCTCTCCTGTGGTCTTCCAGACTATGGATCTTCTGCTCCCATATTGCCAGTCAGGCTGTGGAAGCTGGTGGGGAGATAGCTGTGGAATATCAAATGAAAATATAAAAAGCCTTTTTTTTGTTTGTTTGTTTTTAAATGGAAAGGTCATCACATAAAAATTTAAGCTTTGGGTCCAGTGAGAAATGGTGAAAGTTGTGAAGAGGTGGACTGGGGATAAAGCCTGCAGATCAAAATCTGCAGAGAGGTTTTGGTTTCTGTGCAATTTTCAGGGCACAGGCAGCTTTCCCTAGGTATGTTTTCCTGGCGGGAGCTCCTTGGGGTTTAGGGAAGCTGCTGACAAGTTCTTTTACAGGGCTGAATCCTGTCAATCAAAGCTTGCTCACTTGCATGGTTGTGCACTCTCTTTCCCTCTCCCCTGTCCTTGCAACCACACACTTCCATTCCCTTCATTCACACTGGCCTTAGTGTTTCTCTTACAAATCTCTGGCCTGTTAACAGTGGATTGATTAAGCTTTGCTTGTGCCTGAAGGTTGTGTTTAAGGACAAGTGTCTGGTCTTTACGTAGATACATTTCAGAAAGGTAGATGAGAGAAAAATAAGATATATGTGGAATTTTGTGTGAATTAATGCATTCCTGTCTGCTTTATATATGTGTAACAGTGTAATGCCTTGGAGTCTTAAGCCAGGACCCCACTGTGCTGAGGCTGCTCCAAACAGCCTTTCTGGGTTTGAAAGCCAAAATTAATGGAATATATGGGACCACAGCCAATCTAAATGTAGTCACCATATGTATTCCACTGTCACAGAAATAACTTTTTCACATTATTTTTTGTTTTGACTTCTGTTTGTAGTTGTGTTCACTTCCTAGTTCTCAAGCATTAGCATTATGGTACAATAGATGGACAATGAAAAGTGGGGAGATAATTCTAGAAAGAAAGCTGCTTACAATAAATATTTACCTCATGGCATATTTTTATTGAGCTTAAGTTTTCAAAAAAAACTAATCTTTTCATCTTCCTTTCAAGCCAATTTACATTGGCAACTCTTTCTTTCAACAGCAGGTATTCCAGCAATCATCCTCAAATCTTGTTCCAATATGCAGTTCTATCATTTCTTTTTTCTCTTTTCAAAACATGAGGTTATTTTAGAAATTTTGTCTAAACTGACTATATATCTATCTATTTTAAGTCATAATAAACTTTGGGAATTGTTGCGGATACAACAGATTGAAAACAGTGCAGGAATTTTTGCCACCTTGTAACGTGCTTGACATTATAACCTTGGGCAAGGAGTTTGGTTTGGCCTTCCAAAAGTGAAGGTTAGCAGCCTTTGCAAATGTTTGAGAAGGGGAGACTGAAATCCTAACAGCACTGCCTCTGGAGATGAAAGCCTGTTTTTGAAAGCTTTGGCTTGGGTTGATAGGTTGAATGTTAGGGTGATAAATATGGGAGCATCTGCTAGAAAAGCAAGCTTTTTGTTTATGTGGCTGAGGAGTAGAAAGGTTTCTCTGGAAATATCCTTTAGGATCTATGGACAAGAGCAAGCTGTTGCATGATTTCTGTCCAACAGATTATTTATAAAAGGAAGCTCAACTGCAAGCCTTTAGCTTAAGAACAAGGCGTTCTTAAAAAAAAAAAAAAAAAATCTTATTCTTCTGGTTTTAAATGGGGATGTATGAGTCTTCCATTGTAACTGCAGCTTTAAT
Source organism: Alectura lathami (assembly GCA_013399715.1). NCBI lineage: Eukaryota > Metazoa > Chordata > Aves > Galliformes > Megapodiidae > Alectura > Alectura lathami. The sequence continues at coordinate 232,097 of VXAV01010101.1, read as the reverse complement.
GGTACATAAGTGACTGAAGCGGCTGGTTTTGATGGTGTCTGAGCAATACCAACATTTTGTTTTCTTTTCCAGTAATAAGAATTGTTACAATTAGCAAAATTATAACTTCCTTTAAAATAATCTTTAAGGACATGACTCTTACAGTGCCTCGTCTCAAACAAGTATTGACTTTTGAAACTGACAAAAAAAGTGTTAAAATCTGACCTTAGGAACATGAGAGAAACTTCACATATTTCTTTTTATTTAAAAAGCACACTTTTCCACATTGATGATTCAAAATGATTTTGGTTTCAAACTTGCCAAAACATGGCTGAAGCAAATTAGTTCACGTATTTAATAAGGGTGTAGCAAAGGGTTCTAACATGAGACACACACCAGATAATAGTTTTCATGGCTCTCCTGATGTACTGAAATAATGCATTTTGGCAAAATACTTGGCTAGTTACAGAATCACAGAATTGTAGGGGTTGGAAGGAACCTCGGGAGATCATCTAGTCCAACACCCTGCTAAAGCAGGGTCCCCACAGGCAGTTGCATAGGAAGGTGTCCAGGCAGGTCTTGAATATCTCCACAAAAAGACTCCACAACCTCTCTGGGCAGCCTGTTCCACTGCTCTGTCAACCTCAAAGTAAATAAGTTTTCCCTTAGATCTGTATGGAACTTCTGGTGTTCCAGTTTTTGCCCATTGCCCCTTGTCCTGTTACTGGGCACCACTGAAAAGAGCCTGGCCCCATCCATTTAGCTCCCATACTTCAGATACTTATAAACATCAATAAAATCCCCTCTTAGTCTCCTCTTCTCCAGGCTCAAGAGTCCCAATTCTCCCAGCCTTTCCTTGTATGGGAGATGGTCCAGGCCCCCCAGTCATCTTTGTGGCCCTGTGCTGGACTCTCTCCAGCAGTTCCCTGTCTTCCTTGACCTGAGGAGCCCAGAACTGCACACAGTGCTCCAGATGTGGCCTCACCAGGGCAGAGTAGAAGTGGAGGATCACCTCCTTTGACCTGCTGGCCGCGCTCTTTTTAATGCACCCTAGGATCCCATCGGCCACCTTGGCCACCAGGGCACACTGCCAGCTCATACCCAGTGTCTTGTCCACCAGGACACCCAGGTCCTTTTCCTCAGAGCTCCCTTCCAACAGCTCAGCCCCCAGCCTGTACTGGTGCATGTAGCTGTTCCTCCCCAGGTGCAGGACTCTACACTTGCCCTTCTTGAACCTCATCAGGTTCCTCTCTGCCCAGCTCTCAGCCTGTCCTTGTCTTGCTGAATGGCAGCACAGCCTTCTGGGGTGTCAGCCACTCCTCCCAGCTTTGAATCATCAGCGAACTTGCTGAGAGTGAGCTCTACCCCTACACTGAGGTCATTGATGATGACTTTTGACTGCCCTGCCTTGGAAGAACAGTATGGACTAGCATAATTGTTTTGCATGGCTCCAAAAATCGTGAAATGTGATGACTAAATACACTGACAGACTTTTACCAAGGATATGTAGGCTTTTCTATATTTTTTTTAGGACTTGAAAGATATTTGCTTTTAGGTTCAAGAAAATTCTATTTTCCAGCACATTTCTGGTGTTTTAAGTGAAGTACATCTTCTGTAAATGGCAACATATTCTTTCCTCTCACCTAGAAATGCTCAACCAGCAATTTTTTTCCTCAGTGCAGGATAATTTGTTTTTGCTATGTGTGTTTTAATGTTAAACTTACCATAAATGTAACTTTTTCTCATAATCATTCTCAGCTATTGTTTGTTACAGAATAAAATCATTTTTTCCTCAGTATAATGTCTAACTTCTATTTCAATGTTGTGTGCTTTAGGCAATAAAGCCCATTAGTAAATCTGACATACAGTTACTTTCTAAGCAGTCCTTTCCTATGTCGTTCCTATATTCCTTCCTATCATCCTGTATTCCTTGCCAAAGGTTAGTAATATGCTCAAACCAGCGGGTATTTGTAAACAGTCTAAAATGTATTACAGGATTTTAAAGCTGCCAATTAAATTTGTGATTTAAGGAAAAAAAAAAAAAAAAAAAAGAGAGAGAGAGAGAAAAGAAACAGTACTGACTAATTGTTTATTCACTAATGCCAAAATTTTGAGGCAAATATTCGAAGACCAGCACATGTTTCCGGACATCTAAATTTGTACATGTATAACTATGACAGTATTTTTCTGCTTCGCAGTGGAAATTACAAATGCCCATTTATGTTTAACATTTCTGTCATCTGAGTATTTGGGTACATAATTTATTTAAACCCACATACAGTTTTAAAGAAAACCTTTCTGATGTGCCTTATTTCATGTTGTCAACAATTAATAAACCATGTTATTCTTATGTGTGTGTACCTGTATCTAGTATGATGCAAAATTTTGACATCACAGTTTTTCATTAAGCAGTTATGTTTCTTTCATTTCATGCTATAGAAAATTGAGAATGAACTCAAATATAAGATATTCTCAATCACAGTCACCATTGTGTATAAAGCCATCAATGAAGTGCAAATTGTCTTAATTCAACAGAATGTGTAGATCAGCAGTGTTTTTCTGAATACCTAGTGTTGAGTCCTTCTAGGAGCTGTTTTCTGTTTACTTTTAATTCTTTTGAGAAAATAACCCTTAAATGGAAATTGCATTTGGTTCTAAGACTGTTAAAAGCAGATGCAAGGACAGCCTCTTTTTAAAACTGATTTTAATCTACATGTTCTGTCTCTCGTCATTCACATGTAAATCAGACTTCAACTGAAACTGGAAAATTCAAACACTTTAATCTATGCTTCAGCCTGAGTAGATATTTTTGTAACCATAATCTGACTCAAAATGTATATATTAAAAAAAGCTATCAAATACATTACTAATAAAAATATGTATGTGAACGACATAGCAAATTAGGAAGCTTTAGTATTTTTGTAACAAATTAATGTATAAGCAAACTTCTTGAGGATGACACTTCTAAAGCAATTATATTAACTTACATTTGCCAGCCTCCTTTCTGAATTATTCTATATAATTCTTTTCCATCACTGGGAAATTATCTTCTTCAAACTTCATACTTTTGAGTTGTAATTTATCTTTTCTTCCTTTCTCAGGTATTTGCCCCATTTCCCTCTATTTTTATCCATGCTACTTAGGACAAATCCTACTTTTTACCTAAAAGCAGGCTGGAATTCAGCGTTTAGGAGCTTAAACACACACCTCTTTGGAGGAATGTGGCACAGATCCTCTCATTGTTCAGGACAACAATGTCCTACGTTTATTATGTAGGGCAGCTATTTCAAGGTAGGCAGTTTTTGGCTACAAATTTCTAATGGTTTTCATTAAACATTACATTTCATTAAACTTATTACACAATGTGCTCTAACCATCATAACAGAAAAGCTACAAACTATGTATAATGAAGACTTTCGTTATGCTTTTCCATATTTCTCATTACTTGAATAAATTTGAGCAGAAATAACAAGCAGCTGTCTCTACACCACCCCAACAGAGATAAACATTTTTAAATGCATCTGAAATAAATATGGAGTACTGTACTTGGCAGCTGTTTTGGGTATATCTACCAAAATCATTGAAATTTTCCATTGATTTCCATGAGAAGTCACTTAATTAGTGCTACCACTGTAATAAATGTAAGTGCTTGTTATGACGTAGGCTAGCATTAAAGGTTTCAAAGTCATAATTAATACAAATTAGAATTTCTATGTTGACTCACACAACGTAATCAATTGAATCTTTAGGTTTGAAATAATTGGGAAAACAGGTCAGTGAACAGCTCAAAACAGAATTCGTGTGCAAACATTCTTTCTAGTTGATAAATAAATAAGGTTTTCATCTGCAGGTTGTTAGATGGGTTAACTGAACCAGTCATTCATAGATACTTGTCCAATAATTTCTTCTTTGAAAAAAACATTGGATCCAACCATTGCTTCTATTTCTAAGACTTGTTAATTCTTTAGTATGCTGTGGTGTTCTTCTAGATACTAGTTTTGTTTGGGAGTGGGAGGAGAACTGCATTTTAATCTGAACTGGAGGGCATCAACCCATGCTGTTACTCATTTTCATTCACTGCTCGTAGTCTTTTTCCCCTTTCAGTGTCTCAGATAGGTCTTCGCAGGTACCTGATGCTAACAGTCATGACATAATTTGGAAAGAAGCATATACAGGAAAACTACAAGTGGTCTGAATGCGTTACTAGCTTACTAAAGTTACTCGGTTACTACACAGAACATGAGAACACAGTACTACAGAACTTCACAGGGCTTGTCTCATGGTGGCAGTTCTTGTGTCAGGTATTAATGAACCCTGGTGAAGAGGTCACACTATTATAAGGCTTTTATATTAGAAGCTGTAATTAGACTTGAGTCAGGCTAATCTGTATCTTCTCACAAAGGAGAAATGGATGAAATCAAGAACTTTTGCTTTAATATATATTTTTTGGCTTTGCTTTCTGAAGGGACCATATTAATGTATTCAGAAATGTATACAATGTTGAACAGTACTAGAACATTTGTGAATTTATTAGAATAGTCTCCAAAAAATTCCTTGAGTTCACAGCAGTTTCTTTCTCTCACTACAAAAGTCTTAGAATTATCCTATGTCCATGGCATTGTTTTTGAAATAGCCCTGTTATTTGCATGTGGTACTATCTCTTTTACAAAGAGTCTCTGTAACTTTGATTAAAGTAGGTTTCCATTGATTTTAAAAAGGTTTTTTTTAAAAAGGATTAAAAAGGTGTTTAAATTAATTTTTTAAAATATGTATGGAACCTTTGTGGTAGAATATTACCATCGTAGACTTCCAGTAGCAATAATAGCACCCTCTGTGTTAACAGATCTCAAACTGATATATAAACATGAGGATGTTCAGATATGAAGGACAACCATCCTTTAGCAAGCACTAGACATTTTAATGAAGTATGAGAGGACTTGTGTTCTTTGTGGCCTCACACTCCTCTCTCTTGTATCATGGTGGCTACAGGGCAAGTAGGATCAGCATGATGAACCAACAGATATAAGCTGCTCAAACTATCTCAATTTTTACTGTCAGAACATCTGCTCAGACTCCCCCAAAAGCTGCTGGTCGGTGGAAGAGGGAAGCAGAGATCAACAGAGGAAACTGGAGACTGGTGATTAGATCAACACAAAATGAAAGCGCAGCTTGGTCAGAATCTGTCTAAACAGAAAAAGAGCAAATTAAAAAAGTGCTTTCATCTCCACAGAAAAGTGGATTCATGTCTTCAGCAACCAGTAAATTGCACTTCTAAACCTCTGAAGACTTTTAAAACAGGAGATGGATTCTTCTTCTTGGCTCTTCATTACTGGGCCATGCTTAATTCTCCTCTCCAGGCTTTTAGAGTTGAGGTAAAGGTACACAGGAGGGAAAAAGCTGTCTGCACCTATTGAATGACTTTGTGAGAGAATTCATTGACTAAGCCTTAATGTTTCTTGTGTGCATTGTACTGACAACTGAATGGCAATTCCTTTTGCTTCTGCCACACCATTATACACAAAAAGGGAATGGCTAGATGTTTCTGAATTGCTTCTCCACATTTTAATTTGTAGGTGTTGTTTTTGCTAATGGCTTGTTGACATTTTATGATATGCAGAATAATGGCCCGTATTGCTAACTTTATCTAGGCAGCATGGAGAGTTGAGAATTCCAGAAATGACAGCTGCATCTGATGCCATAATTTTTGTATAACTACCTTAAAATAAACTTTAAAGCAGTGTCAACTCCAACTCTATTATGTAGCCATGTTCCAGCGTTGTCACCTATGAACATTTTCAGGTCTTTTTATTTTTTTTCCTCTTGGTGCTTTGCTTGTTTCTTCACTAAAATGCAAATATCTGTATTTTTCACATGTGACTTCAAAAAGTGAAAAATTGCTGTCATTAGACTACTAAGGGAGTTTCCTTGTCAAGCAAAATCATGCATTTTGTGAATGAAATATATTTAAACCGTAGTTCCTTGTTCTTACTAACATAAAGGAACTTTACTTCTTTTCTTCAATTGCACTATAAACTACTCTGGAATTACATGTATTTGTCACACTGGTATTTACAGCCAAAACTCTCTCCAGAGGTTAGACCCTGAATACTTTGTGTTACTTTAAATATCAGAGCTTAGTTAATTTCTCCTGCATTCATACACAGCTGGTGCAGAAAAGAAATTGTGTTCATTTTCTGTATAGTCTCCGTGGTTATACACTTACATTCTTGCAACCATAGAAATCATGAGACATTTAAACTATATGTCCTTTGCAGACACAAGGGCTGTGGGAGTTCCAGTTTGTAAACCAGGCAATGAGACAGGACACCCTGTTCCTTCTGTTCAAGCTGTAGCCTTGTATAGCAGTGAGAGAGGGGAGGAGTGAGAATGGTGGCAGCTTTGTAACAAAAACTTTTCAGTGGAAGAAGGGTTCTCTGACTGAATTCCTATTTCTGAGACAGTTCTTCACCCTGCTCAGTGNATATATATATATATATATTTAGTCATTGTCCCTTAATCCTCAGGAGATGATTGTCCTGTCGTGAATCTAGCATCTCAAATTTTCTACTGAAAAGTGCCTTCCAANGCAGGACTTAGAATATTGAAGGGAAAGGTAAGAACTGCGGACCAAGGGGAAGTAACAGAGAGAAAAAAGCTGGAGACAAAAGGTAGTGAGGCAGAAAGTGCATTACATGAGTTCTGCTGCTGCTAAGTACTGCAAGCATGTCTGATTGGACGTGATTCACAAAGATTAATGACTCAGGAGATTAATGAAGTATTACCTAATCAAACAAGTGCAACATAATCCGCAGGAGTTTATATATCACTCTT
>VXAV01010101.1:184217-198788 GCA_013399715.1 Alectura lathami | reverse complement strand
AAAAAAAAAAAAAAAAGAGAATTGGTTTGTGGTTTGTTTAATAAGCAGCTCCAAACTGAAGAACATAACAGTGCATTGGAAACTGCACAGGCTGCCTAAAAGCTGCAGCTTGGAAGCGGGGACAACTTATTAAACAAAGCTGTTCAGAAAATGACTTTACTGTCATCTGGGAAAACCAATGTTTAGTTTTGTAGGGTTTTGTACTGCTAAGTGTGCCATATTTTCTATTTTGTCAGAACAGCATTTCCGGGCAGAACCTGTTTTGATATGCACATCCTGTCTAGGCAGGACTGTATAGCCATATTGGTAGATACCTTTTTACCCAAGAAAAAAGAATAAAATGAGTATACCTATTTTCTTCCATCTAAAAAATCGGCGGTAGGTATCCAAAACTTACTGAAAAGGTATTGTAACTTGAAGTAGTCAAGCTTTAACTTTTATTTTACTGTTTCTGTAAAGCCTCTTATCTGCCATGCTCCTGCAATTTCATGTATTAAAACACAACCAAGGGGGATAATAGTTTGTTTGTGACATACCACTTAATGGCAATTATGTAATTTTGGTCAATGGAGTGGAGCTGGCAGCCACATCAGGCTTCCCTATGATTGGAGAGGCGTTTAATGATGAGCAGTGTAGAAGTGCTGGAAATTCACTGAAACAGCTCTGAACTGCAGGTTTATTCCTGCATTCCCACTGTATTTCACTGAACTTATTTTTCTTGCAGCGTTATGTTATTAGAAGTATCAGCTCTGTGAAGGGAAAATAAATTATGGTTAGTTGGTTCTGAGTCTGTGAAGTTGGAACCTGCTGATGACCATAACCAACTTTTGTACAGATTTTGGTAAACAAAATCACACGCTTTGAATCCGTTTCCCTGATATCTATAGACACAGAATTTACATATATCGTTCGAGACTGAGATTCTTATTATGGCACGTGAAGCTGCAGAACTTGCTCCTCATTCTGTCACTGAACCTAGCAAGCAAGGCTTTGAGAGCAATTACCACACATTAGAAATAACCCTGGCAGTGGTATATGCATGAACAGGTGTTCGATAAAGAAAAAGCGCATTTAGCACTTTGGAGAAAAAACACATGTATGTGCTTTAATTACTGATTATTCCAATGTCCTTCTGGCCTTCTTTACATCTGTAGGTTTTAACAGTGTGGCACTAACATCATAAACTTCAGTGTTGATAGCACGCAGGATGTTTATTACCCTATCTTTTATGATCCCTGTGCCTGACCCCTTTCTACGCTACTGCTGAAATGTACCAGTGAGCTGGTAAAAGTTACTAATACATCCTCAGAATGGTCCATGCTGCTAATTTGATTTAATTTGCTAAGCCGCATACAGGGAGCTTAGTGGAATCTTACATGAGGTGAGATATATGGCACTGCCTAAAATCCCATGATTGCCTGTTTCCTTCATTTTTTATCAATCTTTCCATTTCTAGTTTTTTTTTTCTTCCCTCTTAGCTCCAAACACACTTGACCAATAATGAAAGTATACTATACTTCATTATTGATGGTCCTTGGTAAGTAGCTGCATGCTGTCTGTGTTAGAATGTGGAATTCCAAAGGAGGAAGGACTGGTGGAGGGTGGGTAGGTGGTGGTACAAGTTGATGACATGGCATATTTTGGGAGAGTATCTTTGGTGTGGCAGCCTTTCTGGCTGTTCCTGAGCAGATGTGTAGCCATGCAAGCTGTAGCAAGTCGAAACTGTGCACTGTGTTTTGTATTTTCTGTAATTTGTATATTTTAAAGGGAAGGTTATATTATTTGTGCTGTGGGGAAGGGAAATATAATATTTTGGGGAATGTTTGATTCTTCTTTTTGAGAAGCCAGGAAGACCTTAGTACTAATTTTACAAATTAGTACATTGAGAGGAAAGGCTGTAACAAATGCATCTTTCCCAGTAATCTTGCATATGTAAGGTCACTTATTTCACAATTCCAAAAGAAGAATAAAAATATTTTTGCAGCAATAAGAGATATATTTGTTTTTCCAAAGAATAAAAACAACACAACAAATACTTGTCTTTCTACACCTTAAAGCTGAATCAAAACCATATCTTCCTTTAAGTTCATGTTCACTTTAAATATGCCAAAAGGTATCTATGGATTCATTATGCTGTGGTCCAGTGCAAATAAATGCTGGAGGTTTTCATTTGAGTTACATTTTATTTTTTTTATGTGTCAGTAATTTGGCTATTAATTGTTTCATAAGGGATTAGACTTGATTCAAAATATAACTAAAATCATTTTCTTGGTGAAAGTTTTATTGGATTGGTACTAAAATGAGCCATGTCCAGCATTCAGACAGATTCCAATGCATTACATTGGTCATCTAGCACACATTCTTAGAGGACTTGCTCTATCAAGCACAGGAAAGCATGCTAAACTTTAGATGTTGAGGTAGAGCAACATACTGCATTTAACATCAAGAGCTGCGTAGGTTCAAAGGTTTCAGTCATCATTACAGTTATTGTAAGGAAGCAGATCTAAGTATGGTGCATGGTTTAACAGAGTGATTTCAGAGTATATTTTCATAAATTAAGTAGCTTTGCTTATTGAAGATTTATTTTTAGAAACAACATGAATTTTGTAAGGGTTTGTGCTACCTACAGTTTTATGTAAAATTATGTAATTGCAGTACAGAGAGGACAGTGATAGTGGGCTTCATCTTTGCTGGACAGGGTGGAAAGGTGCACCTGTGTGTGCGTAAAATTTGAGAGTTGCTATTGCTGTTATAGGAAAGGTGAAACTCTGCACTGCTACAATTCTGAAGAATCTGTATAAGAGATTCTTATAAAACTCAGGTAATTAATTTTGTGACTTGTTCAGGTGACCTTCTGTTGTACTATGTTCAATTGCATTATGTTTTGTTCCTTATGTTTGTAACAAAAATTACTTAAAAAAAAAAGTTCTTTAGGACTGTGTATCATCAGGGTAAGGAGAAGAAAGTTAATCAAATATTTTAGGGTAAGCTAATAAACAGAAATTTTTAGAAGTTTCAAGTTTAAGTTCCTTTTCACTTTGGTTCACACAAAAAGGCTTTAACTTGTATCTCCAGTGAGAATACTGATTGCCAGGCTGCTAGTTATTCTTGTGCGAGTAGCTGTGGTATTGCATTTCCCTGGACTATCTGAATACCTGTGATACTGTTGTATACTGTGGTAGGGTGCTAAATCTTTATGCAATCTGCTTGTTGCATGTGAAAGATCCCATCATACTGTTTTTCAAGGGACTACATAAGAAGAATATTTATTTAGGATCAGGGAAATAATTACTCTTTTGGAATGCTGAGAGTCTGTTACCCTTCAGGTGTATCTTTAGGGAAATGTTTGCTATTCCCATGTGTTTCTTCTGCTATCCCCACAGACAGGTATCTTAAGAATCTTGGAGAGAACCAGAGTTACTAAGTACAGACATTTTCCTGTTTTCTCTATTAGGAAATAGTTTTCCGTTTAAGCCAGTCTTTCTCTGAAAAAATTCTGCTTTCAGGACAGTATTTCAAAGGGTTGTGATATTGACCATATTCAGATTACTCACAACATTTGTCAATGAAGTTTCATTGCAATGATCTGTTACATCACAGATCATTTGTTGTGTTCATTTACCATTAATCAGAATACCTTTTTTTTTTTTTTTTTTTGAATATTTTGTTTCCACTGAAGTTTCAGTATGCTTTCCATCCCGTAAGCTGGTGGCGATGAAGTTTCTCTGGACTTACGGGATGAGATTCATCTCATCAGATGTGTTTCCTATGTAGACAGCAATACTTGACCAACTTACAGGTTCATATTTTGGCTGTCATGCAGCTGATGAAAGAAGCATTTATTTCTAAGGACAGCATTTTGAAGTAGATGGCTTCACTGGATGGGACAGGTGCCTTGGAGGACTACGTCAGATGCATGCTGGACCAGAAATCTTAGTGACTCTGTTTCCAGAGTCTACTCCAAAAGCAGGTTGCTTCTGGTTACTCAGAAACTGCATAGTAGAACTGTCTCCTCGGGCCTAGACTTGTGGGAATACTAAAGGTCCCAAAACCAAGCTCTTGAAAGTTCCTGGACAGACAGCAGGCTGCCTGGTGGAGTGTGAGCCTGAAGAGCAAGGGAGCCTTCCCTTGCACCGCGGTGGCTGCTCAGCTTCCTAGAGTCCCCAGCTCTCCGTGGAGCTGAAGAGATGAAAAGATTCTTCTCTCACACTTCTTTTCTAAAGAAGGAGGAATGTTTTACAGTGGAATAAGTAGACTATCTTAATTTTAGCTCTTATCACTAGCATTTATCTTCATTTAACATGAATGGAGTACAGACATTTTTGTGGAAGATACTTGAAGCATTTAGTTATTTAAGAGATTTTGAAAACGTCAACATTTTAGACCTTTTTTGATGTCATAACACAGTATAAAGTAATCTTCATATTGATTTCTAATTTAGTCCAACTTTAATTGTCTCAGGGGTTTAAGAGATATCTTAGGCCTCTTTCCAATACACTAACACTGCCATAAAAATACTTTGTGAGTTTTCAAAGGGGATAATTCCACTGAGAAATTATTCTGAACCACACTTATCAACTAGTTAGCACGAATTGTCCAAAATATAATTTGAAAGCAGATTATTTTATTTAGAGTTGTCTGGAAACTGTTGATGAGGGTGTCTTTTATTTTCCTTCCAGTTGCATTCATCAGTAGATATTGAAGCACTGGGGAAAGATTTTATAAGCTGTCATTCTGCTACTCAGATAGAAGGCTTCTCCTAAGTGAAGTCTATTTTTGCTGACATCCATTTATTTTATTAACAGTGGCAAGCCTTTTCCCCTTGCCTCCACTCCCCCACTTGAAATCGTTCTATTACAGTCCTTCCCTTTGCCTTAACTGTGGGATTAAAACTGTTACATTATACAAATAAACACACTCAGTAAAATCAAGGGTAGTAACCAGCCTCCGACATGCTTGTAAATTGTGGGTTGTCTATCCAGTTGTTAATTGAGTCTTTTCTAGTCATAGCACATCCTTTTGTACAGCCTGGTAGGAGCTTATACATCCTTGACTAAGATGCAGAAAACCTGATTTTTGTTGCCACTTTGGACAAAACATCCATCCTCTTTGTGCTTCTGTTTTGTTATGTGTAAAATGATGCTGATCTCCTGTGTTTAGGATCTGCCAGGGAATTTGCTGGCAGCTAGAACTCATAGCAACAAAAGAGAATTCAAAGACAGTCTGGTTTAACCATGTTGCTCATTGTAGGAAAAAGAACCTAGAAGCAGTCTGGATTAAGCCTTTTATTTTCAGATAGATATTTTCCTTTTTTTTTTCTAGTTTTGAAGTTACTCTATTTTGATTTGTCAGTCAATTTAATTTTGAAATAATAGTATAGCACATAACTTTGAAATGAAATATTTGCTCTTCAACTGAATTAGATATTTAGTTCACTGTGAAATGAAAGATTTTAAACTGTTTGACTTACTATTTTTTTGTTTGGGTGTGACCAATTTTTTTTTTTTTTTTTTGTACTGGAGAAATCATTCTGCATTGTCTATTTTGGTCTTTTAGGGAGGAACTGAATAGCTTTTATTCCATTCTTCAGTGCTTTTTATTTCTTTTCTTTTCTTTTTTTTTTTTAATTTCAAAAGGTAAATGTGGCTCTTTTTTTGAGTACGAGGGCTAGTTCTCCTGTTTCAGGCAGCATCTGGTGATCTGAAGACTCAGATACAAGTCCTTTTCTGTTGCAAATATAGTGGGTAACACCATTGTTCTCTTACTCATGTCATCTAACTTTAGACTTCTGTTTTTAGCATTGGGTACTCTGAATAGTTTATGACCATTCAGAGAGCAACTCAATGTACTCATCTTAGAAACCTGAAGTCACGTGGTGTTAATACTTTCAAGTTGTATGGTGTAAATAGTTTCTGAGCTGTGTGTCAGTCCTTCTCTGCAAGATGAGTTGCTACTAATTCTCTACTTCATTGTTGCAATAAGGAAGCACCTTCTAAAATAAGATTCTTTTTTCTTTTAAAACACACAAACACATAATAAAAAATCTCTGTTGTTTTGGTAATACAGTGGGGAAAGGCCCACTGATTGCCTTAGATAGAGAATGGCTCCAATCTTCAGGCTTTAAGTTGAAATCAAAGCCATTGCTCAGCCGCTTTCCAATATTTTGCGTTTCCTTTGCTTCCTTTCCTTTGTGTTGCTATGTTCCCTAGAAATAGCTGAAGTGATACTTTGATTATAAAGCAGCAGAGTTCTGGTTTGTCCGCAAAAATTGCACTAAAAAAAACCTGCTGTGAGTTTTGTAACACTGCACAGCTGCAGTGTGAAAGCAGATGGGGAGTGGAGAAAGAAGGGAGGGTGCTCACTGCACCAGGGACTGGTTGCTGCCATGTCACCAGAAGCATGACAGTGTATTAGTCAGGGTGATGAGAGCATTTGACTTCTCTTTCCGCTTTCCTGCTCTTCTTTCTCTGGTAAATCCACACTTTGCATACAGCTAAAAATAATTTCTTAGGAAAATCAAGTGTAGCCTGCTTGACAGGACCACTTACATGGATTTTAATGAAGAACTTAATAAAGCATAATCAAGGCCCATATATGCCCTTCTTTTCTGTAGAATAGCAAATATGGCTTGTGTGTCCATTTATGTCAGAGATTTCTGCTATTTTTCTTTATAGAAATAGAACTACATCAAAAGCCTCTGAAAAAATAAACAAAGACTTCATATACTATGAAAAGGAAATAGATACTTTTCAGACAATTTTCTGAATTAGATATATCCTTTCTGCTTTTTTTTTAATTTATTTATTTATTTATTTTTTTTAATGGCTACATTTAAGAGTGGGAGAGGTTTTAATTTCTGTCATAATGAAATGTAGAAGTGTTAGGTATTTCATGCCATGCTTAATCATTTGGGAGGTACATGTAAATATGCATGTGAGATGTGGTATAATACTAAACCATAGCAGGTTTCACCTGTAGTATTGTACACGAAGCACCAGCAGCACCTGTGGTTAAGGTAGGGCAGAATAACCCCCAGGCACCACAGCAAATGGTATGAGTAAGAGTACGTGAGTGGAAGAGAACAAAGCCAGGGCCAGCAGGGAGTTTTTACCATGCTGTGTTAGCGCAGAGTTTTGAAGTTAGTGTGCCAGTGTGTTAGCATGCTGATGGGACCACAGCCGAGAGGGTGCCGGCTGAGCTCAGCACTGCTGCTGGGGCTGGGGACTGCCTACCCTGCGCTGGGCTCCCAGCGAGGAGCAGCAAGCGTTGCTCTTGCCTTGGGGAACTTAGGTGGCAGACATGAAGTTAAAGGAAGCTGAGGGAAATATTCAGCTGAAGGCTATCGTTAGGGTATGGAGTCAAATTTGCAGTGGTTGTTACAGCTGCTCGGTGATATCCACCAGTGCAGGTGCTATCACTGGAGTGTCACTCAGCGCAGACAAAAATTGCTGTGGAAATCCTGGTGTTGAATTCCCTGCTTTTCAGTCTCTAATCTTTCAGCTTCCAATAACTTTTAAGTTCTCAGTATAAAAAATGTGCAGAAAGCATAAGGAGATTTTAATACTAATATTTAGATTTAGAAAATGTAATTTGTTCTTCCTAAGCACACCTGTTCATCCTTCTGAGTACTGTCTGACATAGTAGTATCTCGGATCTCAGTCTTTGCTGTGGTTGACAGGATACTGCTGCAGTACAAATAAATGAATACAGAGAATGGGATTGTTCTTGATTTCTGTTTAAAACATGCTAGTTGAATGTGTGCATTCTGCAAAGGAGTTTTCAGGACAAGCTTCTAAGTAAAAGGCAGAGTGGAAACCCTGTTGTGAGAAATACCAACAGCTGACAGATTAGGATGCTAAGCAAACTAGTTTAAATTTAGTTGTGCACATATGGCAACATTTTTTTATAGTATAGGAGGGTCTCCTAATACAACATAAGAACCTGAGAGGGCTGTTTGGGTCATATCGTGAACCCAATCCAAACAGCATAGTCTGCGAGAGATTAGAGTTATCCTAGGGAGGAAAGGCTCACCCAAAGATTTGAGAAATTTAGAGTCTCACACAGCTGGGAGAAGATGCTGGACTGAAGAGCACAGCAGCTAGGGAGTGAAAGACAGGATGTGAGAATTAAGGCAAAGTGAGCCTGTCTCCTGAATAGACTTTAAAAAGCTACGGGCATTAGATATATAGCCAGTTCTCTAAGGTGAAGGAGCTGGACTTGGGAGCAAAGGAAGATTAAAAAGCAGATCATGAGGTCACTGTGAGAATGCCATACATGAGATGGGAAATTTGTTTTAAAACTCTTATTTATATTTTACTTCACTGTAAGGTTATGTATTTTGAAGTATGTATATGTGTATATTTTTTTCTGGATTTTTTTTTTTTTTTTTCTAATAAACTTTAGCTTTGGAGATTGAAAGCACTTTCAGTGTTTTTTAGGGTATCTTTGGACATGTCTCCACCAAAACTGGCTCTGAGATCCTCCAAAAGCTAGCAGACCTTTCCAGTCTTTTGAGATTTTGTAGAATGCTTTTATGTTTTGGAGGTGAATAACAGTTTATGAAGCAT
Organism: Alectura lathami; assembly: GCA_013399715.1. Lineage (NCBI taxonomy): Eukaryota > Metazoa > Chordata > Aves > Galliformes > Megapodiidae > Alectura > Alectura lathami. The sequence continues at coordinate 190,221 of VXAV01010101.1, read as the reverse complement.
GTGAAGAGCTGAGATAGTCTCTACTGGCAGTGTCTTTATCATCAAAAAGACACACAGGATTTACTGCTTATGAATGAGTGATCTACTTGACTTGAACAGTATCTGCTCATTTTTCCAGTAGATGCTACAAGTATATTTCTGCTTAGTTTCTGGTTAGTAGCTAAACCTTACGGATTAAATAGCCATAGAACAAATGTAGTCATGGTGGGACAAATGCTAAATTATTATTATTATTTTTTTTTTTTCTCCAGAGGCATTAGCTAGTATCAAAGGAGATGGCCACTTCTATTGATTTTGTTGTTGCTAAAGTGAGGCCTGAAGCAGGAGCAGTTCGATAGAAGCAAGGTGACAATGTTTGTGTTAAGCTTCCTCAAAAATGGGTTTGATGAGTGACCGCCTATCGCAGTTTTCTGTGATCTGTCATGTATCAGGTGTCAAAATCTACTGATTTACTTAAAGACCAGCTCCTGGAGTCATTTAACTTCATATGAGTTTCTTTTCTTTTTGTATGTTTTGTGATAGCAGAGATGGGAGGGAAGATGGAAAAGCAAACAAACCTTGAAGTCTTGGCCCAAGTTAACCTTGAACTCAACAAATAAGCAGGAAGCACCTCGAGTGAAGAGGCACTGCTTTGTAATCCTGATTATAGAAGAAGCAAGTCTGTAATGCTGAATTAGAAATGGAATTTACTATGTTCTTAAGTACAGGGGATTATTTTCTTGTCTCACTGGCTGAAGATCAGTCTTCCAAGCTGCTTCTCTTAAGACCATAGATTATGAGGTCTTGTAGTCTGTAGGCTGAGTAAGATTCTTGTCTTTATCTCATAGGAGATTTTGGGAAAAACTTGATCTCAGAAAATCAAAACAGCACTGTATTTCTTTCCTTGCTGTCTCTCCATGTCCCTGAATTCTTGCAGATGTGCAAGTGCTTGTGCATAAAGTAGAATAAAGTATAAGGGACTGTCTGATCTTTCTTCAGGAGGTATTTGATTAATTAACACTTAGTTACACTGTAAGGATTGAAGAACTGAAATAGTACAACTTTCTGTCTTCTGGTTCAAGGAGTTCTTAATAATCCCTTCCTGTAACTCATGATGTTTCTTGTGTACATCATTTCTAAAAATATACAGTAGATACTTGATTGTACTTTTTTGGAGGTGTTACCTTGATTTGTTTTCTGTTGCTTTTAAAGGTTTCAATTATTAAACTGAAAATAGCCACACTTTTTGAAAGAGCAATGGAAAGTTATAAAAATATTAAGTAATTATTAATGGTTCTATGTGTATGATGATATTAAAAATTCTTTTATAGAGCTTCCATGCAAACTAATGCCAGTGCATTCATGCTTTCTTACACAAGTATTTTTTTTCTAAATAAATAAAATGTTTTATCCACATTAACAACGCAAACTTCAGCTTGTCTCATGGGACCACTGTAATCTTGCTATATATAGAAATGATAAAGATTATTCCTAGCCAATAACGAATATAGAAATGCATTTATTCTCTTTTCACAATGGGATTATCCATTTCACATTGGATAATCAATTATCCTTTCACGCTGTCCACATATCTTCGGAGTTCTATTTATATCTCCAGTAATATTACTTGTTCATGAAGACACTGAAATGTAATTTGTAAATGTAATTTAACAGTTTTCATTTTGATGAGTTTTGATTAGTTTGTAAACAAATCCCTTCAGATAATGTTGGTGAATGATATAGTTTGACAGTGAGTATTTATGTTGAAGCATGATGATTAAGTAACAATATAGAAAAATACAAAAGTGGTCAATTAAGGAAAATTTTGACTTATTCCACTTTTTAGAAGTTTCGAAGTCAGTTTGCTGACTGACATTTTTCATGGTAAAATCTGTCAGATATAAATAACTAAGCCCCAAGTTTTGTACATTGTTAAACAGTAAATTAAAAAACTTAAATTATCAACTTCCTTTGCAATTATTTATCTCCTTTTAAGTGATTTTTTTTAAATAAAAGTCTTAAAAATGTTTGTCTTTAGTCACAAGGTAATGTTTTTATTGTTTTCTTAATTGAGAGTTTACATTTGGGTACTAAACTGCATAGAAGAGCAAGGGGTCATGTTTCTGTTGGCTTTCTGATGTATGTCTTTAAATCTGTCCTAATCTCAGCTCAGTTCACTCAACCTAACTAAAGTGGAAAGGACAACTTGTGATCTTTTTTGTAATTTTATTAATTGTTGTAATGTGTCTGCTTGTGTTGGTGGCAGTAAAAATTGAGAATGCTGCATTAAGAGATATTTGTAATCTCCTACATCTGAAACCTTAAAGGCTTATATGTTGTTCAGCTACCAAAGGAAATTCAGTCTCTGCTCTGCAATGAGTCTATAACATATTGCAATGCCTAGCTATCACTTTGTAACTAGATAAAAATCTATTTTGTGCCAGTTATTGGCAGCGTAATTTATCTGTTTACCTGCACTTTGAGGCTAGCCAGTGGACAAAAATATAACATTTCTCAAAAGTAATGCCTTCTTTCAATATTTTATGCCATGGACAAGAAAATAAAGTAAATATAATACACTGTGTTCTTGAGCTGCACAGTTCAGAAGTGATGTTATTGCATCTCTAAGCAGAAGGAATGTACTGCTTTATTTTGTGTCCTTTTATGTATTCTGGCAAGAACTAAATGAAGTTAATAACAAGTTAAGGACCCCTGCCACTTGGTATTATTGAAGAAGATTCTTCTATGTAAGAATAGAAAATGTAATACTTAGCATTGCAAATTATCCTGCTAACTTCTTTTCATTGAACATTGCCATGGTAATTTGGAATAGTTTTTCAATAGATTGTTTAGATCCTTTCTAAATTTAATTCAAGTCAGTTTGTGAAAGAAATGCAGATTGATTTCAAATGTTTCATCATTTTGTGATGTGGCATGCAAGGAGACAAATAACCAAGATTGTAAAAATAAATGTAATGTTTAAACATTCATTCCAAAAATATGAAATATCTAGGAAATAGAGAATCAAATTCATTGTTAAGTTAGATGCTGTCTGAAATATATTCAGTAAACTTGAAAGGATCAATTTTTGTCCATCCTATTGTGCTTTCAACATTCAGTGACATCTTCAGAGCAATCTCATCCTTAAAATCAATTTATTTATTGATTTAAAGGGCAACACATTAGTCACATTTTATACATAAGTTAAATGATAATAGAAGCTGTCACATTGTGGTGCCTTAATATTTTCAGATTGTCACTAAAATAAAGTTTGGTTGTTCATGGAGCCTTTTTATAGGAAGTTAACAAAGCAAAAATGAGGACACAAATATTGCTTAACTCCAGTATCCATTGTTCAATGTTTTAGTTTTAAAGAGAAAAGTTAGGCAATATTTTATATGATGTTTTATTGTCGGAATTCAGAAACAAGAGAATACGAGGTAGAACTAAGATGTTCAAGTATATAAGCAAGTTCTAAACAAAATAATAGAAAATAGTTTTTTTGAAATACAAGAAAATTCAGTAAAGCAGGATTCTTAAAATTAAAAGAGCAAATAAAAATTATAATAGCAGAGCTGGTGTAGCATAAAACTTAGACAGAATTTTCTTATCAGCATTTCAAAATAAATTTTGAGAGCATGAGTATAGTTGTTCAAAGATGATTTTTAGTGTCAGTGGAAGATGATGCCCGCCAGGTTGCAGTTAAAGCCATTAAACTGTGACTAGTGTTAACTGAGTAACGTATCATCAGGTGTTATAGACAATGAGAAATTAGAAACCATTGAATTTCAATGAGAAGAGGTGTTTCCTAATACCCAGTCTGTACCTCCTCTGGCAAAACTTGAGGCCATTGCCTCTTGTCTTATCACTAGCTACTGGGAGAAGAGGCCGACCCTCCCCCTCTCTGCAACTTTCTTTCAGGTAGTTGTAGAGAGAACTCTGATTTTGGAGAACTCCAGCTTGCTTTCATAGTTTACCAAGAAATTTAATCAACGCAGTGGAAATGCTGATGACAGTGCAGGCAGATAGGACTTTGTCTCTCTCTTAAATGTGTTCTTAATGCGAAGTTCTGCTGGAGATGTGTCTGTGATATTAGGCATGAATGGACAAAAAGTAACGTTAAAAATAAACACCAAAGTTGAGTGCTCTGAAATCACTGTGAGGACAGAAAAATAAGTGAGCACAGAGAAATAGTCTGTCTAACAAAGCCACAGCATTTCAGAGTAAGTACTATTATTACTTATGGGAACAGGGAATAATGGAAGCTATTGCGTTTCTGAGTGCACATTGTGTCCTTTTCCTGTCTATTCTGAATAGAGCAAAAATTTTCTTTAAAAGACATTTTTCTTTAAAGATTTTAATTAGGTTTAGTTTTGTGGAGTGTATTATGACATAATGAAAATAATACTCTTAAGAATAAGAGAGCACTGATAAATAAATATCCATATTGTATCATTATTGTATTCCTCTCCTGTTAACAATGAGAGGAAGTAAAAACAACACAATCAAAAAATTAGAAACAGAATTTCTGATTGTCAAAGAGACTGATAAAACAGCTACAACAATAAGCTAGGAGTGTGTAAGTCTTTTGAATACAAGAGCTGTATCATAAAAACAGTTGCAGAGTTTAATATTCAGAATGAAGAAACATGATGGTTGTAGATGAACATTCAGGTTTTTACCATCTTTAAATTGAGAACAAAATCTTGCATTTGAACTCTTAATCAGCCGTGTGCTTTAAGAAGCCTTCATTTGTGATTGTGTAACTCATATCAGAGGGTCCTGATTCTCTCTATGATGGGATGATTGTGCAAAACCTGCTTTTCTACACCAAAACCAGTATTATGTAATTCTCTGCATTGACTGTACCTCTTAGAGTAGTGCTGAAAGTAAAACAGTAACAGTATGCTTGAGAAAAAGAGCACTCTTGGAAACTTGGAAAAGTGTTTCAGCAGGAAACTGTTTTGTTTTGTTTTGTTTTGTTTTTTAATCCTAAAACAATTTAGAAATATTTTTGATATCTCAAATGAACTTTGTAAGAAGAAGGAGAAGATTCTTAACAAATGCTGTCAGTAACATCAGAGAGCAAGAAATGGCAGTCAAGCTACAGTGACTATTGGAACTGTATTACAGAGATAAAAAGGTGGCTGGTTTTTTTCTGGACCACCATGAGCTGTTCTTTAGTACTGAGCTGTCTGAAAGTAAAAACTGCAGGAGGGAAGTGCAAGGAAAACATGAAGGACCTGGACCTACCAGTTGTTAGCATGGGTTTGATGCTATGCTATATGAGTACAATTTACTTCTAAATATTGCAATTCGTGTGACTCATTGACTCATTGAGGAACTCCTGGCAGGCTGGTAATTAGCTAGTTGATGCAGTTTATTCTCCATAAGAATGTGTGCTGATAAGAGATTAAGCCACCAGATAGCGTTTATTTGCCAGCTCAGATGTATTTAGGGTGTTTACACAAAAGAGGGAGGAGGTGAATAATGCCAGGCCAAAACAAACAAACAAATACAACAAAAAACCCCTCTGGTAAAAATTAAAAATTGCTTTTAAATTATAACTTTAATTTTAAGACTTAAACTTTTGCACAAAAAAACAAGATGAAAAGAGTATGATGTAAAATTAAAACTTCAGAGAATTTTAAAAGAATTCATTTTTCATGGTTTTAAAATACGACTGAACTCGCCATTGTGTTTGAGCATTGCAAATTCATCTCTATCTGAACAGAAGTGTATAAGCCATAACACATGTTTTTAATTAATTCATTCCCATGTTTATTTTAAAACTATAAAATTTCTGGAGAGATCTGTCCTGGCAACCTTGGGAAGAGGGGTGATGGAAGAGGAAATGCTCAAACCATTCTATTTGTAAACAGAAAACATTTTTAATTTTAAACATCAAATGTCATAATTGTTCTAAAGCAGAAGCTGCACTCAGCCTGTCAGGATGACTTGGTGCCAAAACAGTTTTTGTAGCCACTATTAGAGGGAGAAGAGAAGACAACTTAATTAAACTCTA
>VXAV01010101.1:165363-177600 GCA_013399715.1 Alectura lathami | reverse complement strand
TTGACGTTAAGATTTCCTCAAGTGTATATCATTTTGTACTTATTTTATATGTACAACAGTAAACATATGATACACACTATTGGAGTCACAGCGTTATGGAAGAGTACTGTGCAGAAAGGCTGAAATCTAGTCTGTTCGGATTGAATGGTCTGCTAGCACTCATTTTCTTTTTTTTTTTTTTTAAAGCTACTTGGTAGCTTTGATGTGGCTTCTTGATTCTATCTGAAGTCAAAATGGGTTGTAGCAGTGATTTCAGTCAGCTGTTGTAGTGTAACCCATTGTAGTCAACCGTTGAAACAAAGTGATGGGTTTTAGTTCATTTTTTCAATCTCTTTTTATGTATGTTATAAAGTAGTGATATTTTTTGACAGAGTATGAACTAATCCAACAGTTCTAACAGTGCTGAGTTTTCTCAAATCACTTAACCAAGTTATGTTAGTTTAAACCACCTTGTGAGTACTTTTTGCCAAACTGTCAGTAACGTGTGGAAAGAGGCTTTGTTACATTGCTTCTCTTCTTTTAGATGGTTTTCTCTTTTTCTTTCATTCAGTGTCTCACAGTTTCCGGTGTTTGTTTTTTTGTAGTGATGGCAGGAGTGACTGTGGTTAAAGCTGTAGGGTTTGTTACTTTGGTCCTGGTCGGTATAGCTGTCCCTTTCTTGCTTTAATTTTTTGGGTTTTACAGCAGTTCTCAGCATTGCTTAGTTCAAATGGAACTTGCACTGGGAGTAGGTGCTTGCTGTGACCTACATGGGCCTGACCGTTATTTGGAAAACCAGCAGAAACTATAAAGAAATAGATATCCATGTTGTTCTCGTACAAGCATTATAATCCCCTCCTGACCTCCTCCCAGTCAAAATGTCTCAATTTCAGGCTTTGGTCTATCTTCAACAGTCTGTCTCATGAGTAGTTTTAGTAGGAAGACTAATGAAATTTGGGAAACAGGCAATTCTGATTCTTTAATTTCTGAGTCAGAAACCTTGAATCTCATAGCCTTTGTGGCTTATTTTGATTCACCTGAAGCGCATATCTCAGACAACAACCACTGAAAAACTTAAACATTGTGATACTTCTTCCTTTGATGCATGGTTAACCTGATTCTAACCCTCAAATGTTGCTGTTTGGGCCTCTTGAAATTAGAGTCATGTTTAAAACATATTAAAATACCATTGCTCGTTTGTAGCCTTATTTCATGGACTGGTAAATATCAGGCTTAAGACTACCCAAAAAAACTTTGACTTGGAGGTGCTGTGCACATCTCTTGCTCAATTATGCTGCACCATGCTTTACTTCCTTCGTGCCTAGAAGAGCTAGTGTGCAAGAAATTGTGTTCTTTCAACTTTCCTTTATTTCCATCTTAGAATGCATGTTCCTGGTGCTCTGTTTATATCTTCCAAATTGAATATGGAAATTTTAACTTTTTAATGCCTTTGTAAGGTACCTACCACTAGAATATTTTTGGTTTGAAGACATTGATTAATGATCTTCCAGTATCCTGGTAGGATAAAAGAAACAGTTAGAAATAAAGCATATGAAGATTAAAACAGAACACCTGTAATGCAGTTAAATTTAGATTACTAACCTGAAATGCGGTCTGATTTTCGAACATTTTTTTTTACTGTAGTTTTTCTTCAAAGAATTATAGAGGCATCTATTTAACACCACCTTAGGGAGTTAGGTAAGCCCATTTCTCCCATTGGTATAATCTTAGTCAGTATGGCAAGATCAATGGTGGCCATGTTCAGCCATGCTAGAAAGTGCATTTTAATTACATCGTGTGTTATATCTGTCAGGTAGAATGGGTTTTCTCCACCAGAAATGGATGGACAGATGTCTGAATGTTAACCTCCCCGTAGTCATTATCAGTCTAAAAGCTGTTCTAGTGGAATCGTCATTTTTGCCTGTGGGCCTGCAGATGGAAATAAATTAAAGAAATAGTTGCTTTGGTCTGATTGCAGATTTGATGCCCTGGGAAGTTTTGTTAACTAACACCAGGGCAGTGCACATGCAGAACAGGCAGCAGGTTTATAAGCCTTATTCAATGGTTTTCTGGCAAGTTTCTTAAGAAAAAATAGTGATGTGTAATGACAATCTGCTTGTAGCTGCAAGCCAGCTAAATAGACTTTCACAGGGATATTCAAATATCTGATTTGAGGCATTTCAGATATAAAGTTAATATACCATGATGATAATCTAGAAGAAAAAAAAAATATTTTCTGGGCAATTGTTGCATTTAACTGCCCCCTGCCTCCACATTCTGATCTTGTATGTAAGGGGAATAGGCTTTCATGCCTATGTCAGGGAAGAAAAATCACTTGTTTTACAGTCATGTTTAAGGTGGAATACAAAAGAAAGCTAAGGCAGTGTGCACAGGCTCAGAGCTGCAGAGGAGAAAGGGTTTTACTCACACCATTTCTGCCAGATGGTTCCCTTGATTTCCTGATCTTCCCACTTCTTATTTGCAGGTGGATTTACCAGGATTTATACTTGAATGTGAAGCACAGGAAAATTGAGCAAAGGCAGAAATCTATTTTTTGGGCTGTTCAAGAATGCTGTCTCTTCCATCTCATTTATGGAGTCATTGGGCTAGGTTTAGGAAAATCCAGATGCTCATTGACGTAACTCCCCAACTGTTTTTGAGTTTGGATCATTGTCTTTAAGAAAGACAGAAGCTAGGGGCATGGTTATTTTTTGCGACCACTCAGACAAGGGTATAACTTTGGTGCACATCTGATATGCTAGCAAACTCTGGGAAGCTTTCAGCTGTTATAAGACAGATTCTTCTTAGAGAGGGGAGTAACACAAGAAAGTCTGAGATAAGTCTGAAATTTGCAATTGGGTGCAGAAGTCCTGCTCACTGAAGAGTACTGCACAACCATGTTCTGGAGAAAATTGATTTTCCTTTGTCCAACTTCAGAGCATGTAAAAATCACATGCTGTGCATTACTGGTGTATGTTTTGCTGATCTCAGTATGAAGCACATTGCTGAGCAATTATGAATCAGTAGTAGACTAGCCTCCCTACTTTCACCAAAGTCAGAGAGATTTTCAGTAGGTACTAAATCTCCAGTGTGTGCAGAATAACAGCAGTTCAAATCACACTCTAAAATTTAATGGTCTTACGTTAACTACAGCAGCTTTGACAATATCTGATTAATTCTTGATGGCAGTGAAAGATACACTACGTCCCCTTCTCACTGCTTTCTTAATTCACTAGCAACTAAAAGCCACTCCAGTAATTGTATAGGTTGCATAAAACACTGCCATGTTACAGGCCTCTGATTTTCCTTTTTTAATTTTTCCCAGTTCTGCCCCTTTATTTTTATTGGTAATGCAGTAAATAAAATCTGCATTCCACAAGTTTTAATTGAAGAACTGTGATTTAGGGTTATTTTTCATTAGCAGTTTTTCTTGAATAACTTGTCTTTTGTGTTTACATTTTTTTTCTTATACAAGTATTAGTTGTTTTTTCCTTCCTCATGTCCCCAGGATATTTGCTGTCCTTCCTCTATTAGGATGTTCATATCCAGGTTTCCTCCTAGAATTTCTTTTCTTCTTGAAAGAAAACAAAATTAGCTACCTGTCTATCCATTTCTGTTTAATATATTTCTCAGTTCTTTTAGCCTGAGTAAAAAGCCCTGATGGTAAATTCCCTCTGAAACATAGTTTTGATGTGACAAACTCATCCTTCACCACCTAGAATAGTGATTTTGTTGTTTTTGACATTGTTTCATTTGAGAGTATTGGCTATTTTTAATAAAACTTCCCAATTATACTGCACATTTGAAATCCCTTAAGTCATGCAGTTTATCCTATATAGTCACAGGATATCTTGTCTGTTACTGCCATATTTCACTGGTTTACATTTATCTTTTACAGATTAGAGAGGAAAACTTTTCTGCATACAGTATTTCTATAGAGACCAACCCAGAAAGATCCTAGCACAACTGAGACTTTCAGAAAGTACTGAAATACAAATACTACATATTTGTGCTAATTCATATNGGTACATATGATTTTATGATTCTATATGTTTTTTTTTTTTTCTTCAAGAGAATATTCCAGAAAATGTTACGGTTGAAGGAAAGGTGTTTTTATTTTCATCTACTCCTATCATTAAGTTCTATCAGTCAACCCATATTTTTTTTCAGCTGTAAAGATTTGATCAGCTTCATCATAAGCTATCTGCAACATTATATCCTGAGACCAACCTGGAGTTTTCACATCTTATGAAAATGTACTTATCCAGTGCAAACTAATACCCCATTGCCCATTTTCTCTTGATTTGGGCTTTACCTCTGGCACTCTAATTACAAGTAGCCTCATACTGTGCACTCTCTGGTCACACCTGTGGATGTCCCTTATAGTTTTTCAGGAATTCACTGTAGGTGTTGCTGTGTTCCTGAGGCTTGGCTTCATACAACCATGAACCCCTATGCCCACACTGAACACACAAGTTGCACGTTTGGTTATAATCCATGTATTTGGAAATCCATGACTCATCCACAGTGGAAAACTGCTTAGCATGAACTCTGGCACATCCAGATCTTTTCTTCAGAGGCTGATATGTACTTTGTACCTGATTTCCTGAAACGAGTCAGTAGAATTAGTATAAGTGTGTTTGCTGCCACAGGTCTTAGAAGAAAAGTCGGTCAGTGTCTCATTTGCTGAACACTGGTAGTTTCATTGAAGGCAGTGGGTAGTGGGTACTTCTAAAGAATTCTTGGAGGAATCTTGTAATCTTTTGGCTGTGCTTATAAGTCTGAATTGTTCATACCATTTAGCTTCCTGTTCTTATACTGCACTTGCAGCCCAGAAAGCCAACCGTACCCTGGGCTGCATCAAAAAAGTGCAACTAGCAGAGTGAGGGAGGTGATTATTCACCTTTACTCTGCTCTTACGAGACCCCACCCACAGTACCATGTTCAGCTCTGGTGTCCCCAGCACAGGAAGGACATGGATCTTTTGGAGTGGGTCCAGAGGAGGTCTGTGAGGATGATCAGAGGGCTGGAGCAGCTGAAGAAAGGCTGAGGTAGCTGGAGTTTGTTAAGCCTGGAGAAGAGAAGGCTCCAGTGAGACCTTGTAGCAAAAGGCCTTCCTGTACCTTAAGCAACCTCCAAGAAGGCAGGAGAGGGACTTTTTATCAGGGAATGTAGTGACAGGACAAGTGGAAACTTTTAAACTAAAAGAAGGTAAATCTAGATAAAAGGTAAGGAAGAAATTCTTCACTCAGAGGGTGGTGAGGCGCTGAAACAGGTTGCCCGGAGAAGCTGTGGATGCCCCATTCCTGGAGGTGTTCAAGGCCAGGCTGGGTGAGGCAACTTGGTCTAGTTGCTAGAAGGTGCTATGGCAGAGATCTTGGAAGCAGGTGATCTTTAAAGATCTCTTCCAGCACAAATTTTTCTATGATTTTTCAGGGGAACAGATTTTAAAATCTACTTGCTTGTTTATCCATTATTAAACAATTGGTTTGATATAGCATTTATATCTTGGAAGTAGAACTTACTTATATCACTTTTGCTGTTGTGAGAATAGTAACCTCCTCTTTACACTAATCAAAGTTGTGCATGCTTTTATTGTTACAGAGGTGTACATCATTGCTAGGGTATCTGCTATTAGCTTTTTTTAAACTAAAATCATGCTCTTGCAGAACTTGAGCCTTTGAAAATGTTCTATATTCATTTCAATAGAATTTATGCATCTTTAGATTCAAACACATATTTCTGTGCTTTCCTGAACTAGGACAAGCATCTACCATTACCCGACGCTTGTATCAAACATACCATTCACAAAATCAAATATTTTTTTTCAGATTTGAAACTACAGACCCCTTGAAAGTAATCTTAACAAGAGTTCATCTTAATCCAGTAACATAAAAATGTCTAAGAAAATAAAAACCTACCTGACTGAATCAGAAAGATATGTGTTCTGCAGGGTATCTCATAAGTATTGCCCTTACGATCAGTTTATGTTGGTGAAGGACATGTTGGGCTTTTTAATTCTTTTCATATTATCTGAGATACTTGTGTCTGCTCTGCTTTATATTTGATAGTTTACAAATGCCTAGTACCGCAATATTGCAGGTCTTACTGATACATAGATACTCAGGCTTTAATTTTAAGGGTTACCTTTACTAGAAATAAGGCTTTCTGAATTAGCTTAATCTCAAAATCAGAAAAGAAAATACAAAGGAAGTAGCTGTCATTCTTTTTATTAATGTTCATTAAAATATTTTAATAACTATAGTATATTCATATCTGGTCATGTTTTCTCTTCACAGCATTATTCAACCTTATACCAGTGGGACTTCGAGTTGTTGCTATCCAGGGTGTAAAGACTGGGTTGTATATAGCCATAAATAATGAAGGTTTCCTCTACACATCAGTAAGTATCTTTCTGAACTCTGTGTAAGAGGCACAGCTGAAGATTAAATCTATACTGGAATGTAGATGTGTAGTCACTTGTAAAAAATTCTATAATGTCTATATTTGTCTCTACATATAATACACCCACTTGTGTACTCATGTACATATGTAAAGTGTTATAAACAATATCTAGTAGAAATTACTTTGTCCTATGTATGAGAGTCTATGTATTAATAGTACTAAAAAAGCCATCTGCAGAGTTTCGTATTTTTTTTTTCTGCTAGGCTATACGGGTAGCGCACGACACATCACAAGGATTATTGTTTTCCATTTAGTTCTCTGGAATCTGGAAATAAAGACCTGCAGTTTTTTTTCTTACAGATTTGTTGTTCAGGATCCAAAAGCTGCTACAACAGTTATTTATGTTGATAAGACAATAATTATAATTATAAATTCCATATAAAAGTTCATTTACAGCCTTACAGTTTATCATAATCTTCTAACTGCATGCTTAGCTCTATGGAATTTTTTGATGTCAGATGTCTGAAACAATATGAATTCTGTGAAGGACAGTATCTTTTTAGAATGATCAAAGTTTAAGAAAAAACCTTTTGAGTCATAAGCAATACTGCTGTATAAATGCCTCTGTTTGTTTAGGATATTCCAAATGATTTAATGCTAATCAGTCAATCTGTTGTTATGAATACAAAAATCCTCAATTTTGTGTAAATTTAGCATCTTAACCTCCTTTAGAAGACAGGCAAACTTTAATAGGAAGAGGCAGTTCTGTCAAGTCTTAAGAACGTGGCTTAAAGGATTTTTCATTACTATATTTTTATTGCCTTCAATGTTGATTTTATTTTCATAGTACTTCTCCCATTTCTTACGTCATGTATTTCTTAATTCCCCACCGAGTTACAATACACTGCTTTGTTTTCAATATCCATTGAAAGGAAATTTGATAGATTAAGTTTCTGATGCCCTCAGGGAAAGTATTCTGTTTGTTTCAAAAATATGATCGTCTTGGAAAACCTAATTAGGGAGAAAAAATTGAACTAATCTTGAATGTCAATGTCAAGACAGAGAAAATTGTTGCTTATAAAATATCTGTTGGAAACTCCAGCAGCGTCATGTAAAACGTCTTTTTTTCCTTCTGCTCAAAATAATGATAAAATCTATCACAGGAAAACATCATATGACATGCAGTATTTTTTGACAAAAGGAAGAAAGCTAGAAGAAAAATCATAGAGCTGGTAATGTTAAGGCACTTCTGAGTTCCCGGTTCCAAAACTTCATGTGGGGAGTTTAGTTCAGTATGTGTTGGTACAGTTAGAGTATACTGCTGCCCAATGCTTTCCTTTAGAAAGAACTATAAAATTCAGAAAACGTATCAGTTTCCTGATGGGCCATTTTGCAGAAACAGAAAGTCTATATGAACAAATTCTGGTGTCCCACATGCTTATGTATTTTTTGGAAACTGTCCAAGTTAAATGAATAGTGTTAGCTGGGGAAGGCAAACGAATAGAAAGTACAAGGCAAGATAAAAAGAGATGTCTGAATCCAAAGTCTGAGCAGGCGTGAACCTGACCCTTAAAACACCCTCAGATCTTACAAGGTATTTCTGTGATACCAGTGGGAATCTGAATTGCCTTGTTCCTATGTCTTCTTCTTGAGCACCACAGGTTACATAGGTTGCTGGCGGATATAAATACAAGGTTATGCAAATGAAAAATGCAATCCACATGTGATGTTATTCAGGACTGCATGTTTTTCATTGTCACTAGCGGCAAGCCTTTTGTACTTGATGACTTCTTATATTCCTGGGGTTACTGCAAACTTGTTAAGAACTTCTGAATTTTGTTGTTAATGGTCTTATGTTTTTAATGTATGTCATTTAAAGATTTCTTGGGAAAGTGTCTCAATCTGTCATTTTACCTTTCATGAGGTAAGGAAATGAATATTTTTGCGATGTTCTGCTTACTATTCCTTGTGCAGAGAATAAAAGATGAGTGGCCCATTAGGTGACAACAATAAGTGACACATCAGATAACTGAGTAGAAGACTTGGGTTTTGGTATCTCCATAAAATGATTTTCAGCATACACTTTTGTCAAAGATGAGCGGTAGTAATATTCTGGAATTTAATGCAAATTTAAAGGCAGTCATTTCAAAATACCAGTGCTGTAACATAGGTTTGACTGTTTCATATTAATGTATTGAAAATATTGACAATGTATTTTCATCTTAGTAATTGCCTGCTTTCAGCTTAGAGTCTAATGCATTTGAAAAAAAGGAAGACAAAGCGTCAGAGAGAAATGAGCCTTCTCCCTGAGGATCAAGATGAAGAAATGCTACATGCAGAATGTTCTAAATACTGTCCTCTGCAGAAAAATATTTTTATCCAAGTACTTTTTATTAGTGCCTTGCTAGTGAATTTTTTGATTTGTGGTCACTATGGTGTATCTGTTGCATCTGCAGTGCAGAAACTGTGTATTATGTGTTTTTCCCTTGGCTATTTGGGGGAGGCTGGGAGAAAAAGGCTTTCTCAAGCTAAATTTGGTATGCCAACTGCCATAATTGAAATGAATGCAAATACTGGGATCGCTTGTTAAAATTTTCATATTCTTAGGTATATTACCAACTAGTTATAAACGTTTCCAACAATGGAAACATGAGCCGTAGATTAAGTGGTATTCATATTGTCTAAGTTGAGATCAAAGTGCTGTATAGCTCTTCTGAGAATGTCTCGGCGTCTCTTTTTCAATTCAAATTGTATGAAGCCTGTTGCTTGTGAGAATATTCTACATTTTAATTCCTCTCTTCATAGACTGAAAGCACCCGCTCAATTATTTTTATCATAAGCTTCACTCATTAAGGAGCAGCACTGACAGGAAAGGTATTATGTGTTATCCAGCTCTCTCTGATATGAGGAGAGGAAAATGAAGGTACAGTGAAAGAGACCAGTTTTGCTTGTAGATTGTCACATGCAGATTTGCAATGTTTTATTGCTTTGTTTTTCATTATTTTTTTATTGCTTTTTTATGTCAATTTTGGAGTCGCTTGTTTTTGTCTTATTTTATTCTACCATAATTGTGTAAGATTTTTTTTAACTAATTCACAGAATTAGAACTAGGAAAAAAAAAAAAAAGTAAAAAAATAACATAGACAACGTTACAGCAGTGTTTGTTTTTTAGAACAGAAATGGTGGAACAGCAAATTGTGTAGGAAAGTCAGTCCTGAGGTCTTCATACCTATTTTGCTTGCTGCAGCAGCTGAGATTTGTATTCTCTCCCCTGGGGATTGATTGAGTCAGGGTTCCTATCACACACTATCAAAGCCTTGTCAAATAAAGAAGAAGCAAAATCTTTGGAATTTGATAGAGCTTTGCAGAATTCCTATGAGAAATTACTCAACAGAAATTAAAAGCTTACTTTTCAATGAATTTAAAGGAATTACTGTAATGCAATTATTCATTATCTTATATGGTATAAAATATGAGAACAAAAGCCTTTTCATGTTTGCTTTTTTTTTTTCCCCCTTACACTTTTAAGGGTTAACCCACTTAGAGACTATGTATTAAGCTCAGCTTTTTTTGAACTTTGGTTTTATTGCATCCAACTTTACTTTTGTGTGTGTGTATATATCTATAGTTGTATATGTAAATCCATACATATACACTTAGAATATGTTTGTTTAATGACAGCCTTCCAATTGTAGGTATGTTAGAGAGCAATGAGAATTATAAAACAGATTTGTTTCAAATAGATTAATTAAATGTGGATAAGTCAGTGTTTATGACTGACTTCTTTATCCTTATGGAAGCTATTTGGAGACACTGGATTCTTCAACAAAGAACCATGTTGGTTACTAGCAAGACTTTTGACAGATTTTTATGTTGAAGTCCAAAAATATGTCCTGGGATGTGTTCGTCTGTAAATTGGGGTGCATTGCTTGAGAGGTAAACAAAAAGTTCAGTGTGTTCCAGAACGAGTTGAAATACAGCGACAGGGAGGAGGAAAATATCTGCATGGTTTATGCTTATTTATATCCGTGTTTAGAGGTAGGTAATTTGTCTCTCAAGTTGCCTGCCAAAAATAAATACAGAAAATTGCTAATATATTTATTTATACTACAGTGACACTTAAGGAACAACTGACAAGAGATGTCTCTGCCACAGAATATAGTAGAGAAGGGGTGTAAAATAAATACTAAGTCCATGGATTTTTTTTTTAGTGTCCTAGGTTTTCACAACATTTTTAATGGAATGTGCTTAAGCCAGTGTTTTGACACACGAGATAAGGAAAAAAGGAGGCAGACACAAGAGAGTTGATAGGACAGGAGCGAAGACGTGAGAAGGAAAGGGGTGAATAGAATTAGGCNTATCACCTCCTGTAACTTGGTGACAGGCTTGAGCTGCAAGTTCTGAGTTCTGAGCTGCGGCTACAGGGCTCCTCTTTCGGATACAGGACACTGTCAGGAAAATGGAGACAGGAATGGAGAGGCTTCTCTGTATTTCTGGAAGGTTTTACAAAAGTTTTATAAAGTATTTGAGAAGTAGAGGTGGCAAAATACTTGCTTTACCAAATAATCTTCTTGAAAAATGTTGTGTTTGAGCAGTCACATTCATAGTTTTGAGGGTGTTGGNGCATGGTTTATGCTTATTTATATCCGTGTTTGGAGGTAGGTAATTTGTCTCTCAAGTTGCCTGCCAAAAATAAATACAGAAAATTGCTAATATATTTATTTATACTACAGTGACACTTAAGGAACAACTGACAAGAGATGTCTCTGCCACAGAATATAGTAGAGAAGGGGTGTAAAATAAATACTAAGTCCATGGATTTTTTTTTTAGTGTCCTAGGTTTTCACAACATTTTTAATGGAATGTGCTTAAGCCAGTGTTTTGACACACGAGATAAGGAAAAAAGGAGGCAGACACAAGAGAGTTGATAGGACAGGAGAGAAGACGTGAGAAGGAAAGAGGTGAATAGAATTAGGCTGATATGAGCAGACTATGAAAAATGGATTTCAGAAAGTGGAGAAATAGCACGGCTGAATAGAACAGAGCTGTAGAAAATCTTATGATGATATCATCAATGTTGAAGAGTCTGATGCTTATATTTGTCACTCTCTGGATGTTTAGGATGCATATGAGGTTACTATTTGAACTATTGTTCCTAATATTTATGGAGTAAAAGCATGCTTCTTTAAATATACAACAAAAATAATTAGAACTGCAACAGTATTTTAGGTTGGCTCCTTCATCTATGGCAGCTCTTTCACTCTGCTGCCATTTAAATACTACAGTGGGGATAATAACACCATTTGGCTCGTAACTTGCAGTGGTGTTTCTCGCCACTTAAACCTAATATATATATGTTCTGATCATTGAGGTCCACAGTATCCTTGGCAGGACTTAGTCACAGTTTTTTTGCGTATATGAGAGACTTCCATATTTGCTTGAAATATTTCTTCTCCTTTCCCACGTTTACCACTCATATGCACATGCAAAAATCTCTTGATACATGAATTCTCTTTCCCTAAGGTTACAGGAATGTACAGTGCAGTAAATGCATAAAGGTTAAAAAGCTTCTTGTCCAAACTTCATGTCAAAGCACAGAAGACTGCAGANCTTATGTCAGACGTATGCTTTAGGGTCTCAATCTTCTCCCATAATCTTATCATTCAGCTCTGACTTTACTAAGACAGGAACTAGACCTCAGTTCAGTCATCATTAACTGTGTGTTGGAACTACGGTGGCACGCTTTGGAGAGGGGAAAATGAGTAAATTTGTTTATTATAAAATCATAGCTTCTGGTAAAGAGTTTTGAAACTAGATATGTTAAGAATGTTAGTTTTGACAGTGTAAACACAT
>VXAV01010101.1:55959-68147 GCA_013399715.1 Alectura lathami | reverse complement strand
ATAAATAAATAAATAAATAAATAAATAAATAAATAAATAAACAGCTTGCACTGTGAGGGAACTAAAAAAACCCCTCTTTCCAAGAATGCAATTTCCCAGCCTAAGAGACTGCAAGGTAAGAACCTCAGAGAAAAATTTCAGATAATTATCAAGATTTTCTAAATCGTATTTCTCCCTGTGGCAATTTTTTACAGCAGGACACCTTAATAAAAATTAGTAAATGAGGGACCGTGTGGGGTTCTGCTATGGGGACTGCCAATACCTATCTTTCCTCTGCTGCTGTGCTGGGGGAGGGCGATTAAGTGTACCAAACGCTCTCTTCCGCTTGCTCTTGCCTGAGGTATTACATTTGCCATCTTGCCCGCTGCAGTGTTACTGCAGGTAGAACTCCTATCCCTAGACTGGATGGAGCATTAACATTTAGTTTATAACGTACAGCTGCTTAGTGCGGAGCATCAGATAAACACATGCATGAGATTATAAGCTATTAACAAATTGCACAGTACACTAACTCTGTTAAGCGTGCGTGGCTGCAGTGGGTGTTTGACAAAATGGATGTAAGTGCATTATGGAGCCAAATATAAAATCCTTTTAATTATAGGTGCCTTTGAACGAAAAGGCTACTAAACAACAACCCGCTGCCACACACATTAGTCTGCCAGAACACGATCATTTCTTCTGCCAGGGCACCGCTGTGGGGCAGCTCAGCTGCCATTCCTTACCCTTCCCTGAGCATAATACACCATCCGCAGACTCGCAGAGACTTCTGCTCTCCTCTTCCGTCATGTTGCACTTCCTTGAATGCTGGCACAACTTTCCAAACCACCCGTCCCGGCAGATGCATCGGCCGCATGAGCAGATGCCACGGCCTGCAATGACACCAGGGTAGGTCATGAGCAAAACAAGCAGAAAACAACGACTGTGGTCACAGCTGAGATCACCTGCAGATCTCCGCAGTAAAAAAGGCATGCTATGGAAAAGAAAGGCAGACAACACAGTTTCCAGGCATGGCAGCCTTCCTCAGTTCTCGTTCTTGTGTTAAGCAGGATGCCCTAATGACACACTGAACCTCATCCTGGAAGCTAGGCATGAACTCAGTATTATGGGATATCACCCTAATCCACTGCTTACTGAGGACAGACAAAACCCTTTCCCTCCCACGTATTTTATTCTGCAGGCCCATACTAAAGTCTCTCTTGCATATCCCATACTATCTTCTGAAAAGCAGTTCCCACCCTGGGACTGAGTGCAGAGCAACACAGAGCAGAGCAGGCAAGGGTGCTAAAAGTTGCAGTCTCCTCCAGCAGCCCATTGCTGCTGGTCATCTGCTGCAGTGCATGGAGCAGCTGATGTGCAGAGTCAGAACTCAGCACATTCTGTAATTATTATAGATCAACTCATACAGAAATTTGATGGAGGATGAATCTCACGCAATTGGTAAAACTAGTTGTACCTAAACACACCTGCAGAAAGTTGCTCTCAGCACCCTAACAACATTCTGTTACTCTTCTGCATCTCTTCTCCTTCACACACAGCTACCTCATCTCCAAAGTATAAAAAGTTTGGCACTTTTGCTCTTGATACTGTAGTGAAATGCTGAGGAAGAAACATACGATAGAGGGCAAGTGAAT
The DNA here is from genome assembly GCA_013399715.1 of Alectura lathami. NCBI lineage: Eukaryota > Metazoa > Chordata > Aves > Galliformes > Megapodiidae > Alectura > Alectura lathami. The sequence continues at coordinate 66,516 of VXAV01010101.1, read as the reverse complement.
AGGAACAGACTGTGAAATGTTAGAGAAAGAAGTGGTAATGACAAGTGAGGGAAAGGCCAAAGAAACCCTAGAATATGGTTCAGAGAAAGAGCCTAAAAGGCATAATTGATTTAAAAAAAAAAAAAAAGAGAGAAAGAGAGGAGAGAAGGAGAAAAAGAGAAAGAGAGAGAGAGAGGAAGGAAGGAAGGAAGGAAGGAAGGAAGGAAAGATTTTTTTTTTAGAATTTTTTTTTAATGAAAAAAAAAAAGGAAACTGTGTCAAAAAGTAAACTGAGGGGAAAATCTGGGAAGGAAGAAGAAAAAGTAACAACAGATGCAGACAAGAATGCAGAAATGGAAAAGGGGTTTAAAAAGTAAGAAATATCGCCTAGCCAGTATTTCATATTTCAACATAGAATTGTATTTTTCCTGAAATATAGATAGATAGATAGATAGATAGATAGGTAGGTAGGTAGGTAGGTAGGTAGGTAGGTAGGTAGGTAGGTAGGTAGGTTGGTAGGTAGATAAAACCTTTAACTAGCTAATTAGTTTACTGGGATTAAAATAAGTAAATTATATATACCAGTGACTTTCATCCTATCCCACCTGCTATGTAGGGCACAGGAGTGGAAACAAGGGAACTGAGATAATTTGGGAGCTGGGGAGTTAGGAACAAGCAGTAGGAGTATCTGGCAAAGCACTGAGCTGTAGAATGCAGAGAAGCAAACCTGTAATTTTACTTTTTTAATTTGTCTACTTCTTGTGAGGCAACAAAACTTGACATTGTAAACCAGGAAGCAGCACTGTCAGCAGTCCACAGGAGAGACAAATCTTGAAGTTTGCTGCAAGTGGAATGCCTAAAAGTTTTACCAATAGCCAAATATTGAACTAACTAAAATTAGAAAATAGTGGTTGCTCCAAAGCCTTGGAGCTGTTCATATTCACAGACATCTAAATATTCAGAAGAATTTCTGCAGCTCAGATTGCTCTTTATTTTTTTTTGGTCTTATTATCTACAAAAATTTTATTGCCACTGGATGGGAATTTAAGCACGATGAAAAAGGTAAATTAACCATTGCAGAGGAAGCTTGTTCTTATTTATGGACTAACCAATCATAATTAGATAATGTTCAAACTCAGGTCAGCCTCAAACAAAATTTGGCACCTCAGGAGAACAAGTTTGTCAAGCTAAGGCAACATAATATATATACAAACACGATAAAGCCAACATTAACCAGAAATGTGAGAAACAAGCCTTCAGCTCTAAAAATATGAATATGACTGTCCTACATGAAGAATTTTTCTGGTAGCCCAACAATTACATTTTATAAGAGAGTAGTCCACTAATGGTAGGGAGATTCTCCTATGAAGGAATGAGAAGGGTGTACAGCCAAAGTAAGAATAATGACATAGGTAGCAACTAACATAAATGAGAAATTTAGTTCTGAATAAAACTGACTTAATAGAAAAAAAAAAAAGAGAGATATAAAAAAATGAATAACTGCATGAATTTTAAAAATGTATTAGCAACATGAAAAATCTCAGTATAATACAAGATCCCCAAATTAGAACAAAACAGTAAATGAAACAAATATTTCTCTCTATATTTAAATACAAACAGGATTTTATCTTTTTTTTTTCTTTATTACCCAAGAATGGTGAGGTACTTTCCATTATATTATTAACACAAAAGAATATCAAAAATCACCTATCTGGGATAAATATTTCTAAATGAGCAGGCTTCGTTAACCTGCTCATATATAGTAAAAAAGTTGGTTAAAAAAAGTTACTGGATCACTGATTTTTGTTTTTCCTTGAATCTTGGAATACCATGAGAATGCTAGGATATCAGAACAGCTGTGAAAAAATTGAGAAACCTAACTGAAACGAAAAGCAAAATACTGATTGCTATTATATTTTAGTTGGTTGCTTTGTGTTGTCCAAGTCTAGCATAGGTGGACTGTGTCTCTAGTTTCAAGAATGCATCAGACAGGCAACTCAGTAGAAACTTCAGTGAAAGGTTGTGCTGAAAAAGACTAATGCAGTCCTCACAGATATGTAGCAGGAATTCAGCAGGAACAGAAGTGAGAAGCAACTTAGGGCAGATGGAAACTCTTTGTAACAATCCATGTCTGAAGAAATTTTGAAAAACTTGAAAGAGTCCTGAAAAGTTCCAAAGAAAGAATTCAAAGGGCAGAAAAAAATGGTTTGTTGAAAGACCTTCAAAGATCTGTAGTTATTCAGCCCACTGGGGAAAAAAAAAAAAAAAAAAAAACTAAGTGTTTCAGCAGGTTCTGAACTGCCTTTTTTGAAGATATGAAGATATTAGAACGGGGATTCTCAGACTACCAGAGAAAAACAAAGCAAGAGCCAAACAGAATCAAAATGAAACAGTAGTTATACAAGAATGATAATCATTGGAGCAAACTTACTAGTGACGTTGGCATGAGCTGCCCATGTCTTAGAGTCTTCAGAGCACAGCTGGATGCCCTTCTCAGACACAGGCTTTAGCTGCACACAGTACACGGTCTTCCCTGTAGGGCAGACCTAATGTGTAGTGCAATAGCCCAACATACGAAGTTCAACCTATTAGCCCCTTTTGGCCCTTGTGAATTAACACCTCTTACTCAAATTAAACAGTGATGCATTAGCAGCTCCTTTACAGAAAGATTCAATTAGAAAGCTTATTCCAAACCTAAATCATATTTTATGCTGTTTTTTTAAAAGCTGGACAAACTAAATTCTCTATGCATCTATGTGAAGTCTCAGCTTTTTATGCAAATGACTGAGTGACCAGGACAGAAATCTGTAGTAAATTTAAAAGAAAAAATAGGAAAGTAATTAGCTAAATAAAGCCAACTGAATTTAATACAGAATATACCATACACACTAATACTTGTATTGGTTACCTTTTGAATTTATCTGTTGCAGCTCCTGGATGTGCCTCAGAACTAGGAAAAAGTAGTTAAGAGAAAGGACATAGGCTTTGAATCGCTAACTCTCTACTTAGCTTTGTCAAAATAAAACTCTAAATCTCACCAGCTACGTGCTAGGTACACTCTAAATTATACCAGCTCATATGGTCGGTCTTACTTTTTTGGGACCATTTTTACCCACTATGCATGTGTTTGGACTTTTTATTTCCCCAAGAAAATCAACCGCATTCATTTCTCAATATTAAATATCAGAATCCAAATTCTCTACAAAATAGCATTTTGAGGGACATGGACCTGTTGGAGTGCGTCCAGAGGAGGGCCACAAAGATGATCCAAGGGATGGAACCCTCCCCTGTGAGGACAGGCTGAGAGAGCTGGGGCTGTTCAGTCTGGAGAAGAGAAGGCTCTGGGGAGACCTGACAGAGGCCTTTCAGTGTCCAAAGCGGGGGTTGGGGGCTACAAGAAAGAAGGGGACAGACTCTTTAGCAGGGCCTGTTGTGATAGGACTAGGGGAAATGATTTCACATTGAGAGAGGGGAGACTTAGCCTGGATATAAGGAAGAAGTTTTTTACGCTAAGGGTGGTGAAGCACTGGCACAGGTTGCCCAGAGAGGTGGTGGATGCCCCATCCCTGGAGACCTTCAATGTCAGGCTGGACAGGGCTCTGAGCAACCTGATCCAGCTGTAGGTGTCCCTGTGCACTGCAGGGGAGTGGGAACTGATGGCCTTCAAAGGTCCCTTCCAACTCAACTGATTCTGTGATTCTATAAGATAGGCTGGTATTATTTTCTCTTTACTAATTGGTGTTCCTAAGCATTTCGCTATATTATGCCCTATACACTTCTGTTTCCGTGAAGCGATATTACTACAAAAATGAGGAAACTGTCTAACAGCAACTGCACCATAATATTTATAGTTAGCTTTACTTAATGAAGTGTATCATTAATTATAGCTCTCTCATTTTTATGGTTATGGGCTTATTGGTCTCATAGGAACATGTCATCTGAAAATAACATGTTTCTGCCTCACCGTGTAGATGAGAGAATAAATGTCATTCATGATTTCTGCAGTATGGATCTAGAAACCTTCATTAAAAAGAGCTTACCATTTCTGTAGTATATCTTCACCATATAAACAATGCACAGTTATATTCCAAAAAAATGGAAGGCAGCATGTCCTCTGAATCAAATTACTTAGTCTGGCTGAAGAATAATGAAAAATTTATATTCGAAGGAGCATGGCAATTAAGGATAGGTTATTTCAGCCTTTTGAGAGGGGGTTCCTTCACTGTAAATCCTGGTAATTATTATGTTATCCTAGAATCCTTCACTAATGATAAGAATGTAATGTGGAAGTTTCTGTGTCTGTTGCAAAAGTTTAAAACAGAAAGCTGGCAATTTTGGCTTTAAATATACATAGATTTTGTAAATCATAGCTTTTCTCTTGTTCTCTACCAATACACAGAGACTACTATTAGAAATCTTACTACTGGTGTAAACAAAGAATGAATGGAAATATTTAGGTAAGCACCAGAAGAAACACCAGAATGAGGTTAAAATCATGACCTCCGTTGACAGCCAACAACACATCCACATCAGGAAAACTGAAGAATGTATTATGTTGTCAAGTCCAGAAGGTCTTCAGCCTGGTAAGATCATAGCATGATGACTTGTTGTCAGCAAAAGACCATGTGCTCAACAGTAAAGGATGTCAAAACAGACACCATGCATAATATCTGTCATTCCTCTCCTTTTCAGCCCAACAGGAACAATATTGTCCTAAGACAACAAGCACCAGACTTGTGTAAAAATTATGGAGGTGAAAGTAAGGAAAATCCTGTATCAAGAGGATCATCCTCAGTGATGAGTTCTAAAGGGTATAAAAGACATGTCTAAAAACATGCAGGTTGTTGTTAGTTGAAAAGACCTGGTAAGAACTTGATGGCTGGTATCTCTTGTCCATCTTCTGTGTCACACACAAGTGATCCTCGTTAAGCTCTTAAATCCATTTTGGTGCTTGGAGGTACGTTTGTGTGAGAGTGTGAGTGAATTAAATTAATGAGAGACTGTATTAGAATGGTGAAAATTAATTTATTTTGGGGTTTTATTTAAAAAATATATATCTTCTCCTCCAATAAGTTTTATGTGGAGTTTTGCTACACCAATTTCTTACTCTTAGAGGAGAAAGAAGTGCGAATGCAGAGCTGAATGACAAGGGAACTGCTATTTATCACCTCAGCATTTTCTTGAAAGCACAAAGCAGTTCCTCCAGCTTATACAAGACTTCAAACTACAACCAGAATCTTGAACTAATGAGTCTAAAGGAATGGGGAAAAACAGACAAACAAAGAAGATAGCTGCATTTACTCTTTGATATGACAGGATGTGACACGACAGTCATTTCATTAGCCAACTGGATTCCCTACAGTGTTACAATTATATTTTGATGTACTGTGGCCAAAACAAATAGTTAAGTCCTCTAAGTCAGTTTGCACACTTGGAAATACATGTATCATACTTCTTGAAGTGTGATATTGTCACTAGTCAAAGGTCTGGCTTACTGGGATGATCAGAGGTTTAGTTGTTTCTTAGCATGAGAGACAGAAGAAACTTCCATGACTGAATATGAAAAGGTCTAATCAAAACTGACTACCTAATTTGTGGCCCATTATGTAAAACCATAGACAGAAATACTGATATAAAACAGTATGAGACCATCCCTTGTTCTATGTAATGGCCCTGCTATGAGTCAGCTGGTATGAGTTTCAATCTTTCTTTGCTAATTTTTGTTATTAAGCATCATAATCCTGAATCTAGTAGTAGCATGACCCAGAAGGGCTTCTGGTTGATTCCTTCAATATATGATGCTTTGCTATGGCAAGAAATCACAGCTAGGGTAATAATGGTCCACAGAACAAATCAAAATGATTGGAGTTAAGAGCATTATCAGATCAATTTCAAATTGATCTCTACTGTTGTCCCAAATTCTTGTTGCCTGCCTGCCCTCAGTGCTGAAAGAGAGCAGAACACGTAGGAAAGCTCAATGAGCTGGAGCAGCCAGTGATGACATCACTGAAAAAACATTACTGGACACAGTAGGGGAACAAATTATACTTGTAACCTTAGGACACATCTGCAGCTAGTAGCACAGCTATAACCTCAGAGGAGGGAGAGAAATATATCTCTCACCAGCCACAGGAAAAGTAAAGATTAAGCCTTGTGTACATCAGTGACACAGCTGCGCCAAAACAGAACTCATTCAGGCTCCAGTCATCTGTGTGTGCTGCTGTTGACACTAAAAACATTTAACTTGCACATGAAAGAATCAAAAACTTGGTGAAATCAAAGAAAACATGATGGATAAAATCGCTGCACTGCAATATACCAGGGTAAATCTTGCATCACAGAAAGAAACTGAATGCCAGGGGATGGGCCCTTAGGTATGTAGAATGTACTAATCTCAGACAGGCTACATGAGACACCTCCTCCAGCCACAGCATAGTAAGTATCTATGCAGAGGCATGGGGAAAGGAAGGGGAATCCATATATTGCTAGCAGAGAGCTGTGGAATCATTGCTGTGTCCTCACATAACTTCTGGCTTTGGGAAGAAGCGATGTCTCTATTCCTGGTACTGCAATGATAGGCAGCTGAATTTTTAAGTGAATGACTCACTACAATCATGCAGAAACATGATAATAAGGTCTCACTCAGTTGTACCCTAATTCATCATGTCCTCCGCGTCATGTCTTTCTACCGTCACATGGACAGCTGGTCTGGAAAGCAAGTTATTAATCAATCTCTGCTGGTCGGAGGAGGCCAGTAACAATTCTTATCCAAATGATTTAGGTTGTCATTCACATTTCTCGTTTCAGCATGCATTTTATCTCAAAACACTGGTCTTTCCATGTGCTTACAGACTCTCAGTGCTCAATGTGCTCAAAGTCAGACTCTGAACGTTCAGAGTCCAGCTTCCAACTGTCTGCAGCCAGAATTACTACTAAGAGCTTATGGACCAACAGTGATTGCCTAGGTAGTGACAGTGGTAGAACAATAATAATGAAAGGAGGAAAAAGAAGGGGGAGGAATAAGCAGTTCAGCAAGACATTTAAGAGGTTCAGGTCGAGACGGAACAGCGGGCAAATGCAAAAAAAAGAGAGAGAGATGTGTGCGCCATTAACACAAAACTAGTGGGAGAAGTTCTGTGAACAGATATACTGCAAAAGGGGAAAGAAAATAAGGCTAAAGTTGGTACAATCTCGTAAAAGTGAAGAGATGAGAAATATATCAAAGGAAACACTCAAAATGTTATCAGAAAGATAGGAAGTGAGAGTCAAACAAAACGTCTTACAATTCCTAAAGGGTAGGGTTGAAGCTGTCAGTTAAATCAGATGCTATGTGGAGCTCAATAGGACACAATGAAAGTAGTTCCTACATTTCATCGGAAGCTATGAGAAGACAAATTTCAGTGAAAAAGTGCATGAAAGACAGAGAGGAAGCTGAAGTCACAGAAAATGCAAGGAGTAATAACTCATGAGTTTGAAGGTGAGAGGATTTCACTTCTTAAATGGTGAGTGAAGAGAAAGCTGCAATTAGTAGGGACTCTCTGAAGATAAAGTGTGTGTAAACACTCCTGTATGTAGTACTCACAGCTAAAAAGGTGCTGCCTCAACTCCTAGAAACAAACAGAAGAAATTGACAAGGAAATAAATTATTGGGTGAAGCGGTAGCTTCTTGGGCAGGTGGATCAGAAGTACATATGGGCACTGGATGATGAAAGAATATAAGGTCTCAGGATCTGTGAGTGGTAAAAAAAAAATACAGGCGGAAAAAAAAATAAAAAAAAAGTGAAGGGAAAGTGAGTGAAAAAGATACTCCAGATCTCCAGCAGCCATGAGAAGGAAAAGTGGTATATGGAAGAGAACTATGTGATTAATAAGACATCTATGTTTGTTGATTTGAATCTCAGTGTGCCTAGTATAGAAAAGCCAGACAAATGCAAATAAACACTTGTGTGGCATAAGAAGAGAAACAGAGGAAGGGGTAAAACACTACTGGATGTAAAAGAATGAAAGCAGATATAACCGTGCATAATCATGATATAGGAACAAGCTTCAAGAAGTAAATTACAACCTAATCTAGAACAATCTAAAAATATGTCAAATGATATATTAAAATACAATAGACAGAACAAGAAGTAAAATGACAGGAGTATGAAAAAAGAATCTGCCAATTATTTACCACTGGAATCCCAACAGATCTACCACAAAAATCCAACAACTTTTAGATAGCAGCATTAGCAGCAGCATGGCTTCTAATTAGAAAGACTAAAACTCTAGAGACCAGCTGCAGCTCATTTCATTCAGTCAGCTGCAAGTCAGAAAAGATGCTCTGGTCTCTCTTGAGTTCAGATCTTGGTGGATTTAATCATCACTTTGTGTTGTGCTTACTTCTTTCTCCTTCCAAGGGAGCCCAGGATGATTAGACTCCTGATATGGTGCTTATTCTATAATTTTAGGGAAAGAATTAGGAATAAGCTCAGCTCCCTAGAACAGCAAAATCACAGGCTTGGCCTTCTGAAGTCCTGTCAATACATGCTGTGCACTGCAATTTCAAGCAGGACACTGTCAGTTGGGTTGCGTTTCCCATATAATTCCTTTTTATTGGAGAGAATCATTACCAATTAAACTACCAGCTTGAGTAAAAGTGGAGGAGTTGAGCTTAAGTCTACTTCAGATTCATAGTTTCATGAGCTGTTTTTCCTACCTACATGTTGTTCAAAATTAGGAAAATAAGTGTAAAGTGTATTATTTTGTAAATTAATTAGTTCGTTTCTTCAATTGCCATAAGACAAAGCTCCTTAGATTTAAAGGAAGAGTTTATTCAGGTAATAGCATAATTTAAAGTGTTTCCTTCACAGCAAGAAATGAACACTGTTGAGCTGATCATCACATCAGAGTGAGGCCCTCTAGCCAACAATAAAAGATAAGATTATCACTGTATTCTTCCTAATAATGGATGATGGAATTTTTGTCTATAATCTCCAAAATGTGCAATTTAATTAGTGGTATTAACACTGAAGCATTGTCATTGAATAATGTAAATTGCGAATGACATAAATGGAACAGATATCATGGAAGATGATGAATTTTGGTTTCCAGCTATTTAACTTATAGCCAATACGACCCAGGTTTTCAGTGTTTTTATCTGCTTTGATGTCCTTTGAAGAAAATTAAGTTTCAAATTATTCTTTTCCTACACATCAATATTATTGAATTATATTGAAAGTTATAAACTATTATTATCTTAGGTTAGAGATTTTAACTATGATTTTTCATTCTGCTTGGCAGAGCCCTTGAAGAACTGTTTCCTGTGGTCAGAATTTTTATGTAAACAAAGATTATGAAGCAATATGGTATTTTTTTTAGATAGAAATAAGACATGCAATAAAATCTGTCATGATTCATACCAGCCACTTCATTAATATTAGGAATATTTCAAAAATAAAACCAATAAAATATAGAAAGGGAGCATTTAGGACAAATACAACTACCTTTTTTTTTAAATACTATGTGATATGTATGCATTTATGTATCTAAAACTAACCTGGAATATTGCTTAATACCAACATTCATCACTGAAAAATCAACGAGTGAGGTTTTCACTGTCAACACTANATTACGTTATAAAATCAGGGGATGTAGGAGGTTGTAAAGATTTATATTAACTATGTTATAGAAAGTGAATTCATACCGCCACAGACTTTGCCATCTGCACTTTCACACTGTCGATCATCACATTCACAGTTTTTACCATAAACTCTGTTGTCTCCTGGAGGGAAACAAGTGCATTGGCCACATTCACATTTCCCTGTAAGAATAAACAATTGTTAGAGTCACAATTTCAGTAGTACACGTTAAATAAGACAACAAACGTATTCTACAGTCTATTTCCCAAAGACAAACTGCGTGTCACTCTGTATTAATCAAACTATGCACATAAGCACAAAATTAAAAAAAAAAAAAAAAAAAAAACCATCTAGCCTTCCTCCATGGCAACCAGAAGCAAAGTATATCACTGCTAATGCCCTGATGGAAACAGCAACAATAAGCAGTCTCCAGCATTCTATCTGCTTCATGTATCAACTTTGCATAACAGAGCTATGGCAAATGTACAACTGCATAATTAACCTCTGTAATTGATCTAAAATATTTAGCACAAACCTCGGAAACTCTGAAATGAAATTAATTATTTAATCATTTATTCACAGGACTATCTAAGATGTTGTCTGCTTCATTCGTGTAGAATCATAACTCTTNTTTTGTCTAGACCTCAGGAAACAGAAGTAGAAAGAAAAACCTCTGTCATAGTCTTTCCTTCCATCAGCCTCTTCATAGGAGAACTCCACAGGGATTAAAGGGGGAACAGACTCAGGGAATTTCCCACATATTTTTTGCTCCAAAGCTCTCAGAGCAGTCAGTGTTAAATGGGCAGATGTGAAGAAAAAATAAGATCAAAGGCAGTTTTGCATTACACAAATACAAGACAGATTCAAGTCAGGATGATGCTGCTCTTGTTATTTACTAACTTCTAAGAGTTTGACTGCATATTCTTTTTTTTTTTTTTTTTTTTAATGCAATGCTACA
>VXAV01010101.1:4233-15677 GCA_013399715.1 Alectura lathami | reverse complement strand
CACATCTCAGATACAGTCTGCTTCTATCAGAACAAATTAAAAAAGCACTTAAGTGGAAATAAAGTACTTCCTGAACCATGTATTTATCATTGAGCTATAAGCACTGTAAGTAGGGGTTCACTACAGAAATGAAACGTTCTCTTGACTACAATCCACCCTTGGTTCCTCTGTCCCTACTTCCTCTCTCCCAAAAAGTCAACAAAAAAAGGCAAATAGAATAGCCACCAGTGCTGATGGTGGGTCACTGACAAATAAGCAGTATTCTCTAGAGGAGAAGTAGTGCAGTACTGGGATCCTGAAAAAAAAAATTTATACAAAAAGGCAAATGAATTTAAAAAAGAAATGGAAATGGAAAAAGGTAAAATATTCTCAGCATGTCCAGACTGGCTTTCCTAACTAAAGGCAGCTTCATGAGGATCTTGCTTCAACTAGCTGACAAAGACGGGCTCATACAGAGCCTGAATGAGAAAAACAGCTCAAAAGCAGGGATCTGAACTATTTATAGAAAACACTCTTCCTTCTTCTTCAAAACAGAGAAGGTGATGCAACTGTTTGCCCATAATTTTTTCTTAGACTTCAACAGACTACAAGTGGACTTTGGAGTGTCAGTCCATCATATAAGAGTATATCAAACTGTATAACAAATGCTGTCATGGCAGCGCATCTGGCATTAAAGTACTAGTATGGCAAGAGTGCCTCTCTTCTTGAAGCACATAGATGAATAACAGAGCTCAGCCTCAAAGCTGATGAGGTGAAAGTTAGAGATGCTCACGGGGATGCATGACTTGCATTTATGTTCCATTCTTGTTACACCGGTTAATTACATTACTTGCTGCCAGACTGTCTACTATAGTACTTTAATTAAGACCTCCTTCAGAATGCAGAGGTCATGCAAAATGAATGAAAACAGCAGGCCAAATTCAGAGATGATGTATATTAAAGAAATTTACACTTCAGTTAAACAGTGCAATTTGCATAGTAAGAGGCTGCAATAAAGAGCTGGTAGCAGGGACAATAACCTAGATTTTACCTGAGGATTGTTTACACTTTTCTACTCTAACTGCATCCTTGTTATATGTAAAGTATACTGAATTACTCAAATGGCAACTTCTACTACCATGTCTTTACTGAGTCAATAAGAAATAGTCTTTAAAAATTATATTTTTGTATTGGTACTTGATAGAAATACATGATTTTTTGTTGGTTATCTTTGGCAATATCATACTAGAGGGGAACCCCAAGGTCTTTAATTAATATCTACACCTAGGAGAAAAGAACTTGAATTGTGAGGTCATAAAATTATGGTAAAGAAGGCTCCAGTGGTAAAAGTGCAGAACTGATTTCCATGATCTGGCACATTCTAACAGCAATCCTTCATCCCTTTTAAGGCATCATCCCTGTCTGTGGAGATTTTCCTGTCAGAGGCGATCAGGTGTGCATAACTATATCATAGTTTGTACAAGTTTAAAAATCTTGAAGATCCATTGAACAATGTCCTCCATAGGTTTATATGAAGATATAGTAGCTGAAAATCTAATCCTTAAAATCACAAACTGAAAATTCTATGTCATGTTTATAACGAGTAATGTAAGACATCAGAGAAGTGAGAGGAGAATTACATAGTCCCATCTGCTTTTAGGCCCCTGTTTAGCACATATGTCTGTTTCTAGTTTCCATCCAATTGGTACGACTGACTGCATGTGGGCTTCTCTTTCCTTCTGTATAGCATGGTATATTGTACCAAGTGGAATTTACTGTATTTCCTGTATCAGCTAAGGCTTTGACAATGTATGTTTCGGAGTAACATGAAATATATAATATACAATAATACAGCCAGGATATCCCAAAAAAGATTAGGACTTTGCAGCAGACACTGGGTAGCGGCACTGCTCTTTAGGGTTATCACTCATTCTTGTCCCTAAGATTTGCTTCTAATCTTCAGGAGATGATATCTTCCAGACTGGCAATATGCATTACAGAATCCAGCACGAACGGATGGGACTGATGCACTGTACACCTCAAGGAATTTGTAATAATGCTTTGAGCACTCTTGCTCATCAGCTAAGTCAGTCACCATCTGATAATTTTATATAGTGATGAAACAGCAAAATTACTGCAAAGAAACTATGGTCAGCAAACTTTTGAACTGGTTTGTAGTTTATGAGCTCACAAATGTAATATTTTGAAAATAGGTCTTAATAGAGTTTGCAAAAATAACAAATATTTTTCGGTACAGAATGAAAAAAGATTTGTATTTCAAATCTCCAAAGCTAGAGTACAAGTGTAAAATGGAATTTCATAGATAAAGAAATAGTCTTACTCTTTCCATATGAAAAATAAATAAAAGTCATTATAGAAAGGAGATTAAAATGGCAAAAAACACTACCAATAAGGAGATTTGTCATTTATCTGTCTTTGGATCACTATCATGGAATAACTGCCTTCACTCAGGATAAATGATGAGAACAAGATCATTAAAAACAAAAAGAAAAAAAAAAAAGAAAGCTCTCATCTAGTATTCTCAAAACCTACTCTTTTTCTTTTCTATTCTTCACCTTAAGGCTTTTTTGTATTAATTATTTTGACATCCAAGTTTTGCCCTCAGGGGAAAATAAGTGAATGATGTGCATTACAAAGCTAGAAAGGTGTTTTGTCTTGTCCCTTAATCCTGATAACAATAAGCTATTTCTTTATTCCTTCCCATAAGAATATTTTTGCTATGTGTTCTGCTTTATCTCTGACACTGGTCTTGTTGTATAGTATATTCTTAAAAGGCATAGATTTTATTATTAAAATATTACATCTACAGTGAAAAGTAATGCAGCAAGTGAAAAAACACACTCTTAGAATTAAAAGTGTTGAAGATATTACTCATTTTATAGAAATGAAGCCAGCTAGAATCTGTCCTTCTCTTCAACATGATTTTTTAGGGACAGTCATTTTTGGGAAGTACTTAGCAATAGTGTGTGAATTCCCAAAAACTGTCATCTAATCCTTCTCTCCCATTATATATAACAGGAACTACTGAAAATAAATATAGTCTTATTGATATAACTGAGAGCATATACATTTTGTCTGTCTTTATTACATCATTTAAGAGTACAGAAATGCCCACATACTCCTCATCATGTCGATATGAAGTGTTCTCTCTCTAACTACTTGAAACAGCTAAGAAGTAGAAGACCATGCTGAAATACATCTTTGGCAGCTTCCCTGTTCTCTCCAAGTGCTGACCTGCACCTGTGAAACATCTTATTGTTCCTATGAGTGACTGGAGAAAATCTAGACGAGAATCAGGATTTAGAATAAAAGTACCCTGCTCCATCTGCTCTCAGGAGAGCAAAAGGCAGATTGAGAAATTGTATTCCAGCACTTTATGGATAGTGCTTATCTAATTAGGTCATGTTCTTAATAGCTTCCTTTTAATTCTCTAAATTTTTTAACACAACTTCAATGTACCCCTGATATATTGAACACTTCAGTTAAAAAAGCTTTATTTTACTGCAATTTTTTCCTCTAGATTTTATTCCCTTACTGAGGTCATATGACTTCTAGTTAATACAACCTGGGATTCTCAAAATCTGAGTATCACATTCAAAAAATAATTTCCTTTCCTTGCTGATGTCTTCTCTATTCTTGCTTATGGAAGAACATAATTTGCGTTGTAGGTGGATAACAAAAATTTGGGAAAATAGTTAAAAATCTGGAATTTTATAGGAAAAAATATTATTACAAAAATGTTGGTTCACTGAATCATATTAAAGAGTAAGATTAGGTCAACATTCTCTGCCCCTTTTTCCAATCATTATTACATTTGAAAGTAAAGCGTAAGGTATAAAACAAACATGTCCCCAAAACAAAGTTCAAAGACAGAAGAGTTTGGTCCCTCGGACTGCTTAACACTTTTTGAAGAACAAAATTTTGCCACGATTTTTGTGTTAATATTACAAAATGTTATCAAGTAAACAAAGGGTAACATTTTTATGTAGCCCCCACCACCTCAACTCTCTGACACAAAAATATACAAATCCCAAATCTGTATTTATGAAGAATTTAGATTTGTGGGCTTCTTTTCCTTTTTTTTTATTTCATTAGTTTTAAAATGGTTAAACTTCTGTAAATATTATTGGAGATTTTAAAGATGAATAATTGAGATTTTTATAATATTCCATATCAGAAAAAAAAAAAAATTGTAAAGTGCACAAAAAATAAACCTAGTCCACCAAGGCTTTGAAGGAATATTTCTTCAATGCTTCATAAGGCAGCATAGAATTTCATTCATTTAAGTGAATAATTATCACATTTTGAAAACATCTAATCACTTAACTTTGAAATCAGACAACATTTCAAAAAGAAAATGTTATACACAAAAAAATATAAATTATGTTAATCTTGGGAAAAGAATATCACAACTGTATTTTCAGTTTCCTACACTTGAAAATCTGAGCATATATCAGCATTTCCGTGGCAGAGACCACGGAAAAGAACTATGAATTATAGTATTCTACTTTTTTTTTTTTCCCCTCTACACATTATGGCTACCTAAAATGGCATTAAAAATCCTAAGGATGCTTGTCTGTCAGTGTCTTTACCCAAGCACATAAAAGGGATTGGAAAAGAGTGCCAGCTGTCGGGATCACTGTTGGCTACCCTAGAAACAAAAGGTAGACATGAGCAGAAAACATTCTTCAAGTACACACACTACAGGTCAAAGTCATAAACTGAAGCTGCATATCTAGGCTTTCCATTCTGCATTTTGCTCCACACATGACCAGCCTTACTACATGATCCTATTAAATAAGGACATTATGTACTCAAATTCTCCAGCCACACAGTGGATGTACACTTACTGTCCTTGTGGCATAGCTAACAGAAAAAATATTTCAAGGAATTGATCAGAATACTGATGTTCAAATGGAAAGGAAATGCTTTGATTTTCTTTGGAACTTCCCCTTCCTTGTCATACAATGCCTACCGATCTCAGATAAATTGGGGCCTATCTTATAAGTATATGTACTTTCCCCCTCCTAGAACATTTTACAGAATTTGTGTTTGAATGGAAATCCTTTGTTTTCTTTGCTTGTGAAACTTCTGTCCGCAACAAGCTATAATGACAAGAAGTAGGATTTTCAAATAGACTCAGAATTTAACTGTGCAAGTTCAATGATAACTTTTCATAGGAACTAAATGTCTATATCCTTTCAACAGTACTGGAACTTTCCTACAATTTTTATTATATTCAGAATATAATATTATACACAGAAGAAGAGGGAATCCCAGGAGTCCAGGCTCAAAGCCAATCAATCAATCAATCAAACAAACAAACAAATGAAATAAAAACACAAAATCCTTATCCATATCCTTATCTCTAAATTGGAGAGATATGGATTTGATGGGTGGGCTATTTGTTGGATAAAGAACTGGCTGGATGGTCGCAGCCAAAGGGTTGTAGTCAATGGCTCTACGTGCAGGTGGAGGCCAGTCACGAGCGGTGTCCCCCAGGGGTCCATCTTGGGACCGGTGCACTTCAACATCTTTATCAGCGACTTAGACTGTGGGATCGAGTGCACCCTCAGCAAGTTTGCTGATGACACCAAGCTGAGTGGTGCAGTTGATACCCCTGAAGGAAGGGATGCCATCTAGAGGGACCTGGACAGGCTGGGAAAGTGGGCCCACGAGAACCTGATGAGGTTCAACAAGGCCAAGGGCAAGGTGTTGCACTTGGGTCAGGGCAATCCCCCCATCCTGTATATGTGCAGAGTGGGAGAAGGACTCCTCGAAAGCAGCCCTGCGGAGAAGGACTTGGGCGTTGTGATTGACAAAAAGCTGGACATGAGCCGGCAGTGCGCTCTTGCAGCCAGGAAGGCCAATGGCATCCTGGGCTGCATCAAGAGAGGGGTGGCCAGCAGGGAGAGGGAGGTGATCGTCCCCCTCTACTCTGCCCTTGGAAGGCCTCACCTGGAGTACTGTGTCCAGGCCTGGGGCCCCCAGTACAGAGGGGATGTGGAGCTGTTGGAGCGGGTCCAGAGGAGGGCCACCAAAATGATCAGAGGGCTGGAGCACCTCTCCTGTGAGGAAAGGGTGAGGGAGTTGGGATTGTTTAGCTTGGAAAAGAGAAGGCTTCGAGGAGACCTCATTGCGGCCTTCCAGTACTTAAAAGGAGCTTACAGGCAGGAGGGGGACCGACTTTTTGCACAGGTGGATAATGGCAGGACAAGGGGGAATGGGCTAAAACTGAAAGAGGGGAGGTTTAGGTTGGACATGAGGAAGAAATTCTTCACTGAGAGAGTGGTGAGGCGCTGGCACAGGCTGCCCAGAGAAGCTGTGGATGCCCCATCCCTGGCTGTGTTCAAGGCCAGGCTGGATGGGTTCCTGGGCAGTTTGATCTAGTGAGCTAGTGGCTGGCAGCCCTGTCCACGGCAGGGGGGTTGGAACTAGATGATTTCTGAGGTCCCTTCCAACCCAAGCCATTCCATGATTCTATGTCTCTTTGATTCTATGTTTTGTTTTTCTATTTTTGTTCCAGTAGATACTGCTTGTATTTTATTTTAAAATTCTGACCAACGTTTGACATTCAGTCAAATGAATTCACTTGAAAGGGATTTATTTCCCTCCTAGTTCCTCAGTATAACACTATTTTTTTTTTATCATTATTTTTTTCTTTACCCCAGGTAAGCCAAGAGGATAGAACTATTGCAGTTCATATTCAAAGCTTTAAACTCACTTTGTGAAATACTTAGTAAAACAATTGAATATTTAAAATATAAACTGAAAAGTATCAATTATAATTGAAGACAATATTTTTATTCCAATTAATCTTTTTCTTTATGACTGTCTTTTTTTTTATGTCATTTAACACAAAGTACATGATAACTTTTATTTAAAAAGAGTATTTATTTATACAGAGTTTGTTATGCTCAACATACATAACTGCTAGAAGCAGATGAGAAAAGAAATATTCAGCATCCAATGAGAACAGGACAAGAGTAAGCCAGCATCAAAAATATTAATAAGTAATAATAAATCAAATTCCAAGTCTTGTCTCTTTTAGTTATAATTATTGCAATCATGAATAATGAAATATTCAGATGCCTATGTTCCATCTAATTTGTGCCTAAAAATTCCTTTGAGAATTTTCAGTGATAATAGTGATATAATCCCGTGGAAAACTCTAACACAATTAAGAAAAAGAAAGCAGCAACTTACTGATATAATATTTCTTTGAACATACACTTAATACCGCATTTACTAATTTATTGTTCTTACACATTTACAGGAGGAGAAAAATATAATTATTACAGAGTTAACTTAGGGAGATAGCCTACAAATTATGGCTATGTTAGATAGTATAAGTGGAAGAAGAAATTGCAAATGAAATTACATTTATGGTCAAATACAATAATTCGGGATCACCTTTAGACTTTTCCCAGCAAATATTTGAGTGGGCACAATTTGTGAAAACTTCATTTACCAGTTCTAGCAAAAGTTTGTGTCATATTTGGTTTTCTGTTTTCTCTTTATAAAAAACACATTTCACACATTGACAGATGAAAATTAGCAGGTCCTCTTCCTTCTGAGTAATGTTTCCTTTTGATTGCAAAGTGCGCTTCAATTGTGACTATGAGTTTGTGTATTTTTTTAGTCAAAGATTTGAAGAGGTTTCAGTGTCACGAAGAAATGCTTAGCCAGTGACTAGTTAGAAAACTGCGCTGAAGAACAACTGCATTTTAGAAATCAGTCCTGGATCCATTATGGCATGTTCTTCGGCAGTGTGAAATTGGACAGCTCTACCACAGGGCTGCCACAATATTTTATGTAGACTGGTTTTCATGAAAGAGTGCAAAGAATAGCTTTGTGTTTTTGATAGATCCATTTCAAGACTTAAGCGCAACAATCTTCAAAGCTTTCTTGCACACTCACAAAACAAATGTTCAGGCATGTAAAATACAATGCAACGCAATAGATGCCAGGAAAAAAATAGGTGTACCTTGTATTCTTTTCCTTACTTCTAATATGCAGGTCTGACTTATCCACAGTAAACCAAGAAAGTTCACATTTTTCAGTACTAGTAATGCTGGACATCTATAAAAATTCTTTTATTGGAACTGTACTTTGAGAGCATGAAAAATTCTAGAAATGTGCTTACCTCTTCCAGAGCAAGGTAAATTAGAATTTCCTTGGCACTTCTTAGTGCTTTCCTCTGCTGACAATGGACAAGAACGTGGATGTTCACACTTCTTCCCTGTCCATCCTTCTTTACAGTCACACCTTCCACAATTACACTGTCCGTGACCTTTGCAATGATCATAATTAAAGATTAGCCTCCGTGCTGATGACAGATATTAAAACCACATGGTTAAATGAACTCTCTCAAATTTCTTGTTTCATTGAAGAATCAGTCTGGCAAAAATACAATCAACTCACCATATCTACATTTTTTCTCACAATAGCTCTGCATATCATTCCATTTGAGCTGTATTTCCTTTAACTTTTTTTTTTTTTTTTTTTTTTCTTACGGGATGTTTTGCCACGTGTCACAGACTCCTCATGTGAAAAAGTCGAAAGGAGGCTACAAGTATACATCTCACTGCCTGGAGAAGCAGGGCCATCATAAAGCAATGTTTCACTTAATTTTATGTTCTTTTTTTTTTTTTTTTTTTTCTAACATAGTTGCTGCATATTGTCTAAGCAATGTATCAATACCACCTTTTAGTATTTGCAATCAATGTGATCCACTACAGGCAAGAAATTCCACAATTCCAGGTCTCAAGACAGTGCATTCTACTACATAGTGACGTGCAAGTAACAAAACACTGGGCATAACCAATTAGCTAACTTGACTCTTCCCAACCATATCCAAATATAGCAACATTAATGCAACTTTCACTGTGCAAGTTCAGTTCTGGAAAAGAAACTGATTTCAACAGAAGATTTTATGGGAAATTTCTTTAAAAAAAGGTGACAGCCAAGTAGTTAGAGATGGCTCCATCCTGAGAATTTAACCTGGAAAGCCAACTAGCCAATACATTCCCTCTATCTGAAAGCTAACATATCCAGATCAAGAAAACCCAGGCTGGTTTCCCTGCTCCTTCTACCATGAGCATAATGCTCTTTGTGTAAAGCTATGTGGGAACCATACAAAAGGTTCCCTGTACTGGATGAAGAAGGCTTGGGCACTAGCAAAATAATTCCTTACCACAAAAGCAACTACTTATTTTCATGAGCTGTGACAGCAGGTGAGATGCATGAGATCTATGAGGAGTGACTGAGGGAAGTGGGATTGTTTAGTCTGGAGAAAAGGAGGCTGAAGGGAAACCTCATTGCTCTCTACAACTACCTGAAAAGGAACGTGCAGTGAGGAGGGTGTCAGTCCCTTTTTTCAGGTGGCAAGTGATCGGTCACAAGGCAATGGCCTCAAGCTGTGCCAGCAGAGGATTAGATTAGAAATTAGAAATAATTTCTTCATGGAAAGTGTGGTCAAACATCAGAACAGGCTGCTCAGGGAAGTGGTGGAGTACCCATCCCTGGAGGAATTTAAGAGGTGTGTAGACATGGCACTAAGGAACATAGTTTATAGATGCCACTCAGGTGAGGTTTATTGAACTTGGCATCTTGAAGGTCCTTCCCTATACGATTCCATGATCTTCTCTCACACCATTCATATAGTCATCATTCCCTGGATACAGGAATTCAAA
Source organism: Alectura lathami (assembly GCA_013399715.1). Lineage (NCBI taxonomy): Eukaryota > Metazoa > Chordata > Aves > Galliformes > Megapodiidae > Alectura > Alectura lathami. Next base: position 5,982 of record VXAV01010101.1, on the reverse strand, counting down.
ACATAGATCTGATGTCCACTTGTCTATCCAGTTTCTTCTTGAAAACCATAGAAATATTCCTTTCATTTCTCCATCTACCTATATTTACAACTTTATATTGACTTATGCTATATTTATTAAACATAGGCACTTATCAGTTCACAAGGAGAAATTGGAAACTTGCATTCTACAAGTTGTCAGAATACTTCCTGGGCTACATGTCTTATTAAGCTCACAAGAATAATTTTTCTTACTTCAGTTATTTGTTTTCCTTGAAAAGCGTTAAAAGCCTCCTTTTCTGTTCCTTGTTGCATGGGTACCTGTTGACAAGTTGCAAATTGGACATATGTTCTCTGATCCAGATAGATACTTTCGAAAGGATAACATTCTTTCATACAAAATTGTCTTTACTAGAGTCACAGAAAATGAGGCTAATGAGATGTGTGAACAGAGGAACCTTCTTATGGAAGCCTTTTCCCTTTCTCTGTCAAGTCATGAAGGCTATTCTCTTTAAAGAATGAGAATCACTTTAATGTCGTGAACACCTCTGAGGGAAATCATTCAGTTATATCCCGAGCAGCGCTTCGGAAGTTAAAAGAAGGCATCCAATCACCAAGATGAGGTGCTGCAAATTGAAAGTCACTCCAAGCCATACGAAGCTTCCGGTGGGAGCTGCTGTTGTACGATGTTAAATCCTCACAGGAGGGTTGCCAATTGTAGTTTATGCATTAAACATAGTATTTCATTCAGTTACAGTAAAACTCTTTATTTTTAAACATAGTTTCCTATCATTTCAAGCTACTACTCAGGACAAGGGGATTCATTTCATATAAACAAAGACTATCCAATTACAACTCTGATAGCTAATCCTGGATTTAATTGCAGTTCTGTCTGTCTACCACAGTAAACCGAAATTATCACTCAAGCAACTTATCCATTTTTGAAACAGAACTAAGTAGCAGGACCGTGAAACATTGTTCAAACTGCTTCATGAGAGGATGTGGAGAGTTTTGCACAAGGAATGAGGAATCCATACTTGGGTGGCCAACTAGGGTTAAATTAGACTTTTGAATCAAAACAGAGAAAAGGATTAAGAATAAGAAGTATTGAAAATGTTGCTGATTAGACAGAAAAACTAACCTATGCTTAAACGTGAGTTTGTTACACACAGCAAGTGATATGAGTACCTCCTTTGGCAGCTCTCAAGGTTTGCTAATTTGCAGTTATGGCTATGTAATAACAAAGAACACTGTACCTGTCCCTAATCCAGAGTCTGATGGCAGTACCTTCCCCTACTCCTTCATAACCATCCATACTTTATTATTCTGCTTTTTTCAACCATTACCACTTTGGGCAGAAGCAGCATCAGAAGCAGCAGCATTAGCTGCAGGTGCCACAGGTTTGCTTGAATCCAACTAGGTTTAAAACAGTTATGTTCACCCTTAGCTAAGGAACACACTTACCATGTTTTTTAGTTTTGCATTTCTTAGCTGATGCTGACATTTTTACGAGACCATNGTCAACGGTGTGTAGCTGGACGATGCATTCATATTTTCTACACCTTGATGCTATTTTTTTCTTCTTTTCTTAGGTAAATTGGTATTATCAGGGTACTATTCTTCATTAACTCATTAATTCAGTTTTCCTTAAATTTCTTCTTCTTGCTTCTCCTCTCCCCACCACAAAATACACAATAACAAATAAAATATAATCTAATTTAAATTTCCCCAAGATAGGATATATATTTTAAGGTGTCAGATATTCTCCTAT
>VXAV01010099.1:265638-297477 GCA_013399715.1 Alectura lathami | reverse complement strand
CAACTCACTGGAAAAAAAAAAAAAAAAAAAAAGTAATTTCTTATGTTACTTGTTCATTTGTTAGCAAATAGAGCTATATTTCTGTATGGAGCAGACTTTCAACTTCATTTTATTAGTGGGACTGAAGGAGGATGGGAGTGTCTGTGCAGCTGATTTGTTTGGCATTTGGGAATAGTGAGTATTAATTATTTGGTCTGCTTGGCCGATGGCTACCTGAGGGGACCTGCTTTGCGGCAGACTGCGAGGCACGCAGCATGATGTGCTGCAGGGGCCTGCATTGTTCTCCCCAAGCCAGGCTGTGAGCTGTCCTTTGTGGGAAATGAGAAATGACACAGGGACAGGTAGCACATAGCATGAGTCTCTCCTATCCTTCCCAAGGGAGTGCTGCTTTCGGTGAGCCTGAAGTCTTGTTCCTCATGACCAGAGCCAGCAGCATCCTTCCTCTGCCTGTGAAGATCCCACCCTTTAGGCAATCCTGTCCACAGCTGGATGTTTTTCAACCCTGTTTTTCAGGGTTTTTCAAATGCCTCACCCAGCTGCATTCCCTCCAGGCAGGCATTTAGGAGAGGAGCCCAGCTGGCACAGCTGGTGCCTTGCATTGCATCTTGCCTGCTGCCTTCACAATTCAGCAGGGGGAAATGTTGTTGGGTGTGGCTGAAATGCAGCAGCAGGATTGTATAAGGCAAATATTAGGGCCTCCAGTGCCATCCTAGTATATATAAACCAGACTCAATAAAAGAGCATTTCTCTCCATCAGCAAGTCAGCACAGCTGTGGTGGTGGAGATTCAGGCTTTAGGAAGGCTGGCTCTGGAGCCAAGAGTTCAGTCAGGATGATTCCTGCCAAACTGAACTGAGTTTGTGTCCTCTTCTGAGCCCCAGCCCAAGGAAGAATTAATCAGACAAGGAAATAGTGATGTTTTTGACAGTGGAGGAAATAAGTTCAGACAAGTTGGTCTTCAGCATGCTGCAGTAGATACCCAAACAGTGAGAAAATTAGTATCTCTAACTAAAGAGCAGAAAAGAGCTGGAGAAAAACATCTCCGACTTCAAAATGCAGCAGCCCCCTCAAGGCAGTAGCAGCTCTCCCGAGTACCAGCCCAGTGCTGGCACGTTTTGGGGGCTGGAGTGAGAAATAACCACGAAGCACTGCCAGCATTTCATGTTGCCCTACGCATGAAGCAACTGTGGATTTTCTGAATCTGAAAATCCATTATGGACTGCAGCAGGTTTTATCTGTTGTTGGTTGTTCCTCTGTTTTGTATTGCAACATGAGCTTCCTAAAATGTGTGCAGCCACCCTTTAAAAATCTTTCAGAAAAGCCTTCAGAAGACTTCTGGGGCAGGCATTTGCTTCAGCCTGTTAGCAGCTGCAGACACAGCTCCTGCACGTCTGTGTGTGATTAGGGCATCACACTTCCAGGTGATCACGGTCACCCGGGTCCTTGCCTCATTTTGGGTGGTGGCAGGAGCTCTCCCAAGGGAGAGAAGAGCAAGTCTGTAAACTTTCTGGCTAATGCGGAGGTGAAGGCCACAAAAGCGTTTTCGGCACTAGAGAAAAGCTCAAATAGCAGTCTTGAAACTGAAGTGCCCATGGTTTCACATTAAATGTTGCAGCTTAATTTCTTTCTTGGCACTATCGCAGCTATGAAAAGAGATAAGCAGTAAAGAAGAGCAAAGCTTTTCTCTCTCAGGAAGGGTTTTTAAGATCCTTCTCTGAGCTCCTAAGATAGTGCCTTATATCCCAGCAGCACCATGGGCAAGACGTGAGGAGGGTAATCTGAGGCTCCAGGTCTGTATGAAATCAAAGCCGCTTTCTTGGGGGAGCCAGCTTTGTGCAGCGCTGGGGTGGAGGCAGGCTGGAACTGTCCCTGGGCCAGGGAGCCACTGACTCACGCTGTGTCTGCTGTGCTGCAGGCTGGCAGCCCTGCCACGTGGTGGAGGACGGGCTCCTATACCCCCATTCCCCTTTATTTTAGACTAGCAAGTGGTCTTTTTAAGATCAACCGCATAGGTACAGACCGCGTTCTCAGGAGGTTGCTCAGATTAGCAGATAAATGGCTCTCCCAAATGGAACGAGGTCACAGCATGGAAATAGAGCTTCCTTTTCCTCAGGATATTTCAGATTTATATTCATAGCATCTTTTAAGCTTTGGGAAGGACTTGACACCCTTCTCCCCAAGAGGTGTATGTGGATGGGGTTTCAGGTCTTTTCTTTATTATTATTTAGTTAGTAAAAATATCCTCTCCAGGCATACAGACTCTGTTCCTGGGCTTTCGGGGCACAACACCATGAGGATGAATAGGGTAGTTTCCCCTTATAGAGGTCTCTACTTAGGCCTGCAAAGTATTCTTTGATTTTTGGAGTGGTGTAGTCATTATCACTCAGCAGCATTGAGAGCAAGGGCGGTCTGTGGATCTGGGGCTGTGCCTTCGCTGTGTGTAGTGAAGGGAAGTGGTGGGGCAGAATTTAGTTCTGAGTAAGGCTTCATGATCTGCTACTCACCTAGGGAAATTTGGGATTATTAGACTCCTGTGCAACTAAAATTACATTTAATGTTTGATTAATGTGGGTGCTATCAACTGCACACAAGCAAGAGGCTTAGAGTAAATCTGAGTCCTCACCGCTAATAGGTTTAGGGCAATCGGTCTACTGACTTCTGTAAATCACATGTGTCAGAGATAAAACAAGGTCATTTTCAATATGACACTTACCTGAACTGATCGATTATGACTCCAGTCACTGAGCACAAGGGGCTATCACTGTATCTCTTTAGGAAGGAAAAGTTTTAACGCTGGGAAGTTGTCTGAGTTTATAAAATTTCCTATGGCCCTGACATCTCTAAGTGCGTGCTGAATTCTTGCATGCAAGGTACAAGACCCTGTTTTAGGTCTTGTATTTTGATGAAAAGATTCTTAACCCAAGATTGTCAGAGAAAAAAAAAAAATGACAAAAAGAAAAAAAAGACACAAACTTCCTGTTTTAGTGAGGTTCTGTTTATCTTTTTCTAAAAATACCACTGACCCTTGTGTTACTTGTTTTTTTTATCATTACTTTCTTTTTAACAATAAGAAGGTCAAATAAAAATGTTTCCCTTAATTTTGACAAATGAAAGAGATTTAACTTCCCTGTAAATTCTTTATTGGATAACTGATGAACAATATTGGTTTGCTCAATGAGCAAAACACAAGCTGTATTTACTGAACTGTGTTTTACATTCCTCCTCTCCCTGAATGTTATTTCTAAACTTAGGTAGGCAATAATTGGAAAACATTTACTAGAGTTAGCATGGAAAAGATGCCTCTCTGTGTGGCTGTTGGTTTTCTTCTTGCACTTTTTTAGTAGATACATTGTTAAATAAAGACGTGCTGTTGCCCTGACTCAGCACAGCAGTTAAATACATGCTTAAATGTAATGAACAAGGAAGGCTGTCCCTATTCAGCAAAACGCTGGAGCGTTTGTTGAGTCTTAAGCACATCAATCAGATGTAGACTCTCATCTGAGTACAAGCTGATCTTGGTAGCTGTGTCCCTGTGGTCCCTTTGTGCAGAGGAAATGAACTTGTGTCATCTTACCACGAGCTGCAGCAGGTCCCGTCCCTGTGGGTGGTGAGAGGCCACCTGCATGTGAGGTGACAGTTGTGGTTACGTTCATCATCAGAGGTGATTGGCATCAGCCTCTTCATCCCCCTGACCACAGCCAGCGTGGCATTTGATTTATTTCAGGAAGGCTGGAATATCCTTTCGAAGTGAAGAGGGAATATCCATTCTTGTAGCCTTCTTTTTAACATGTTTTAGCACTTGTTTAAAAATCAACTCAAAAGTTGGAAGAGGTTTAGAGTCATTTCTTCAGTCTGTTACTGCCCACAGCTGGTTACATTCTCATGTGAGTAAAGTTCAAAATTTGGCCATACTGATGGTAACTGATCTTGGTGCGGTTGGACCTTCAATGTGCTTTTTCCTTCTAATGAAGCTAAATTGCCCTTTAGAAAGAGATGCTGGATTTCATTGGATTTCTTGTCTGAGAGAAAGGATTATGACATACTTGCTCAGAAAACCAAAGTGTAAGAAACGAAAGTCTGTAGAACAAATTTTGGAGGGCAGGTTGGAGAGCTGGACAGTCCCAAGGTCGGCAAGAAGCAGCAGCATGTGGAATAGGTCCCTGCCTTCCCCTTGAGCCAGCAGATCCCTGGGAGGAGACATGGTCCGTCTCTCCGAGGCTGAAGCAAATGGTCAGCTGTTTCCCCTTCTCACCATGAGACAAGTGTCACTCTGAATAATTATTCCCTTCCTGCTCTTCTCTCAAAGCTGCCCACCTGTGTTGCCATCTATTTTGGCCATGCTGTAAACCAATCCTACAGCAGAGAAGAGAGAAGTGGTTGCTGTGCCTGCACAGGACCACAGCCATGCCCTGGCCACAACGAGATGATTTGTTCCGTCTCATTCCCCACTTTGTTCCCACAAGTCTGGACATTGCCGCTCCATGGAGCTGTGCCTGCTCCTTTGGCTCGGGGGGTAACGGGCACTCCTCCGCCATCTGGGGCGCGGCCGGTCCGGCAGCTTGCCCATGCGAGCAGCCAGCTCACTCAGAAGGCTCGTGGCGAGCTTCTTCTCTTCTGTTCCACTGACTTCATCTCCAAAATCATTTTGCTGGAGGACTTCATGCAATTGCTGCTGCTTTTTATGCTTTTTCAGAAAAATAAACAAGAATGACTGTGTGAGGCTGAAGGACAGGTCTTGTCTGGGGCAAAAGAGGGCAAGGGTAGGCAAGGGTAGGAAGACACTTCTGTTGGAAAAAGAAGGCAAGTTGCTAGCAAACAGTCCTCAGACAAGTACTTTCTGCAGAATATGACTAATGAAAGGAAAGCCCAATTTTATTTAGTACATGGCCAGGATGGACCAGAAATCTGCCAGAAATGGGGCAGCCCATTCCCTCATGCATTGCTTCCTTGAAAGAAGGTGTATCCATATGGAGCATCCCTGTGTCAGCTCACTGAGAGCCAACTTTAGGCCATGACAGATGAGCACTTTGGCTTTGGATGCCAGCAGCAGGTAACTACGGTCTGAAATAAAGCTCCCAAGTTTGCCAGTCACTTGTCACCATACCTTGGAGGTTGGCAGAGTCAAATATGGTGTCCTGCCTCCTGCCTCAGTGCAAATTTTCCAGGAGTGGTTTTTAGCTCCTATGGTGCTCTCTGAGAGGGCCTTCATCCCAGCACTTTTCTTAAGTTGTATTTCTATGCCTAAAAATGCACAGCAATGAGATTTTCAGAAGGATCTCAGCATCGAGCACAAGTTAGTCAGTACAAGGCAGCTGTCAAACTGCTTCTGGAAATCCCATCTGCCTTCATTGCAGGTGAATAATTGAAAAGCTAAAATCCTTGCCTTTCAGTTATACCTGAGCTCTCAATGACCAGGACTTCTGAAACTCTGCTCTCCAGACAGGATAGAGGAGTTTTGATGATTTAGGTGAGGTTTGCCTGGGTGGGAGGCTGTTTCTGGATGTCTTTTTGGAAGAAGGTTGCTCTAGGAGATTTTGTCTTGATTGATTTTTTTGTTTGTTTGGGTTTTTTTTTTTGCTTTGTTTTCCAAAAGGCACTCAGAACATCTGATGCATTTTTATCAGCAAAATTTCAGCTCTGTGTGTGCTTTAGTTTTGATTTTCTCTTTTTGTGAGAGCCAACAGTCAGTAGTCAAGCCTACAAGCAGCACTTGCACTGGGTCATGACTGTGATGTTTAAATTAGAAGTGGTTGTGGCTGTATGGAATGACAGCAAATGCACTGACTTGTGTTCCTGGCAACAAACTGTCTAGAGGTTTAGTTGGGTTTGTTTCATGTTTGGGGTTTTGCTAGTTGCTGTTAGTCAGTGCTATTTTTATGTTACTTTTTATACATGCCATTTGCTCACTTGAGCGAAAGAGAAGAGCACAAATATCTCATGGCTGTGTGTTCTGTGATGTCCCAGGGCATAAGAAATAAGAGCAGGGCATGAGAGAAGGTTAGAACTAAGATCATAAATTACAGGGGACAACACAAGACCTGAAGATCTTTTGCATGTTTCTTGTTGAAGTTTTTATTTGGCTTTATCATATTGCCAAAAACTTGGCCTTAGTGAAAGAGTTCTTATAGGAGTGAACAGCCAACTTAATGGATGTCACGTACCACCATTTATTTGGTCCTCTGTATCAGTGCAGCTGGCAGAATGTCATTTTAGAGGCTAGCATATGCTGCTCACAACAGAGCGTTATTTAGGGGAAGAGCACCTCCTTTAGACTGTTTCTTTATAGAAACTTGGAGAAGAAAACAATCTAGTAAAAGTTACATATGTAAGTGTGGCTTTAAATGCTGCTAAGCTGATTTGAAATGGCTGGAGGCTAGTTAGATTAGATTTCAGTATATGTTTATCTTATTAAATCAATTATTATCACTGCATAAAGCAGGTTTCTTTCTGTGTTAATTTTATTAAAAATGCTTTCAGTTCATTAATTCCTAGCTGATCTTTAATTATGCAAAAGTTTGTAAGGGCTATATTCAGTCATAAATCTACTGGCTGCTGGAAGAGAGCTTTGAAACACTACAGGATTTTCAGGCTTGGTTGTTTGTTTGTTTCAGAGAAAAGAATTGGGTTTGAGTGTACATTATTTTCACTCCATCCAGTAATGCTCAAAATAGTCACTGGATTCCATGAGAATTTTATCTAAAAAAGGGTAACATCATTTAGCACACAGCTGGGCTTGTTCTGTAGACTAACCAAATAAAAGAGGAGGTAAAATAGCCCAGGTATTGCAGTTATCACTGACTTTATAAATCTTTTTGTTCCCAAAAAATATGGAACTTTTAATCAGGTAATGCTGGGAAATGGCCAGGGAAAAGTAAAGGAGGGAGGTAATAATGCACATGAGGGTTTTTTTGTGGATTTTTGTAACTTTTTCTAAATCTAGTTGTGGGTAAATCTGTGAAGGATTTTGTGGTGCTGCACCAGCAGATAACAGGAACAGGTGCTGAAGACCCTGGTGCTGCGAAGTGGTGCTGCAGTCCTTTGACCTCTGCTGAGAGGTGCCTGGAAGAAAAACAGATGAAGATGAGTGACTTGAGGATATGCCTGGGTTTTGCTCAGCCGCCACTGCCAAATGCCTCCTGCCTTCTTTAGGAAGCCATCCCAGCTGGGTCACGGATGAGCCGCAGCAGCATCCTGTTGTGGATGGAGCCAGCTGGACAGCGTGGGCTGATGGACCCAAAAAAGAATTTCCTTCAGACCTTGAGCAAATCAGTGAAGCTCAGAGCTGGCCTTGTCTAACTGTAGTGTTTCTGAGCAGACGTAAGATTGTGGGTGGCGCAGCCAGCAAGAGCAATTAAACCACAGTTTTTATTGTGTTACTCATTCTCATGAATGGGACAACAGTTATATTTCAGGGGTTGCAAGCTTAAATGGTATGTGGAGGTGCCCTGTTAGGGTGCGCAGGCCGGCTCTGAGTCATGGAAAACGGGCTTCTGTGTAAGTGCTGATCTATCACAACATCCAAAACCAGGAGCTGAATACTGAGTTAGGGCCGTCTTGTTGCCTGGTTTGCAGAGTCTGCAGCTTCCTTTATTTAACACCAAACTTTTCAGTATCAGTATTCCTTGCTTACCACGGCAGTTCAGGTTAAGTGGATGAGCAGCAGTTTTTCAATCCAACGTGATGCTGAACCACAGCAGACATATCCCACGAGGTGCCATGCAACACTCATTGCGCTGCAGTGGATTGGCAGCTGCAGCACCCTTCAGGTTTGGCCCTGGCACAGATGGGGTGGGAGATCTCGGAATGAGGAGGAATTACCTGCTGCTGGAATAGTGAATTTATGAAGTTCTCTTTTCAACCAGCGTGATATTGTTTGTTCAGAAGCAGTGACTGCAGGCACTGTGATTGCATACCTAAACATATGATTAACTGAAGCCTTATAAATGCAGCCTCGTCAACTTACTAACTGTAAAACCACCCTACCTTGTTCCGGAACCACCTGGCACAGGATGCCTAGGCAGAGGGCTAGGGCTCAGCCTCAGGGTTTGGGTCCAAGATTCAGGAGTAGCCTCGAGTGGGCACCATTTGCTGCTGTCCCTGCTGAACCTAAGGAACAGCAAAGAGAATGTCCTTGCAAAGGACTTGGAGAAGATTGACGTTCTCTACAAGCTAGATAGAAGCCACCGCACACAGAGATTATTTTTCATGAGTCAAGGCCCGTGGTGCCCCTGGCATTTGTTTTGTGGATAAATTGCAGGCGTAAGCTCTGTCTCTTGTATCTTCTTATCTAGGGTGTCCTTCTGAAAGAAAAGGAAATGTGTTCTTTACTTTGCGTTGTATACAATCCAGCCTGCCTTACCAGAGGAATTTAAATCACTCTGCTGCTCCTCGGCCAGTTTCTAGCATTTGTGGAACACATTAGAGCAATAATGTTCTTGTCAGAGCCGTGGTGATTTGCCTTCCAGGCCTTGCAGTTTGGAGAGTCGGATTTGATCCCGCTGACAGCCCTAAGAGTGCACTGACTGAGGTGTGATAAGTAGCCTGCCTGCCTCTGTCTCAGCAAACTGAAGAAACAAAGCCTGTGAAGCGCCTGTGTAACATCTGCTTGTGTGGAGTGGGAAGCTAAGCCAGCAGCTTTGCAAACACTTCTGTCAGTCTTCTAGTGAAAAAGACGCAGGAGCTGTTCCTGGAGAGGACCTGCACGATGTGTATGCATTGAGAGGAGAGGCTTGGAGCAATGGGATGATTTTTCTGTGGCAGCAGTTCACTTGTCTTCCCTTCTGTGTGTGTTTGCAGCATCCAGCCCTGCAACAGATAACAGCAGTGATGCATTGGGCCATGGTACTAACATCTAGGTGGAGCTGACGATGTGAATCCAGCTAGCATTGTAGGCAGTGATGCTGATGCTCGGTACAAAAGGAGGGTCCTCATCTGCCACTTTCCATGGCCAAGATGCCACCTCCTTCATGTGTGTGTTAGGCCTCAGGGACGTGAAGGCACAGCGGCTTCTCTCCAGCAGAGCCGAGCCCAGCCAGTGCCATGCAGTCTCTCTGCACCCTGCTCCTCCTCCTTGATTTTGCCAAGCCCTTGATGGCTTCACCAAAGGATTTATGTTCCCATGACAGAAGTCTGGCTCTCTACTTTTGGGAATAATTCTGTCGCCCTCCTACAGTCAGTATGTAATTTGGACAACGAGGCTGAAATTGTGAGAGATGAGGCTGAGCTGATGTTACCACTGTCTTTTATTTCTATTGTTGTTTCTTTCAATTTCTTAGAGCAGTGACAATTGTTTGGGGCGTTGATTGATTAAAAGCCTCCCACTATCATGCAGGGGATGCTGAAGTGTTGATCAGGCTTCTTGTGAGTGGTGGTGTATCTGACACAAAAACACGAACAAATTGGAAAAAAACCCTGATATTTCAGGGTGTAGCAAAAAACAACGAAGGATTCACAAATGACTTTGGCTGTTAGATGGAGTGATTTGCCCTAGGAATGACAGATTATTCTGGTGGAAGAACAGAGCAGTGACACAATATGGATGTCAGAGAATATGGACTATGCATTGCACCCCTGACTGGATGCTGGCAAATAAGCCAAAATATGCACTTTCTTGTGCAAAACAAGTAAAAAAGAAAAAAATATTCTGCATTAAAAAAAAAAAAACACTGGAAATTTGTTTTGACATAAGCCAGATGTTATGGACTATGAACAGCTTTTGTTTTCTGTGCTGGTCAGTCATCTAGCCTTGGCATTTACGTTTTTCAAGGATTGAAGAGCTTTTAGGTATTTTAAGCTTCATTTATCTGATGCTTGGAGCACGATTTGTTTAAGAAAGCCTGTGCTGCAGTACTTGTCATTCTCTTTCAAGGCATGTCAGACCCACAGTAAGCACATCCAGAATCATGCCTGGCTAAATTATTTTGCAGACCTGTTTTCCATCCTTAGCCAGGACTCCTACCCCCAGCAGTCAGCTATTTTGCTTGAGTAATTGCAATTCTGTGTAATTCTCTTTTTCAGAAAAAAGGCAATGTATGCTGGAGTTCCCCAGATTTATTGTGAAAACGATCAGGTGGAAAATGCACAATCAGATTTAGCAATATAAGTAATTCCTATTGCCAGTGGTTGTGTCTTATCAGCTGGGAGTTTGCAGCAAGCCTGCCTGATTGACAGAGTGGGGAAAAAAGCTCAAGCAGAGGCTTCTGCCGGAACCTGAGGCTTTCTTGTCAGAAGGTGACCCCAGCAGAGCAGTAGGCTCAGTGATGTCTATGAGCAGGCTTTTCTAATTTCTCCCCTAATTTCTTAAAACATTCTCTGAAGTGTTGATTCATTAGAAGCCTCTCTAATTATTTTCTGTTTTTCAGCAAATTATTTTATTAAAATTGCAACTGAAATGTCCATCTGATTTAAACAGAAACCATTTATAATTGGAAAACTTTCAGGATACCATTCATTCTAGGAACTTTCATGTGGTTAATTAAATGATGCTAGGGGAAGTTTATTAAGAACAGTTGGTCATGGAACTGTTTAGTGTTGTGCAGATTATCAGTAATGATGTCCAGAAGTGTTGGGCCTTCTGCACAATGAGCTGCTGGAGTTGCAGATTGCCTGCTCATTCTTCTCTCCTGGACCTGTGACCCACTGTGGTCTCATGTGACTCGAAGCCAGCCTCAAAATCAGGACCTGCAACAGGCACTTAGTGTGCTTCATGTTTCTCCCCATTTCCTATGGGAACAGGGGAATTTGCTGCGGTGTTAGAATCCTACTTCTTGGGCTGCAAGGCATATCTTGGCTGAGACATGCCCTGTCCTCTTCTGGGTGGGAATTGTGTGGAGCTCCCTGAAAACCACTCAAAACAGGTTGCTGCTGTAGCCAGCTGTGTCCTGAAGAGGTCAGAGTGCAGGTCCCCTGCTGACCCTATAGAAGCTGATCTGAGGAGGCAGAGGGCTTCTGCAAGGAGGAGCCCATGTTGCCTCTCCTGACTTTTCCTGTAGGTTGCTCATGGAGTCACAGGGGAGTGGTAGAGCTGCAAACCAGACACGGCTTCAGGGAACTGCAGGAGAGTGGGATGTCCCCATCCACTTGGGGCATAGAAGAGTGCTGTGTGAGAGGTGGGGTTTGGGTAGGACCTGGAGGTGTCACCAGGCCCCAAACTCCTTCCACCCCAGATGATGTGTGCTATGTGTGCTACAGAGAGGAAGGTTACTTGTTCCCTGTGAGACAACTGCCTCCACCTCTCTCTCCATTGGCCATATTAGTTTGTTCTGATGGCTTTCCCTGGCAGCACAGCTGGGAAACAAATTTGCCTAGGTGTATTCAGAGCATACAGGCTGTCACAGGAAAGGCTGCTGATGCTTCGTATGGGGTTTGTTTATTATGGGAGCTGTGTACCAACAGCTGTTCTTTTAGTTTTTCCTATTTGTATAGAAAACTTTTATTTCTTCAGAACAGACACATTACCTCAGGATATTTGCTCTGCAAGTATAGAATTTTTAGGTTCATCTTGAAATATTTCCATTTCCTCAGGGTTGTTTTTTTTTGTGTGTGTGTGTATCTTTTTTTTTTTTTTTTTCCTATTATTAAGTAAAAAACTGCTGGTTTGAGAAAAAGCACACCCTGTAATAAATTTTGCCTTTAACGCTTAGTGCCTGGCACAGCGTGCCAAGTAAAGGGCATACACCATCAGTGCTGATAGGTCACGTCTAGCCTTTTTGCTTTTTCACATTGCCAGAATTGTCTTTTTCCATTAAAATCAAACCTGGCCTGAGCAGCCACATGCTAGGAATCACTGCGTGGTATTCAGACACGTATCACTCGGTGCACTGGGGAGGCATGAGCTGGGCATGGCTGGGGGCTCCAGCTCCCCCTTCCAGCAGCACCTCACAGGCTGGAGAGCATGGTGAGGAGCAGAAGAGAGCAGACTGCTCCTGTGCTGTCTCGCAGTGTGGTTAAAGGTGGGCCTGGAAGCATGTGACTCATCACTGGTTGATGAAGTCTGAAACTTTCCTAAGAGGATGGTCAGTGTTGTGGGATGTGCGGATCGCTGTGAGTGCGAGTGACCCACTCCTCCTCGTACCGTGGACGTTGGAGCTGGCTGGATGTAATCTGTGAGCATCAGCATGTGCTCAGTGGCCAGCTGTGGTACCAGAGTTCATAGTGAATGCTGGGATGATGAAAGATTCTGTGAGACGTCTTCAGGATAAACATTCTGATTTTCTTTCCATTTTTGTCTTTTGCTATTTGAGAAACACAGACACAAGTACAGGCTTTAAACCTTTTCTTGCTGTATCCTAATGTTTCAAAAGGACGCGTAATTTTGGCTCTTGGAAACAATTTAAAGGCGTCTGATTTTCAGTGGCTGGAAGTGCTGTGCTTCCTGAATAATCAGACTCTTTTGACGGGTCTTAAATTGGGCACTGAAGTAACGGGTAGACAAATACCAGCAGTTAACTTAGGACAGCTTTGTGGGGGTTTAGGCAAAGATGCTTAAACACACGGCTCTGCTATGCTCTGAGTATGCACACGGCCAGCTATCACTGCTGAGCAGGTGGGAGGTGCCTGGTGAAGGCGCAGTCAGTCCTGTGAAGCCATTCGCCCACGTTCAGCCTGGTGGTGTGCTCCAGATGCACTGCCCTTCGTGGAGGGTGTATACCTGTTCTTACCTGAGTGTCAAAAGACTCTCCTGCTGGCACTAAGAATGACTGGCATAATAAAAAATTTCTTCTAAATACAGTAAAATGTATCACTTGGGTTTTTCACATTTGATCCAAGTCCTGGAAGGTTCAGCAGAAGTCTCCATTGACATTAGATGAGGTCTGTGCTCCTGTGTAAGCTGGTGACTCTACAGCTGCTTTGTGACCTGAACTGCCTATGCTGGCTAAAGAGAAAAAATGGGTGCAGCAGAAGCTGTGTTTGTAGTGCTGAGGGAATGGGGACGGTTCTCCTGAATTTCCTGGCTTTTTTTTTTCCTTTGTCTTCTGCAGGCAGACAACCATCTGTCCTGGCAGTCTAAGCACTGCAGTCTTTGACTAGCTAGTACAGCTAAAGCCATAGCCAAATAAAAAGCCATGTAAATGCTGAATTCTTGGAAATAAATGGAACTGATTAGATTCCAAGTTTTATTTTCTTCCTTTTGGAAGTATTTTTGAAGAGCTGAAAGGGAGGGTTCTTTCCTGTATTACTTGAGCGATGCTTTGAAGTCCGATCCTTTGCCAAAAGCCTGTTGACAGTAATGCAAGTGTTGTTGGTGCTTACTGGCATCACATATTACCTGGGGCTGTTTAAAAGCTCTCTAAGCAGCTTACCATGACTTCACTAACATTTGATTTCTGTCTAAGGGAGGAAGAAATTATGACTGTGTCTTTTTTTTCAGGTGGGTAGGCAGCAGTAAGCAGCTTTGGTGATTTAGCTGCTTTTTAGGGCACACTCTCCAGTGCTCGTAGGGATTCCAGGAGTCTGACAAAGTCATCTTTTTTTTTTTTTTTCTTAATAACCAAGTTGACAACACCTTACATTGCCACCATTTCCATACCCTCTCATTGTTCATGTAGTTTCTTTCTAACCTCAGAGTTTCCTTCCACAGCTATTTCTTCTAGATGCAAATCCATGTCAGCGTTTTTCCTACATTTTATAGTTACTCACTCTTTTTTCCCCCAATTTTATGCAAGGGAAGTTATGAAGTGTTGAGTTTCCTCACAGTCATTCTCTCTATAGCAGCTGTGTCAATGTGTCTGAGCCTCTCTGTTCTTGTCCTCAGGCAACCCTCTGACAGTGGCCTGCAAAGCTTTCTTTGGATTCAGTGGAGAATCCGGCCCCATGATCTACTGGATGAAAGGGGAAAAATTCATAGAGGAATTAGAAGGTCACATCAGAGAAGGCGAAATCAGGTACTTTTTGGAGTATTTGGTGTTAGAAATATGGTATGTCCCAAAAGCCTGTTTGTGATTTGTTTTCAGAACGCATTTTTAATTGGAATTGGGAACAGTTTTCCATCTAAAGACTGGTGAATGACTTCGAGCCAGGGCAGTGTGAGATGCACTTTCTCCAGCAAATAAACTTTAAAGACATAGTAGATGTCTATGTGCCTGAAAATCGATCACCAGATTCTCCTGCCAGTTGCTGAAACATCTCTTGATAAAAACAAAACAAAACAAAACAAAAAAAACAGCTTTTGTTTGTAATAGAGAATTTTGATGTTTGTTGTTATTAATGAAAAACATCAAGCTCTCCAGGAGAAGCAATTTGCATCCAATGCAAACAGTGCTCTGTTAAACTAACTGTGCTCCCTTGTGCCTTCCATCTGTCTGGAGAAAAGATTTCATTTTGGTAAATCAAATTAAATCAAATTAAATCAAATTAAAATAGTTTTACCTGTAAAGCTATGTTAGACTGCCAGCAGAACTATGTGCAAGGGTGAGTTCATAGGCTTCGGACTGTGAGGTTGTTGTGCATTTTATGTTTATCCCTCCCTTATGCAGCAGTACACTCACAGGATCAAATGAATTTGGCAGATTACACTTGACATTACATTTCCTTGTTCAAAGGACCAGCAACTTTCTTGAGCAACTGATAAGAAACCTTTTGAGAGAATAGGGCATTTTATTTTTAGACCTATGCCATCATCAGAAAACACTTGCATTTAGTTTGCATTATTTTTAATGTTCACATTAGAACAATGACATGGAAAGGCTGTACCTCTGACCTGAAACTGTGCTAGAACTTTCTATTCCTTTTGCGGGGGTTTTGTTGTCCCCTCTGTCCTCTCAAAGGAGCAAAGAGCTCTTGTTCTTGATACTGTCCCCTTTTAAAGTTAGGATCTACAAACAAAAACAAAAAAAAAAACAATAAATAAATTCCACAGAGTAACCTGGCTGCATAAAAATGGAGCACAAGATGCAGCCTTTAAAATATTGCCTTATAATTTGCTCAGCCATGGCATCTTTACTTCTCTGGAAACTGAGTATTTATTGCTTCTTTTAAAAGAAGAACAGTTTTTAGCATGTTAATTCTGGTGGAGCTAAAGTAGACAAGCCACGTGCAGCTGTTGTGCTCACAGCCACTCTTCCTGCACTTGCTTCTGCTTCTCACTGCAGACATGAGGGGAGAAAAAGGGTTTTGGTTGTTGTGAAAGTTGCCCCTGTGAAATGTCTTCTGGGCCACTCCAGTCTCCCTCAAGTTTTTCTCCAGAACTGTAAGGAGGCCAGGAACACTTTGTATCATGGCTCTGCTGCAGTCTCCCACCCTGTATTGATTCAGTTAAAAGGAGGTTTCATCTTTCCTTTCAGACTCCTCAGAGAACATCTTGGAGAAAAGGAAGTTGAACTGACATTGATCTTTGATGCTGTAGAGGAGGCAGATCTGGCTAACTATACGTGTCACGTGGAAAACAGAAATGGACGGAAACATGCCAGTGTTCTTCTGCGCAAGAAGGGTGATTCTCTTTATGTTATTAGCTGTACTCCTCCTTGCCTCAGCAGCCACGGGTCAGCCAGTAGCAAAGGTCCCGCTGACCTGGCTGAGCCCAGGTGAACTCCTGTGTGCTTACTGGGACTGAAGTACATTTGTGTTATGGCTTCAGTTTGCTGTTTGTGGAAAAAAAAAAAAAATAATAATAATAATAATGGACTGTTCTTTAGTCACTAATGAATCAGCCTCAGGTTGATGCACTTGCCTGGGATACAGTCACCCATAAAGCCCTACTAAAATCAGTGGAGGTATTTTTGGTCTAAACAACTTGTGAAACTGACCAAGGGTAGACTAACTAGACCAGAGGTGTGTTATAGAGACAGTTAAAATGTGCATTTCTTAGAATAGGTACCCCAGCAGTGAGGCCAGATGGTCTTCTCCACTTCCAACCTTTGCTGTGTAAATTGAAATCTGTAAATAATTGCCATGCATTTTGATTTACAAGTGCAAAGCAGAATGAAGACGTTGCAATGGGAGCTAGAAATCTGTGGAGAATTAGCCCATCTTTGTGTTAATTTGCTTGGTATTGTGCCTGGATTTGGGACTACTACTATTGGCAATTTATGTGTGGCAGAACAGCAATCCTTTGAATATAAGTGCTCCTTTTAGGATGCTGCTACGCTCTGCAGTTCTTAGAAGTCGTTACCATAAGGCAGGTATGTATGTACGTTGCTGTATGGAACAGTATTTCGGTACAGTTCTTATCTGCTAGTTCAGTCGCCTCTTCTGTTTGTAAGTACAGTGGCATTTAAATTTGACTGTAAGATACAGTGTCTTAGGCAGTACAAAAGCCGTAAGACAGTAACTGTTGAGAGAGCAAGGAAAAGTTGCATGCCTCGAATACAAAAGCAATGTGAAACCATAGAGCTGTCAGCCCAGGAGATAGGCTAAGGAATTAGTAACGTCCAGATCACTGTTGTTGTTTTTGGCTATAAATCAATTTTTCTGAAGAGAAAAAGAAATGTTTCCACAAGGCACACCTGCAAGAGCTGTTCTGTCCTTTGTATGCTTTCAGGCATAGGACATGCTTAGCAGCAGACTGTGGATTGCAGTGTTAGTGTCGGTCAAAAAAAGCAGTGCTCTCCATCATCACCCTTGCAGCTATGTCCCACAGAGATCTCCTTGTTTCAAGGTGGTTTCAGTAAACTGCTGGTACCTGAGCATGCTGCAGAGTGACCTCCGAGCTTACGGTTAGAGGCCACCATGGGATAAATGAACTAAGGTGACAGAACAGCAAGATCAGCCAATGCATCTCTAGGCGGGGTTGTGACTGGGTCCACCAGCACCTCGGTTCTGTGGTCAGCCCTTGTCAGTGCATTCACCCAGAGCCATGCAGGGTGTGACGTCCTGTGTTTCTTGGCTATAACAATTAATGCCCTCAGATAACCTGTATGAAATCAAATGTGAGGGAGGAGTACTATTGGGACAAAAAAAGGTCTACTGGGGAGAGGAAATTTTGGGGTCATTGCCCTTTTTTTACTATTCTTTCCTGCGACCCACAGGTTATATGTATGAAAGTACGGTATTCAGCAGCCCTGCCAAAATAAGATCAACTCTGCTTACAGAGTTTCCTATATATGCAAGAGTTTATGTCCTCCCAGAAAGAAGAGCATAATGCAGAACCACAGAATCACCAGTTCGCAGGGATTGGAAGGGACCTCTGGAGGTCCTCCAGTCCAGCTCCCTGTTAAAGCAAGTTTCCTCAGCAGTCCGCACAGGAAAGCGTCCAGGCAGGTTTTGAGTGTCTCCAGAGATGGAGACTCCACAGCCTCTCTGGGCAGACTCCACAACCTCCCACTCCCTTTATGCTAAGTGCTAAGGATAAAACACAATACAGAAGCTGCAAACTGCTCTGAAAAAGAGGGGCCCACAGCCGTGATGTGGAACAAAGATAAATGTTTATTCAACATCTAAATGGACAGGATGGCACTACTTTAATTAAGGAAACTGGTCATCATGATGAATTGGTCTCTTTAGTGCAAAAACCATTCTACCTTTCCATCTGTTGAACCTAATAAATATACAACTGATACTATGGATATCTACACTGACACTGTTAAATGTTGAGCCGTGTTGGATATTTTACAATAACAAGCTAGGTTTATTTATAACAAGAAGCACTGCTGAAATTATGCAAGAAGCACTGCTGAATACAGAATTTGGAGGTGGACACGATCACTTCTCAGCCTCTATTTCATTTCTTTCTGAATTATGGCTGTAGAGAGCTTACATTCCCCTCGAGCATTTTCAGTAGTTTGTTTTCAAGCTATTAAAGTGTCATTTAAAATATCCTCAGTATTTTCACTTAGTCCTTTGGCTACCTGTCCCATTGTCATGGTTTTTAGAGCGTTTAATAAATTCTTACTAATACTTGTCCAAAGTTTTCCTTCCTGAAGCTGGATATAATTATTTCTTATCCTGAATTCTTCCTGCTTGGATTTGATTGTAGAGTACTCCTAAGCTAGGAAATACTGCAGTATTACTGAACTGTGACAAGAGTTAGGGCAGGACTGCTAGAAGGCTGTTGACTGGTATCCTGTATGTGTGTCCAGGGATCATGGATTCCTACTGTAATGTGCTGCAGAATAAAATCAAGCAGTGCTCTTAGTGAAAGAAGCAGTGAGTTGAGATGAAAGGAAATATTGCAATTATGTTGGCCGAACATCTTTTTTCAGGGAGACTGCCTTTGTTCAAGAAACACAGGAAACAAAAGAGTTTTTTTGATGCTGATGCAGTATTAAATGATGAAGAACCTTCTGAAGTGTATTTGGCTCTCACTCATTGGGTATTTATGAGACTACTGGTACCTTACAGATTATAATCCTCTATGTGGTAGGCGGTGGCTGGGTTCTTCTATATTATTTTACATTAGAACCTATCTGAATATTATTATTACTTACTAAGTTTCAGTCACTGTTATAGCACAAAGCCCAGATTCTACCATTTTCCCAGTGTTGTGTTTACTTGAACACCTTTCCCATTGATCTCCGTGAGGACCACGTGAAGAGTAAGGCAGAGGCTACAAGATGCAGTAGGCAAGAAAACTGAGCATTTGGGGATTTTCTCCACTGCCTCCACCTTGGAATGGAAATAAGGAAACCAAAAGTTAAGTGTGGAGCCTAGGAGAGTTATGAGGCGGAAGGACAAATAAAGGAGATAAAAAGCAGATCGTTTCTGCCTTTAGAGCTGGAGTTTGTGGTTTTGCTCAATTTCCTGCCACTGCCCTGGCAAGTGCATGCAAGCGTGTGCTGCAGCTGATCTTCAGGACACAGCATGGGCAAAAGTAGTCATGCAACAAACCTAGCTTTGCTGGCGGTGTAGACAGGCCACTGCCATGGATGGGCTGTTCTGTACCACACAACAACGTCAAATGGTGTTGAATCAAGCAGGTAAACCCCAGAAGAGTCTGATGCTGGGCGACATAATGAGCTGAGGGATTTGTCAACTGCTTAACTACAGACATTCATTGACCAGCAGTTGGGATACAGCTGGAGCACGGATCAGAGACTACAACAGGCTCTGGTTTTGGAGTTTATTCTGCAAGGTAGCAAGGCACAACTTCCATGGTCAGAATTGAATGGCCTTCATCATTTTCTCTGCTTCCAAGCTGGCAGTTTTGTCATTATCCCAATTTCCTGTTAGAAAAGTTTCAGTACAACAAGAAAGATTTTTTTCCTCTGAGAAGTAATTTTAACCAACTCCATTTGACCAGATTTATCCCCAGAGCATATGCTGACTTTATCTTCCAGTGTAATAAAAGTCCAATGAATTCCCTGTTCTCAGAGAGATTAAGTAGCTATTATAATAGACTTTTTCCATCTGTTAGTCCATGACTTCTCACCAGACATCAGAGATACTGTAAACTGGGAATAACTTGTCATCTGATGTTAATTATTGAAATACGAGGCATGGTGAGGCAAGACTAACCCCAAAAGATATGCAACTAATTTGCTTTTTATCTTGAAATTGACACAATTACATACCAATAATTTCTTCTGACCTAAGTTTTAGAAGCTTAAAGATCACAAAACCTTTTCTCTCCTGTATTACAGGATCTTCATATTGTATTTATCACATCATATCTTTGTGACATCTTAACTCATACGAACTGTTGGGGGTAGCTGTGGTCAAATTGCCATTTTTTGTCTTCTGTGGTGATGTGATGGCCGAGTTGGGTTATGAGCAATATCATGTTCTGAGGATGTTTCAGGCTAAGGAGCGATGCTGTTAAAGCTAGCATCTTGTGTCAGGTAGAGCAGTGGATTGAAATCTGATGTTTTTTTATCTCGTTCTGGCTCGTTCTGGGGGAGCTAGTGTCCCAAATGGGGTACAACATGCATACTAAACCTGTTCTCACATGCTGCATGCAGCATTTGATGCTCTCTGCCAGAATGGAAGTTTCAAACTCTACAAGCTCATTAAAGGTTGATTAATCCTCAGTGTAAAATCACTCCATAATTCCCTTGTAGAATTATGGTTATAGCCTCAAATGGATTGGCAGTTTCAGACAGACAACAGAAGGAGTGAATGGTTAAATAACAGGTTATAAAAATAAGGCATCCTTGATGTTATAACAGGAAGTTGTGCAACTTCATGTGGAATTGTAGAGTGGATTACAGCAAGTAAAGCTTGGAAAGATCATAACCTTTCTGTCTTTCCTTGCTAATTTTAGATTTGATCTATAAAATAGAGCTTGCTGGAGGATTGGGAGCCATCCTTCTTCTGCTTATTTTGCTCGTGACCATCTATAAGTGCTACAACATAGAGTTAATGCTGTTCTACAGACAGAACTTTGGAGGAGACGAAGCTGCAGACGGTAAGCAGTTGCTCAGGAAACTCATAATATATGCATTGGAAATATTTCAGAGGTTCAAAGTGATGAATTTTCTAGTTTAAGTTCAAACTGCGAAGCACCCAACAGTGTAAATTCATAAGACTCTCTCAAAGCTTAAATCAATGAGTCTGCTCACTGCAGTGTAACTGTCCGTTCTGTAAGAAAATAGAAATAGGAAGAAATCTTCTGGAGTGCATTACAGAGGTTTGAGTGTCGTTTGTGAACTGATGCTCAGGCGGACTCTGCGTTCGCATGTCCCGGTGCCATGTATACTCAGGATCACTTCTCCTGAGATCCATACAGTATGTTGACGGTAAATTCACCAGGTACCTTTCACAAAACATTTCCCTTATATTGTTTTCAGGCTACTAACTAACTCTAGGGACTAGTGAGAGTCAGTTGTTACCAAGGTTAACTAGTTTCCTCAGTTAATTGGGAGTCTGAAAGCAACGTACTGGAAATACACAGCTTGCCTGGAGAGTATGGTTAAGAATAGCATTGGGTGTTTTTCAGTGTTTCCCCCCCCCTTCAGTAGGCATATGGTCTGTTTAGTGCCTAAAGCTGAACCTGTTTTTCAAGTCAAAGCTTTAATTCCTCTGAATGTAGGACATTCCCTGTTCCTATGGTGCTTGAATAAGCATTGGTGAACTACATCCCATATGATATCTGTGTATTCTTAATGTTTCTAGTATGCACATTAATGGTATATATTAATTATGTATTAAAAATGACATCTGCTAAAGATCCAAGGTACAGCAATCAAGTAAAGGTACTTCTCATAGCCTACTGCAACACTTACAAGTCACGTAGGCAGTCTGGAATGCTATCTTGAGAAACAATAACATTGTTATTGGAAAAAGGAGCAGGGAACACATTTCCCCCATTGTGCAAAAACAATGTGCTTTTGCACAGACCTGTTAGTTTCTGCAGATAGCATCACCATTATCAAAATAATAAAGTTTTCTGTTAAGCACTGAGTAGATAAGGTGTGAAAAAGTTTGGCTACAATGAAACCCATAGGAGTTTTGGAGGATGGGTGGAATGACATCCAAGGGATTATAGAATGTGGAATGATAGACAGCAAAAACAGAGGTCAAGAAACTTCCTTTCTCAGTCTATGTGTGAGTGGGAAAACCTGAAATCATGTCTTTTTCATACTATACAATACTGGGCAATATTTGTACTTACACATAGGAGAAAGTGAGGACTAAGTCTGTATTGGTTTAGAGGTAATTTACATCTAGTGTCTTGGGATTATACCAGCATGATTTCCCTGTTTCACACCAACCAAAAGTGACCCAAAGTGATAACTTTCCTCCAGATTGCTTTCATTCACTTTGGTCATTTTTCCAATGTGCAGCTGCTACATTTTCATTAATGTAACTTCTTTGTTTGGTTACTTTTTAATTTGTGAAACATTACTCTTTTCTGGTTGTTTAGAAGGAGAAAATGGGTACTTAGAGGATTCTGTGTGCACATTAGTTCTGAAATGAACCTGTTGCTTTCCCAGTAGGTGATTTTAAAACTACTGCAACCTTGTGTCTCATTCTGATCCTGGGGAATGAATGATGGAGGTGGACTGTTACTGGAGTCCAAGTATATACATGGGTGTTTCTTCCTACTTCTCTTGGCTGTAGAGTGAACATACAGAGGTCCTGTGAGCAGTCAGCTATATAGAAGCAATTGCAGGATCATATCCCATTAATACGTGTATATCTTTAAAAGATTTGGAACTCAACAGATTTGCTTTATCCTGTTTCTAAAAATATCCATGTAAGCAATGTCGGATGAATTTACTTCCTGTGTTGTACTTAGCATTGTTTTTAGACAAAACATTTTAGCAATACTGAAGAGTAAAGGAAGCCATTTAGAAAATGTCCCCCAACAGAGCTGCATCCAAAGCACACAGAGCAAGCAGTGGGTGAGCACAGGTCCTTCTGCTAACGTCCCATGTATGTGAGGCTTGTGGAGAGGGAGTTGAGACTGCAGAGATACAACACGAGCATATGGGCTCGCAGGAGGCCCAGGGGAACTGGTTCTGTCTGCCCTTGCTTGTTTGCATTGTGAATAGAGGGAACTGGAGAGGGCATTTGCAGCCACATAGCTGGAGGGACTGAGCGCACTGTTCCCAGTCCGTGTCTTCCTGCCTGTGAGCACACAACGTCCATGCTGCTCTGTAACCAGGCACCTCAGTGCTCTGGGGTTTGCTTTGCTGCCTTTACAGAGCTTTCAAATGTCTTCAGGGATGTTTGCCTCCCAGATCACTTGGTGGCTGGCTTCTCTTAAAAGGTTTTGGCAAGTTTCATTATGGACAGGATAGCAGATTTTGGACAGACCTCCAAAGCTGACTGGCCTTTGTTTCTTTGCTGTTTCTTCTTCAGTTGTCTTTCCTTCACTAACTACTATTTTTGTAAGCTGTTGGTTTCAGAGAAATACCAGCAAGCCAGGTGGACCTCCTGCCATACAGCTGTGGTGATAGTAGGCAAATTTGCCTTTTACAGACATATAATTTATTCACATGCTTTGTCTGTAGCTCTGACCCTCATGAGTCTGGCTTTGTGTCAAGAATTATAAGAAAGTAACCATCATTTTAAGGTCATCAAATGTGTTGTATTATGATGAGCTATTTCTTCTTTTTATTGGAATGTACTGATGACTTGTAACTGCTGTCATTATCTTCCATGTGCACAATTCTTTACAGATAATTGGTGCTCAGCAATCCTCCATTCATGTAGTTTTGTCCTCACAACATTAACTGTTTGATTTTTCATCTTCTGTAAATAATGGCAGCTGTGCTCTTCCCTGGAGACTGAATTGCTAACGGTTGACTTTTTCAATACACTGCTTTCCATTACTGCAGAGGAATAACAAAGATCAATGTCACAAAGACAGTCTCATCACAGCATGGATCCCAAGCTCAGTAGTGGTGCCACTTCTGCTCTTGGCACGTTTGCCAGCTCTCAGCTCGCTGTGTCAGTTGCAGAGAGCTGGATGCTAGCCTCAGTGCTGTGCAGGAGGAGGAAGGAGTTATGTTGTCCCTTCTAGCCAAACCTCTGTGTCACAGCCCCGCTATCCTTGCAAGGCCTTGTCTGGGTTCCCCCCTGTCACCACTGCCTGCCTCTACCTTTTGACAAAGCACCAAGGCTTTCCCTCCACCCCAGAGCTGCAGGTATCCTAGTCCAGGAGCTGTCTCTTCCTGCTCCCCACTTGCTCTTGAAGTTACCTAGCTCTGAAACTGTGAGCCCCAGCTATGTAAAATATCCTGGATCAACTGATCTCTAGAATTATGATATTAGCTTTAAAAACTGGGAAAAAAAAATACAAAACAATGCCTTGGACTGTTAGTACTTGACATTGTTTTCTGTATAATCAATATTCATTTGAGTTAAGGCATGCGCTTCTTACATTTACTTGTGGAAGGAAGTTCTCCTTTGAATGAGAGCTCAGAACTTTCCCATAATCATAGCAGTCTTACGAGTTGAAGGAAAGATTTCCATTAGTGATATATAAAGAAATTCCAGCTTTAGTGTTTATATCAGAATTTTGCCCAAGATCTTTCCAAATGTGAAGTGTGTACGCTGACCACATGAGGCAGAGTTACTAGCTAGCTCACCATGTGAAGGAAAACTGAAAGGATATCCCTTGTACCTGGGAATTTCTCTGCAGAAGCCAGGCTATATGTTCCTATGAAAGTACCAATCTGGGGGAAGAAATGTGTGTTCATTGCTAACTGATTGAGGGACGGGGTTGTCCCACTCTGCTCTACGCTGGTGCGGCCTCACCTGTAGCACTCTGCACAGTTTTGGGACCCACAACTGTAGGAAGGACATAAACAGGAGGCTGAGGGGAGGCCTAATGGCAGCCTACAGCTTCCCCACAGGGTAGCGGAGGGGCATGTGCTGATCTCTGCTCTATGGGGACAGCAACAGGACCTGAGGGAACGGCATGGAGCTGCGTCAGGGGAGGGTCACGCTGGGGTTAGGAAAAGGGTCTGTACCAGAAGGTGGTGGGCATGGAACAGGCTCCCCAGGGCAGCGGGCACGGCCCCGAGCTGCCCCGAGCTCAAGGAGCGTCTGGACACCGCTCTCAGACACAGGGCTTGGGTTTGGGTGGTGCTGTGTGGGGCCAGGGGTTGGACTCAGTGACCCTTGTGGGTCCCTTCCAACTCAAGATATTCTGCAGTTCTATGAACATTTCTAGGAATAACACAATTTTCTAGAACTGCTCTGTGCTTTTTATAGTGCCCTTGCAAACAGCAGGCTGAACACACGTTTGTTTCTTTACAGACAACAAGGAATATGATGCGTATCTTTCATACACCAAAGTGGATCCTGATGCATTAGATTGTGATAATAATGAAGAGGAGCAGTTTGCACTTGAAATTCTGCCAGATGTTCTAGAAAAGCACTATGGATATAAGCTCTTCATCCCTGATAGGGACCTGATCCCTAGTGGAAGTAAGTATTTCTGACCTTTGAGTTTTAATTTAATTTCTAATGTCTTAAGGAGGCCTGGACGGTGCAATAAGTACTTGATAAAGAAAACCTGTCTTTGTAAGGAGTGGGTACATTTCCTCACTCCTACAGATTTGAGCTGTAGGTTAGAGACTATTCCTGCACCACTGAAACCAGAGGGAGCTGTTGTTGATTTCAGTGGAGGCAGAAGCTGGACCTTTCTACAGGGGAAGCTGCAGTGCTGCAAGCAATACCATAGTCTAAAATTCCTGTCTGACACAATTAGCTAAAAATGAAACTCCCAAGAAAGATTTTGTAGTTTCTGTTTAATCATTGAAAATTGATTTTTTTTTCAGTAATGGCTTTTTTGTCCGTCTTTTTTTTTTTCCTTACTTTGAAGTCTCATAAATAGTTGCATTAATCTTCCAATTAATGACATACATGCAGTTATTTGTTAGAGTTTTGACCAGATGTTGCATTTCTGAGTGGTATTGTTATTGTGTAAGTAATAATAATTCTTCAGACAACTGTGTACAGTCCTGTGACCTGATGCCGTCTTCCATGCTGACAGTGAGATACAGTTGTCCATTTCAAATCAGTTTTGCTGCCGTGTCTGAAGACTCAGCAGCATCTTTGGATGTCTGTTCCAACAGTTAATGCCTTCTTAGCTGTGTTTATAGCATCCCTTCTTCCTGATTCATTTTTGGACAAGTCAAAAAGACCATGAATTTTGTGCATCGTGCTGATGAATGCACAGCATGTTTGCTTTAGTATCATACTTATTTGGAATGCTACCATGTGAAAAATATACTCCCTTTTTACTAAGGGAGTAAATACTTCCTATTTACATATATTTTTTAACTAATTCTATCTGCAAATCATTCCAATGAAAAATGCTAAAAGAGAGTATGAACTTCTCTCTGTATATGCTACTAGATAGGAGATATGAACAAGAAAACAAAGCAATGACTGTGCTGGAGCAGATGTCCCCAAACATGAAACAGCTAGAACATGACTGCGTTAGCAGCCTGCCTGCCAAAGACTTGAATCTGCTGCCTTACTGCTGCCAAACCTCAGTGCCTGCACTAGAAGTTGGAGCTTATTTCTCCTCTGCTATTTGAGGGAGCTGGAAAGAGTTCTGACTCCAGTCCCACTGAGAGAGCGGAGTCAGAGCCTAGTCAGAGATCATGCAGAGTCCCCTGTAGTGGCTTGAATTGGCCATGTGCAAGTGCAGCCTCTAGGCTAGAGCGGCTTCCTCTGTTCCTTTTGCTCTGTGAGGAAACACACCCTGTGAGGTGGGAGTTTTAGTCCATTAGCCCCTGGAACATAAGCCAGGTCACACTTCTGGAACATAGCCTTTTTATTTATAGCAGCCTAAGCAAGTGGTGCTGAATTATTAGGTATTTAGAGAAAAATATATCTTTTTGTGTTAAAAATCACAGAACTGTTGTAAACAGTTGTTTCATATCCAGCAGTATAGCAGAGTTACACATTGCAATTATTGAAGTGGATTAAGGAGTTTAAATCTGGCCTTTCAATGATAACTATACTGAAGCACAGATCAATCTGAAATGAGATTCTTCTTTCCAATTGCTGTACCAGCCAGCATGATATTTTATTTTTGTCTATTTTTTTCAGTCAGACACTCAGCAAATACTTGTCATCACTTTGGTTATTCATTAAACCTCTCCTGAAAATGTAGGGTACCTGAAAATGTCAATTCTCATTTATGAGCATTCACAGACTTAATACTTCTTTTTTCCTCTCAAACTCACTTCTTCAGTGTTATGAAAGGGCCTGATTCTAACATATGGAGCTTCAAGAACGCTTAATCAGACATAATGGCAAAGCAGAATAAAACGTGGATCTGAAATGAAAGTGATTTGCATGCTTCAGCTTTGAAAAATATACGGGGGATGACATTTAATTTTGAGGGGCAAGAGAGAGGAAGGGGCAAGATGGGCAAGGAGAGAAGATTCAGACTCGGGTATTTGTAAGCTCTCTGTGTGCACGGGAGAAGTGGAACATGGCTGTTTCTGTGTTCTGCACAATGCTTACCCATCTTAGAAGGGCTTGCAGTGCGTAGCGAAGACATCAGGCAGCGTGACGTGGCAGTGACCTGCTAGAAACTTCGGAGGTAAACATAACATATTCAGATGCAACAAAATATGTGGCACTTCAGGGCTAATTCATATAGAATGGGGTTTTGATCACAGTTATCTTTTTTGATTTTAGGAAATAATTCTTCTCACATGTACTGCATTTCCTCGTCTTTAGTGTAAATGAATTTGTGTGGTGTTATGCTTTCCCACTCTCCATGCTGACATTTCCTTCTGTACCTTTTCCGTGTACTTAAATGTGCTATTCCAGCAAATCAGGTGTGGTTTAGAAGGCTTGTTATTTTGTATAATCTCTGCAATTTTAAGGTGCTGCCACAGGAGGGTGTGCATTATTGCGCTTGCTTCCTGGAGAGAAGAAATACATGCAGCTGCTGTTTGGATTTGAGAGCAAGCAAAAAATAGATTTGTTAAACAGTATTTCATTTATCTTTCTTGGACACTTCTCTGAACAAACTGAAAAGCTGACTTCAGAAAAATTCGGGGACAAGTCTGACTGTGTTTTTGCCGGAAAAGCCGTGATAAGCTCTGCATGTCCCTCTGCAGCCAAGGGAGAGATTAGAGCCAGATGTGATTGACCAGGGGCTCAGTCGCCCAGCAGAGAGCTCCCACACTGAAGGGGGACCCTGGCAGCGTCCCCACTGCATAGCCCAGCTTGCTGCTTTGGCTCAGTGCAAGGCGCATGTGGAGTGGCTGTTGCCATCCCTATGAGGACAAAGATAATGGCCGTGGGAGGCCGAGACCACCTTTTCACCCCTGGAAAGATCGCTGGCCTCCAGAGTCCAGGTCAGATGGGGCTGAGTCATATTTGTAGTAGGCGTTGTGCTTCATGCCCTGCAAAGCTGGAGTACAATTACTATTCCAGCAGAGCATTTTGTCCCAGCAGGAGAACCAAAGGCAAGGGCGCCGAGGGCCTCGGTGATGCTCACCTGGCAGTGGCCAGCCAGGCAGTCACTCTTGGTGTTGCCTGAGAGCAACACAAAAGGATTCAGCTCCTGAACTGGCAAGGTGGAAGCAAGGCTCAAGCAGCCCACGTGGCCATGTGGGCTGGAGAAGAGGCGACAGGGCAGCGAGAAGTGGAAGCCGTGTGCCATGTAAGCAGCAAGACTGAGTTTGATATTCATTGCCGCGGTCCTTTCTTTAAGAGTTCTCTCTGGTCTTAACAGTGAGCGTTTTCATTCTCTCAAAGCTGACAGCACGTATAACTTCCTGCCTAGGCACCTAAGTCATAATTGAACATGTCAGACTGGGATCCCTAAGATTTACTTGCAGTTGTTACTAAGTTTCTTAGCTGTTATCATTTTTTCCTACCTTATTAGTTTTCAGGGTTTCTTTTAACAAACCCTTTCCCACAGCCAAGCAGACTCTCAGACCCTGTGAGCTTTTTAATTCAGTGTTAGGAGACCTGTGGAGACTGAATTGTTGAGGGAGAAAAAATAGAAATACGTAAGTTTTACCTGAGCCATCTTCTGTCTCACTAAGGATGACATTTCTACAAAAATGATGTATTTGCACTTGACTCTCCTAAAACTGGGTCTACATCAGAGAAAGATATTTTTCTCCCATAGTTTCTACAAATTAAACTCAGAAAGTGAAGAAGTCAAGACTGTCAGTCTGTATTTTTAATACCAGCAATACAAATCTGTTAGAGCGTCATCTGGTTGCTCTCTAAGCGTACGTGCATTTGACATTGACGGGATGAAAACACACCAGCAATTCACTCCAGCTCAGCACAGAGCATAGAGATCAGGCACTGAAAAGAGCTACAGTGATGGAATAAAAATCTGCTTTTACCTAGAAAATGAGAGGTTGGCAGCACAATAGGAGAGCAGCTAAGGCATGTGATAAATGTACCTATCAGTCAGTATTGCATTTCTAGCATCTTGTAGTTTTGTCTGCCCATCTGTGGTGGGTTTCTATTATGTTTGGTTTGGGGATCTTTGGTTTCTTTGTTGTTGTTGTTTTTTTTTTTTTTGCCTGGTGAGCTCCAGCTTTCTGGGTTCCTGGATTAGGAAAACCCATATGGACAGTGTTCCCAAGTAGCCTTTATTAGGTATATGACACCATTTCTGTGGAATGGAAATAGAGTCCCAGCGCCACAAATTGAGAAGTCCCTGGTTGTCTGCTCTATATGCTCTTAAAGTTAATGACAAGCATGTAAAAATGAAATACAGAGGAATGACAGTTAAAAGTGGGATGAATATGAACAAACTCCCTCTTTGGATTCAGCCGAGCCAGGCTGGCCACCCTGTAGTGGTTTGCTGAAGGTCACCAAGATGGTCAGGAAGCTGGAGCACACAGCATAAGAAGAGAGGGCGAAATAACTGTATCTCTTAAAGAAAGGGACAAAGACAACAAAACCAAGGGGGAGACTTATTGTCTTTCCCATGGGGAGCACAGAGAACATGGAGTCAGAGTCTTCTCAGAGATGCACAGTCGTTAAGTAAGAGGCCACAGATACAAGTTGCAACAGTGAAAATTCCTGTTAAATGTTTGAAAAATCTTCCTCACCCTGAGGATGATCAGAAATGAAAACAGTACCCAAAGTCCCTGGAGAAGTAACCTCCATCCTTGGAGATCTTCACAACTCTACTGACCAAGGCCCTGAGCAATCGTATCTGTTCCTGGTTTGGGCAGAGGATTGACCTGGAGACCTGCAGGCCCCACATCCAGCCTGTGTGATTCTATGGATCTTTGATTCTAAATATCCAGAATTTTGATTCCAGCATGCACCACCATACCAGTTTCATCAAAATCACCAAGTGCCAACACCTCAGTCTGCAAGGAGACATCACCAGAGCCGTCTCATTTTCTCCTCCTTACTGCCGAGAGGGCTGTGTCATGTTCAGTTGTGTTACTGGTTTCCTTCTGTCATACAGCTGTTCCTTAACTTATATGGGATTGCGCTGACTTTGGGGCAGGGCTGTCACAGTAACTTCTGTGTTTCAGCAGTGCCAACTGCATTGCTGTTCTGGCCAGAGCTAACACAAGCAACAAATAATTTAAGAAATAGTAAAAGCAAGACGTGTAATCATTTTTGTTGTAATAAAGTAACCCAAGTTAGGGCTCGAAAAACATTTGGTTAAGAAGCTGGGACTGAAATGTTCTTCTATAAATAACTGTTCCTCAAGTGATAGTCATGTTGCCAAATGCAGCAGGGCTGGTTGTTTTCAGAGCACCAGGAACTGGCCAGTGTGGTTGTTGGTACATACTGTTTGGTCCTTGTGGTGCTGCAGACTACCCTTGCCAAAAATATCTGTAAGACTTGATATGGATGCTGTTCTTTTCTTTCTCTCTCCCTCAACTGCTTCTGCAGATCATCTGAATCCAGTTAGTCAGACGTTTCTCTGTGTAAGCAACTCTGTGTCCATGGTGTTCATTAGTTTCTTGATCTTGGACTGCTTGCATATTCGGTTGTCTGGGTTTCCTTTCAGCCCGTGGTTAGCATAGCTCATTCAAGATTCGGTAGGCAATTATGCATGATTACATTCTGCAAATAGGATGCCTATCTTGGACTTGAGTGCTCCAAACTACAGTTCAGCATTGCTACATGTTGTGAGGGTCCAGTGAGTGTGGACTTGCTGCCAGGTCATCAATCTACATACTGAAGGCAATCATGCAAAAACCATGATCGTTCATGGGTCTGAAACTTCCCGTTGTCCATGCATTTTGGACGTTGCATTGTATGTGATGCAAGTAAGTTACTGATACAGCTACCCAAAGTTCTGAAGTTTTTGGCCTATGAGAAATGCTAACATTTTGAAAACTGGTTTTGTGCAGTATTGCAAAATGGTATTTCAAGAAGAGGAGAAAAAAAGTCAGAATGATTAAAATGTTCTTTTTCATTAGAATCAAGTGGGTTAATTCTAATCTGGCATTTATCTTTATATTACATTTTATGATAAAATATGATTTGGGGATACAAAAACAAATTATTCCATACAATTTTGTCAAGACTTTTTTCTCCCCTCACAATGAAATGTCATTGAAGTTGAGTCTTCCTTTGACAAAAATGAAGTTTTAATGAAATGAGATCTACCCGGTGGAAATACGTTTGTCTGGAGTCTTGCAGTTTATGTCGGTAGATGATATGAATCCTGAAGTCCTTGCTCAACAGAACAGGACAGGACCGTTGCCTAACAATTACTTTTTTCTCAATGAAGGGAAAACCTGTCTTTCTCCATCCTACGCTGCAGTGCAGCTGGCTTGGATTTAGTTGTTCTCGTGGGCTGCTCACTTAAGACGGCTCAACCTACCATATTTTGAGCAGTCTCTAATTTGGAAGTGAAGGGTGATTTAGCAGCTCCATGATTTACGCTGTCAATCTTGTCCCACTGAAGAAAATAAAGCATGGATTTCCACATGCTTTAGTAAGGCAGGAAGGCGTCCTTCTTTGCTTTGCCTTGCAGAAATGTTTGCTGTGCATGGTGGACATGCTGTAGAGTGCACCCAGTGGAACCACATGCTCCAGGGAAGCTGTCACTTGACTTCAGTAGTAGTCACACTGGGAAGTTACTGACAGAAGTCAGTGCTTCTGGGCCAGGTGGCTGGAAAGTGTGTTTACTTTTCATTTTGGTTTCCATTTTTCTGTAATACAGCGTATTTCATCTTCAGTGCACCAGGAGGTGCCCCGTACATTGACTGTGTCTGTCTTTGAACCAGCTGCAACTTGGAATTTACAGGAGCACCTAGTGGTCATTTGTGAAGGTCTCTGTTAAGTTGTCTGTAGAAAGAGCTCTAAGTTGTTGCAATATCCATCGAGTAAGCTGGGCATACCAAAGAAGGGGAGAGGCACAGAGGGGAGAAGTGTCCACATGAGAAAACAGGGAATTTTTCCTGTCATCTTCCCACCTCATTTCCTCCTCGACTAAAACAAAGTCTGGTGAGTTTTTGATTGAGAT
The DNA here is from genome assembly GCA_013399715.1 of Alectura lathami. Taxonomy (NCBI): domain Eukaryota; kingdom Metazoa; phylum Chordata; class Aves; order Galliformes; family Megapodiidae; genus Alectura; species Alectura lathami. The sequence goes on along the minus strand of VXAV01010099.1, from coordinate 265,710 downwards.
GGTGTAATGATGGGTTGTTGCTATTGAAATTATTGCTGCTGGATATTTGAAGATATGAAAGGGAAGTGACTT
>VXAV01010099.1:244787-265604 GCA_013399715.1 Alectura lathami | reverse complement strand
TTTTTTTTTTTTTTTTGGAATTGGATGCATATAGGATATGTAGGGCTGTGCTTAGCACTAACCTGGATATGTGGTATTGTGTCCTGCAGAGAACTGTCTTGTACATAGCAGTGTTCTGAGTTGTTTGAAGGAGGGATGAATATGTCTCAGGAAAGATGCATGATAGTTTGTTGTTTTACTGTATCTTGCAGATTCAACCTCTAATGATGAAGCTTCCCACCTAAATTCTTTCTTTTTGGGAGCAGAAAGAAAGGAAGAAAATGAAGAGTCTGAGCTGTTGATACATTGGGATAATCTCTTTCCATTGTATTGAACATTTCTACCTTTCCTTAAGTTTTGTTTCACCAGTTCTGCTTATCATTTTCTTATTGTTGCTGATTCTCTCCCCTCTCCGCTGCCTCTCCCATGGGTCTTAATGTTGAATTTTTTTCATCAATGAGTAACTATTTTACACAGAGCAATGTGGGGTTTTTCCTCATAAAATATTTTAAGAAAAAAATCAAATAACTGTAAATGCTGCATGATTTAAGAGTCATAAAACGTTAACTAAAAGTCAGGATTGTTGCGTAGAAATTTGTAATGTATGTGTATGTCTTAAATTTTTGTTTGTCTGTGGGATGTTTACAGTTGCCTCTTTTTTTTCCATTTGTGAAAGAAATTCTTCTTGCTGCTAAGTGGTGAAATAAAACATTAGTAAAGGCAGATTTGATGCCAACTATGCCTTCAGTCTCATGAAAATAAGCTATTTTAGAATGTTCCTGTTGGCCTATTTTGTAGCTATTTGCTTTACTGGAAGTGGTGTGAATAAGCATGCTGTGGTATGGTGCCTGGGACTATGAAAATGAGTCTTGCAGTAACAGATGTTGATTAATGATGTTATTTGTAATCATTGTTCCTGCTAGAGGGCAGTGTGTGTGTAAGAGAGGCCCTGCCCTGTGCTGAGTAAAGATCTGTTCTGTGCAGCTCTTGTGTCCAAGTCTTCATTTATAACACATGCTTCTCCCCTGTTGTCAGAGAGCACATTCTGAGTAGCATGGTCAGGAGGTTCACACAGTTACAAAAGAAAATAAAATAGTGGTTATATTCTGTCTCCAAGCTTGCAGTCACAATGCTATGCAACCAGTGAACACTTGTCTGATTTTGGGATTTTTTTTCTAGTGTTTTAATTTTTCTAGTCTTGACCCAAAACCCATTGAAATTTTTTGAAGTCTGGTCATGTGAATGGGTTTTGGATCAGGTCTGTAAGTAGACCTCTTTCCCATACTGTTCCATGTCAGACCAATACAATTGGCATCTCTTCTCTACCGTCCCTGGGACAAGTGAAACTCTAGATCAAAAACCCAAGTCCAACTTCAAGAACTTTTTGTCGTTCAATAAGCTGACATCATGGAGCTGGTGATGGGGCTGGCATTTCTGCTTACACTGATCATTCAGAACAACTTGGTGTGCATGAATGAAAGAAGAACACTATTTTGTCACTGATGTTTGAGCAAATAAACACATCCAATGCGCTTAAGTTTTCTGTTTTGTTCCCGTCACTTGTGAAGTTTCTGTTAATACCCTGGGGTACATAGAAGCACAGGTTTGCAATATTAAAACAGATCATTGGGCCACAAAGAATGCTGTTGTGGTTTTGTGGTCAGTACCTAAGAAAGAAAGAGCTACCATGCTGCTTCTATGCAACAGCACAATTTCTGCATGTGATGAGGGTTGATTTCTTTTTGAGCTCTTGCTAGTCACAGTTTCCACACCCTGCAGCATCCTCATGTCCTTCCATCTGAAACACAAGAACTGCTTCCCAGAGTGTGCTTCCTTCAATGTGACTTTAATCAAAAACAAGTGTCAGTGTTACAATTTACACAAATATTACATTGATCTTGACCTTTTTAACAAGTGAACTGTGTATTTTTAGTCACTAATGCATTTACATGGCGAGGTTATTTTGTAAATCTTTCTGCTGAGATGAACAGAGAAAAACAGCTAAGGATTGAGGATGTTATTAAGGAGTTTTCTCTGTATATTCTATTAATAGGAATATGTTGTGAGGCACAACCCTATTTCTGTTGGAGTGTATCGTGAAGTGCTCCTTGTCTTAAGCGGTGTGGATCAGAGAGCTGTAGGATTTTGTTAAACTTAATTGCAAGCCTTATGTTTTGATACAATAGTCTTCTTTATTCTTTACTCTTTCTCTCTTTCTATAATTTGTAGCCTACATTGAAGATCTCACAAGATGTGTTGAGCAAAGCAGAAGACTCATTATCGTGTTAACTCCAGACTATGTTCTCAAGAGAGGATGGAGTATTTTTGAGATGGAAAACAGACTCCATAACATGCTAGTCAGTGGAGAAATCAAAGTTATTTTGATTGAGTGTACTGAATTGAAAGGGAAAGTGAATTATCACGAAGTGGAATCTTTAAAGCACACCATCAAACTTCTCTCAGTGGTCAAGTGGAAAGGACCAAAGAGCAACAAACTGAATTCTAAGTTTTGGAAGCGTCTAGTCTTTGAAATGCCAGGGAAGAAAAAGGAGGTGGTGTCTCGGCGCCAGGTCCTGGATTCTGCGGAGCAGGGCCTTTTTGGAGACCTCCAGACTGTCCCCTCTCTTGCCGTCACAGGCACTTCTGCCACGCTGGTAGAATCGCGGGCTGATTTAACTGATTGCCATCAAGCAGATTCTGTGCAAATGAGACATTATTGCAGAGGATACGAGTATGATGTGTCAGCAGCGACACTGCCAGTAGCTTCCATAAGCAACCACCATACATACTGTAACATACCTTTGGCACTTCTAAATGGACAGCTACCTCTTAACAATACCATGAAGGATTCCCAGGAGTTTCACAGGAACAACCCATTGCTACCTTTATCGGCAAGGGAGCTTAGCTTCACCAGCGATATTTGGTAGTGAAGATCAGGACACTTTTGAGATGCTTCATGACTGCCATGAAGACACGTTTTTAAAGAACTTTGCCCAAACCCCATGGGGCAGCAAATCATATTTGAAGCAGCAGCACACTTATTTGCTTTTCTACTTGAACTTTTTTGTTTACGTTTACAAATAATTGACAAAGGGGGCATTCTTTTGTAAGTCACTAATGTCCTTCCTGTCTTTTAATGTACAGCTTGATTGCTTCTTTAAAAAAGGGGGAGAGAAAAAACACATCTCATCATTCTACAGTAGATTTGCCATCTGGGATGGATAAAAGTTCACTGTATATGATCTGCAGCATTCATGTTTATGTAACAGTATCTGAAGTCCACAGAAGTTGTTGGGTTTTTCATGTAAACTTCAGTATGCTTTGAAATTCTAGTATCATATCATGCTACAAAAATGGTTGTCTCTTGCACAGACCACAAGGGGTGAATCATTCTGAACAGAAGGAGGAGGAAATCTTCCTGGTAACCCTCAAATGCATTTTAGAAGATGACCAGCTGAAACAATGCAGATGAAGCTTTATCAATAAAGTGCATAGTAACAGTTACTGCAGAATAAATCACCTGCTTGCATCAGCATCTCTTCATTTTTTGTTGAGGCATGTTGTATTCTTAGCAAATGGTTAGCAACTGTGTTTTTGTTAAACAACTTACTAGAATATTGGAAGATGTTTAGGAGGATATAAAACCATTTTTTTTCTGTGGATTATAGATTATTTGAGATTTTTTTGCAGGTTTTTAGTGACATTTTTAAAAATAATTTTAGTATAAATGTATCTGTCAGTGAATTCATTGATTTGAAATTTCTGACATCTCCTGAGCTGTTTTAAGATTTGTAGTAAAGGCAATGTAATTTTACATAGTTTTTTTTTTCCAAAATCAATAGTTACAATTTCAAATTAACCTTTTTCTGAGAACATCAGCAATAGAAAATAATTACTACAGCAATATTCAGAGAAGAAGTGCTAAGTTATCCAGGTTTACTAGTAAACTGACTTCAAATGCAGTGATAATCACCTGAGGCAGTTCTCTCTCTACCTACCTGACAGTTTATGTCCTCTCTAAATATGGCTGAAGCAGGAATATTTCCTCTCTGTGCGACTAGTGAATAGTGGTATTTTTAAGAAGCTGATATGGTTGTGCATTTCTTATGTACGTGGTCCCATCAGTCAAATGAGGATACTGTCATTCACCTTCCATGGAAAGCATTCCAGCTGCTTTTGCTGAAAAGTGTTCCACAGGTGCTCGGCATCATGCATTGCTACTCAGCGAGTGGAGTTTTCTTCAGACCAGTATGTATGAGGGTTTCCAGACTCAGCTGGTCACGGGCTGCAGAGTCAGACCATGGAGACAACTGTGTTCCAGGAAACTTGTAGAATCATAGAATGGCTTGGGTTGGAAGGGACCTTAAAGGTCATAACCAAGGCAGAAGCTTGTTTTGCAGTTTTTGGCACAGCTTTAATGAAAACACAGTAGACATGGGAGTTTTGTCTCAGTAAGATCTGCTGGAGCAAGTCCACAAAAAATTTTCTATGGCAGGCAATCTTGCCTGTATTTCAGTATGTTTTTCGCATTGTTCTCTTTGATTGCATGAATAAAAGTTAGCACTCTGCACTCAGCTGCCTGTGGTTTCGTCAGCAAACAAGTTCGGTAAATCCTTAACGTTTTGCAGCGGTTCCTAAATTGTACCCTACAGTCAAAGTGGAAACAAACACTGACCTAAGACTTAAAAGTGTCCAGAACTGGCCCAAAGGCCATGAGAATGATCTCAAATGTGCAACAATTCATAGAGGTCAGTACTTTTCCACTGCTTCTTTCCCCAGTACTTTATTCTTGGCCCTCTTACATCAATTACTATCTGTAAGATTTTTCTTAGGTTCTAAAGAAAATGTTTCTCTTGTTGCTTTTTCTAGTATTGTTATTATGCATTCTGACATATTTGACACTAACACCAAAACAAATATCTAGAAAAGATACTAATTTATTACACAGTGTAAACTATAACTTGCTCTTTTGTGAAGTTAAGTTCAGAACATATAGATAGGTGTTTAATATACATATTTTTCTACTGAGAAAGTGATTTTACCTCCGCTATAAATATATGTATTACAACCTCCTCCCAGAAATCTACAAAATTTGCACTGTTTTATAAGTGTTACAGACCGTGTTTACACTGGCTGTGTTCTTTAATGCAAAGTGTAATTAAAAAAAAAAAAATAAAAAAAAAAAAACCCACAAAGTAAAGAAAACCCTGCATGAAGAGAGCTGCATATGTTTAAATGAAAAGCTGTACTTTTCATTATTTTCCTTTCCACATCACTTTAGAATCTGGTTAATTCGCATAGAACATTCAGTGAGATTTTAAACCTACTAGTTCTGTATTAAGCATGCAAAAAAAAAGAAAAAAAAAGAAGAAAAAATCCACATGCAGGTTGGTCTGCTTCTTTTATTTACAATGATGAGATATGGACAGCAGATTCGTTTAGTTAATGACAATATGTCTATTAGCTATTCAAAAGCAAAATGCACTTGTGTTTATATTGAAGTAACATGAAAAGAACAGTTTTTCTGTCATTTTGCAAAGCACACTGTGTGTCTGTGTATCGATATATTTTAGTTATAGAGACAAGTCACAATCTGCTTTAAGATTTCAAAGTGTGTATTGCGTACTCTGACAATATATACATGAATCAGAACCGCCTGTACCCCTCTGCTTTCAGTGCGGGGAAGGGAGCGAGCTCAGGAGGCCTCTGTTGGACTCAGTCTCATGCAACATGGCTGTGACGTGCTGGAGAGCAAACATTTCCATAGGTAGCAGTTAAGGGTCTGGAAAAATCCTGTCAAGCAGTGAAATGCATGCGTCAGTGGGAGCTGGGTGGCCCAGGGGCCAGGAGCTTGTCCCGCCATGCAGCTGCAAGGATTGCGCTGTAGCTGCCCTCCGACGGGATCCCTCCTGGCAGGGGGCAGCTGGGTGAGGGCCAGGGAGCCGAAAACATTTAGCTCGTCCATGCCAACCTCATTAGCTGGAATAGAAGGGCGTTGTGTGCTCCTCTGTCTCACCAAAGCCTTGTACTCGTTCAGCTGGAGTTACCGGGGAAGGAGCCAGGGCTCTGCCCGGCAGTGCTTGGGGCTGCATCCTGCTCGTGGGGCTGTGCAGCCCTTGCCACCCGCAGCCTGGCAGCCCGTGTGGCAGTCCGTGTGACAGCCTGTGTGGCAGCCTGGCAAAGTCACCAGCAGTGAACGTCCTTACTGGTTGGTTTTAAAAGTGCTTGGTTATAATGTTTGCTTGTATACTTATCCTGGTGTGTGATGTGCTTCAGGAGCAATTATGGTTTGAAAGCTGTGTACAGAAACCAGCTAGAATTGGAATCCTATTCAGTCTGCAGATTTTACGCTCCAAAAGAATATTTAGAGAGAAAGCAAGAGTAATTTCGATTGAAGTAACAAGGTAGAGTGAATATTGACGGTCTGGGGAGGGGCTGTGTGCTGGACCAGAGTTATAATCCTTTCTCTAGACACTGGATGAGAAAGCTGTACAAAAATATTGCCATCTCCTCTCTGCAAGGTCTGCTGCAAAAACCCTTCAGTCTGACAGAAAGAGTTCCATCAAAGGCAGCAGGCCTAGGATACGGCTGTAAAGCCAAGCCCTAGGTTTACTGTGTACAGAGGAATAAAGAAAAGGCTAAAGAGGCAGAAAGAAGTCTAGAGACTAATAAGCATTTGCTTATTTAATCTATCTAAAATCAAGCTTTTTTTTGTCCCCATTTGGTGCGGATGTGCTCCACAGCTATCTAGCCTTGGGAAAGGAATTTCTTTCATTTCTTTGTTATAAACAAGATAAGGGAAGATAAGGACTTGGCAATAAATAGCAGATACTTTTAGAACAAAACCCATGTGATTTTAAGGACTTGTACTCCACTCTCAGTAGTTTCTTTTGATTCAATAGGCTTTATTCATGCAAATGCATAAGCACATACTTAAATTTCCCTTAATTCAGAGAGAAATACTTTACTGACCTGGGCTGAGAAGAGCAGTTCATAGGCCAGTGCCAGAAATCGTGGTATTTAAGCCATTTTAGAATGGTGCCCTTATGGAGATCCTGAGAGCAGCTTTTCTGATTTAGACGTGGGTGTTGTGGCAGAGCAGCTGGCAGGTCTCGCCATCCTGCTACAGGACAGGCAGTTCTTACAGCTTGCTGGCCTGGCGGTGACATCTCCCTGGGAGCTCAGGGGCAGACCGAGGAGCAGTGGCTTTTTCTCCTGTGTCCCACTGGGGCAGCTGGGAGCTTTCCACATGGGCTTGGTTAGAAGCACGAGCTGCAGGAAGCCTGTACCTCCGCGGAGCGTTTTGTGCGTCTTCTCCCACTGAGAGGTTTGTGCTGGGCTGCAGAGTTGCTGGGGGGTAAGGAATGACTGCTGAGTGTGAAGAAAAGAGTGGTCACAGAGCCCAAGTGTTTTCCAGGCAGAAATGCTGACTCAGTATAGCACAGTGACAGCTCTTGCATGAATGCATCACGTTTGTCCACTGTTCAATGGATGCTGGACAAAGTTCCCCTGAAAAGTACCATTTCTTGCCAGCTCACTTGCTTCAGAGCCCTTGTTTTGATCCTTTTAAAATTAAACCGCAATTTCCCACTGGATGGGAAATTTTCTTGGTTTATTCCACACACAAAAAAAACAGCTTCTGTTTTATGTGTGTGGAAATTCTGTCTCTGTGAGCTGGCTCTGCTCACAGCCAGAGCCTGCTTTCCCAAAGCGATTCAGCCACACAGGAGTCAGATGTTATCTAACGCCCACGGGAATTAGTCCTGGTCGCCAGTTCTTGTGAATATTGCCGCCATTGCGGTGTTGCTCAGGGCTGTGAGAAGTGCCTGCTCCAAGCGGCGGGACTGGGAGGGCCGCACCGGGGCAGCAGGTCGGGTCGGGAATAAGGGGGGTTCCTGGACATTTCCATGGTGTCCCTTTAACACAACCCGTATCGGTCTGCTTGCTTCTAAAATACTGGACGATACATAAAAGTAGCTTCCCCAGTGTCTTGAAAGTGTTTAAGGTTTTAAAATTTTGTAAGTAATGGTGACTCAAATATTTCCTTTTTGGCACCAGCTAGCACAGCAAATGTTAAAAATACGGGATTTTGGAATACATTGTATGTTACAGGAGGAAATCAAAATTTGGAAATGGAAAGCAATGGCATGACATGTTTGGGCAAACACAGAGAACAATGTTGATTTACATTTTCTTGTTGCTGAAATGTACTTTGCTTCCCTGAAGAAATGACGTGAAGTGTTTGTGACGGTGAATGGAGGACAGCTTTGCATTGCTTACTGCAAAAAGACATTTGATCATTTCAGTGCCACAGGAGAAATTTGGAGGTTAATAAGGCTGCTCCAGCGATGTATAAAACAATGTCTAAAAGGAAGAAATATAAAGTAAAAGTTAGTGAGCTTTGCCAGGATATTTGTCATTTAAATATAAAACTGTAGTGGTGCCAATAGAAGCGAACATGACCTGTCAGCATTTTGGTTCATTACAATATCATTGTACAGCTATAGGCCAAGCAGAAAAACAAATAAATAATAATAATAAAAATACAGTTTGTCAAGCTGAGCCAGATTCTCACGGTAGGTATTCTATAAACAGCCCCTGTAATTCATTTCAATAGAGCGTAATTGGCTTTGCAAGGTTTTAAGAGCTTTCTCTTCAGGACAAACACAAAGACAAAATGTATTTTATACTAGATGACTTTTGCAGTTTCTTTCAAGTCTGTAAAATAATTCCTTTTTACACAGCAGTGGATGATAAATGTTTTCCTGGCTGCAGGGTTCTGCTGTGGATATGCAAAGTGGATTGCTGGAGTGTGAGCACCGACAGCTTCTGCTGAACCCATCCGAGCTAACAGGCCCACGGGGCTCCGTTTGGGTTTGGCAGGGCAGCCACCGTGCTCACATGTGGCAGCACGTGGAGTGTTTCGCTGGGTGATGGCTAGAGAATAACGCACCTGTTGAGACTGTGCTGTGTAGAGATATTTGGAACGTCTCTGGGGCCCTCTTTTAGTGGAGGGATGTAGGCAGGCCAAGGTGAAAATCAGAACTGTCAAAGTAAGCATCATGCTCCTCATTTCTATGTACACCCAAATTATTTGAGATTCAGATCACGGGCCTGGGATTTGTGGTGTGGAGGAGAGCATTAGTGATTCTCATGCTGGGTGTGCAAGGGGCTTTGTTTTTACTACCAAGACATTTTCATGAGAAATCCAGACCCTTAAGTGGCTTAGACTTAATGTAAATTAGCCTCTTATAAGAGGACTCGAGAAGAGAAGGTCTAATGAGATGTGAAGAAGCTTTTAAAGTACAATGTACGCTGATCAGTATGTGTATATGGCTTAAAGGTAACTTCTGCCAGCACCTAGGAGGGAACATTTAACACCTACTCCCCAGATAACATTAGAATCCATATTCCTTGTAGGCTGTGCAGAGAAAATTAGCATCTATTCCACAAAAAAATAACAACTTTTAAGACCCTTAACAGCTCTTTGATTAAAAGATCAAAAACTTTATGATCATGAATCAATCTAACACCTAAGTGGCCTGAGGAAATGTTTTCATCCTGTCTTTAGCAAATGAAAAACAAGGTCCTACCAGAAGCCACAGGCAGAGCTGGGGTCGTGCCCCATCGCCCAGTCCTGAACTCTACCAGTGGGTAATGTCCCCTGGACTGGACGGGTGATTTCCCAGCAAACTGCCTTGGCCTGGCCCTGTGGCCACATCTGCTCTCAGCCAACAAAAAAAGAGATTATTCCAGTCTGCATGAGCAGCCTCTGAATGTCCTGTACGTGGGTCGCATGCTTTGGAGGACACGGGAGGGTTCTCCCAGAGCTGACTGTGACACTTCTCTTTGGGAGCAGCAGCTTGCTGCAGAAAGGTGGCGAGACAGAAGCAAATCATCTGCAATAAAGTGGTTTTGGAAGGACACAGGCTGACAAGAAGATGGGATGACTGGAAATGTCTGTGCTGTAACAAATTATTGGCAAAAGGAGACAGTGGGGAAAAAATTGGACTGACAGATAATTTATACGTAACCACCAGCCTGAACCCAGCTCGGAGCTCTGGCTCTTCACTGCCAGACTCAGAGAAAATCTGAACAAAGTTCAAACTTCATTGCTAACACCCATCAACATAATGAAGAGAGTCAGCATCTGTGATACAACACTGCCAGGCTGCGAGGAAGGCTTCAATCCAGGGCCAGAGGTTTTCAGTCACCCTTCTGAACAACTTCTCCTTGCAGAATGCCTAGACCAGTGCAGGTACGGGTCTAGCTGTGTGCACAGCCCAAAGCAGCTGTCGAGCAAAAGACGTGCCTGGAAGATGTGCCCATGCCAGCGGCTGGTGGCAATGCAGAGGGTAACAACTTTAGCATCTGATGCTCACTGCAGCCTGCTCTGAGGCCCACGAGATGGCTTCCAAAATTCAAGTACCCAACTCCTGAGCTCCACAGGGTCCAAACACAGCTAAACCCTACCCGAACTGCTCTGCTCCCAGCAGACAGGCTGTGAAGAGCAACCAGAGACTGGGAGGGATTGATAATGGGAACAATAACACTAATAAGTGATTCAGAAATCTGTTTTAAATCCCTTTGTTAAGCCATTAACTGTATGTTCCAAACTCATCATCCTACTTGTCTTTAAGACACCAAAGTTCTTGGAGAGCTGCTGTGTGCAGCGCAGGGGGTGCAGGCGTAGGGGTGAGGAGGGAGGTGCCCCCCATGGGAGGAGGAGAGGACGGGTGCCCACAGGGCAGCAGAGAACCCTCTGAGCCCACACCACGAGTGCAGGACCGCATGCCGTTACCTGCAGCCAGCAGCACGGTGGCAGCCCATGGTGAGGGCTTGTCTTGCAACATACAGCAGCACAACCTCTGAGCTGCTAATCATTTTTCCTTTTTGGCAGCCAAACAAATGTTGCAAAAGAGTAGTTCTCAGCATCTACTGTACCCTGAGGGTTAACAAACATGTATGAGAAGAGCTCCAGACACAGAGCTGGCAGCCTCTGCTTCAACTTTATAGTATGTGGAGAGCTCTGCTGAGACTTAGGGATGGTGGGAGTTGCCTTTTCTTTCTTTTTTTTTGGCTTTTTTTGGGTGGAAGTGAGGTTGCAGGCATTGTCAGAGGAGCATGTGGAGCAATTACAGCAAAAGCACAGAAGACTGCTGGAGAAACTTCCTGATTTTAGAAGCCTGCTTCTTGTTATTTCACAGTAAGACTGCAAAGCACAAACTCTCCCAGCAGAGCCCAGGGCAGGAGCAGTGGTTTGGGCTGGGCTGCAGCAGAAGCCGAGGCAGGTGTGGGTATAGGAGGGGACGGACCCACGTGCCCTCGCACGGTGCTAGCGATGCTGTGCAGTGGCCGCTGCTCTGTGACAGCAGTGCTGGTCATGGGGTGGCTTCCAGCAGAGGGGTCCGGGCCTCTCCCTTGGCCGCCTTTTCCCCTTGCTTGGCAAAAAGGCGAGAGCGAGCCCGAAGGCCGAATTCCTATCCCACATCGGCAGGGCAGGGGTCTGCTGCACAATGGGGCCAGTGTCCTGGGCACGGGGCCATGTTGCCACCTCCTCAGCAGGAGATGCAGCAGCACTTTTGGTGCAGCACCTGGCCATGCTGGCCCCAAACCTCACCAAATGGTACGGTTTCTGTTTGTTAACCCTGAACCATCAGACATCTCAGGACTAGCACTGATGGTAAAGCTGCGATGTCAGAATTAAACTAAAGCATCACCAAGTGGCCACCCCAGGTCCATTTTAACTTGTAGCAAGTTCCTAGCTACTTAAATAATACTTAAAATGGTGATGTGGAAGGTGGTTTTCCACAAAGAGTTTGAGGCAAGCCAAGCTCAGGTAAGCAGAAACTCATGCATTTTATGGTATTTGGTTGATTCAGGGGCATAATCCCAGGTAAGCCCCTAGTAACCAGGTGAGGGCTGTAATGACACCAGGGTGAGGTCCCAGCCTGCCTCCTGGGCACTTTGTGTATGGAGCAGTAAGGATTCAGCGCATGGGTGACCAGCGAGCCACTGGCAGCGGGCTTTGTGGGGACACAGCAACACTTGTTTAACTTTGCTCTTGTCCCTACAGGCTGGAGGAAGTGACTAACTCCTGAACAGGCAGACAAGGACCTGGTGAGAGATTTCAGGTATGTGTTGGAAGGTAAAAATGTTCTGCTGGCCCCCTCTCTGGTCTTGGTGCTGTTAGTCAAGCCTAAGATTAGCTTCCCCAGAGAAATCACAGGATGCTAATTTGGGAGAAGGAAGCAGTGGGGATTTTTTATGCTAAGATGATAAACTAAAGGTCTCCAGCTGAGATATCCATCTGGGGAGATGAATGATAATTTGCCAGAACAGGGACAGCTGAAATTAATAATGATATTCTGCTGTAATTTGTACTACTCTCCTGCTAGAGTCAAGGCAGTGCAGTCACTGGGGATCTGTACCCGATTCCTCTGAATGAGAATTTGTCCCATTAATCTGAGCAGTTTAAAAGGAAGATGGCAATATCACCAAGCATTAGGCTTCAGTTGATCCAACAGCTTTTTGTGGGGACAAACAAATGCCAGGGCACTACATGTTCTGTGCTGCATCTACACTAGCTAACGCGCTGCGGCTTCACAGAACTTGTGGCTCCTTCTAACGCAGAGTTACCAGGCGTATTTTCAGTTTGCCATCTGAAGTAGAAAACCATGCCTACCCCCCGGATTTTACATGGGTAAGATATCCAGCACTTCTCAAGCCAACTAAAACGGCCTAGATTGAGCTGGACTGTAACAAACCACAGAAGTGACAGTGGAATGACCAGAATCTCCCAGCTGCAGCCAGGTTCCAGCCTGACTGGATTTCAGGTGCCTCTGTGCTAGGCCAGGTCCCTGCAATGGATTTCAGCATGTCACCAGCAGTGACCCTGCAGCCTTGCCCCGCCTACCCCTGCCACCTCTGGTTTCATATCTGTTAAGTGAGGGGAGCAAAACTGCAGAAAATGCTCTCAAAAGGTTAAAAAGAAAAATGCAATAGAAATGCTGGCCAAGCCAGGCTCTCAGCTCTGGAAGCTTTCTCATTCTCAGTTTGAGCTTGGACATGTGGAAAAAATAATAGTCATAAAACGACTTGCAGGCCCTCGCAGTCTAGATGAAGAATAAACAATGCAAAGGGACACAGCAAAGAGGAAGAAAACGAAGATAAATGATGATTGTCCTCCCAGCAGTAGAAGCATGGAAATTAGGACAGGGTAACAGGCAACTTAATGCCAGCATATGCACTGGAAAAGTGGAGGAGGCCCCAGGGGCGATTAAATATGGCTGAAGAAATGGCTAGCATTGGCCTGGGAGAATCATCAAAAGAAGACAAACAGAGAAGCAAATGAGAATACAAACACAGGCATTGATCACAGAAACATGAACAACCCCAGGCCAGCCCACAAAACACAGCACATTGTTATCTGTCTGAGCAGGACAACGTGTCTGGGCAACGGAGAGAACAATCAATCTCTGTGGGCTAACATGAGTCCAGAGAACAAGAACAAAAGGGTTCAATATTGCAGAGTTAAACTGCAAGTTTGGGTTTGTTTTGTTTTTAAAAGGGAAAAAAAAAAAAAAAATGTTACTGCTTCAAAGCAGCATGAGCAGGGAGCTTAGGAAAGGTGTGCGCGAGAGAGCAAGCAGCGTTTTGTGTTCTCGCAGGCATTGCGAGGGATACCTCCAGGTTTTAAAGAGAGGATTAAAGAGCAGAGAATGCGCAAAGCACGGGTGTGAATCCAAGCACAGCCCCAGGGGCAGCCAGCCTTGTGCTGCACAGAGCACGGCTGCCCACTGGAAGTCGCTTGGGCTGAGTTCCTGCTCCACTAGCTTGGGGTGAGCACAAAGCTGCTGCTTGGTGTTGGGGAGCTGCCACCTGGGGCAGGGAGGAAAGGAAAGCACCAGAAAGGGCTGACCCCAGGTACAGATGGGGTGCTCTGGAACCAACTGAGCGGAAAGCTCTGGAGGAAAAGTGACAGACCACAGTGGAGGACATTGCTGAACAAGGCTGCAACTTCTCCGGCAGTGCAGTAAGCGGGCACGCTGCAAAATGTGGGCAATAACCACAACTGCTCTGAAGTTGTCATTGAGCTGTACAGAAAGACTCTGTACATTTCATCTCCTGATCAAGAGAGGATCAAATTGCTGCACACCAGCCACACCTGTGTTCAGTCTCTCTACTAGCAATGATTGCTGGCAGCTGTGTCCCTGCCTGGCTGTGAGCTCATTGTCAGGCACAGGTGTGGGTCCTGGAAGACCCTGCCTCTAGAGGCACCGGGGCAGTGCTGCTGGGCTGGCAGGTATGGTGTGATGGAAGGGCTTCAGGAGGAGCCGTGTGGTTCTGGGGAGCTTTGACTTGGACACAAGGTAATTTTGTGATGTGTTATCTGCACTTGCAGGGAGGGACTGCTGAGGTGCCTCCTGTGGGGGGACAATTTTAGGCTGGGAAGTTCCATGGTTAGAGTTGCAGCGAGACCTTGTGGCAAACCGCACGCTGTACTGGGATGGGGCTCACTGTGGGAAGTGGAGTGAGGACCTGGCCCCAGACCTGCTGTAGGACCCAGGGCTGCATACCAGTGCCATGTCCCCTGGGCACTGTGGGCAGGACCGATGGATGTGGCATTCGCTGGGGCTGGTGGGAGGGCACCAAGCACACAAGCACACATCTCTTGCTGCTTCAGAGGAGATGGAGGTGGTGGTGATGACCTTGTAAGCAAGCAACAGCAACTCCAGGGCCTCCCTTCATATAATGCCTGGAAATGCTCCTGTTCAGGCATAAGCATGTGGCTGACCTCAAGCAAATGGGTGAGCTGTGTTTTTATTGCTGTAAAATGGTGCGAAGTTTACTGACAGACTGGGCAGGTGGGGGGGAGTTTTAGTCACAGAGAAGGTTCAGTGGTCACCAAATGCTAATCCACAACTGTTCACAGAGCCATGTTGTGTTCACAGCTTGCTGTTTAGCCTGTGCAGGAGTTAAAACTGGATTTTAGCATGGTGCGTGGTTATTAACTGTATAAAAAGCGTGGCTATGAAAGTAGCAGCACATAGGCGATTTGCAGTAGTTTTATTTACATGTATATAATACAAATCTGTGTACTTCCTATATGATTGCGTTTACCTGTACAAGATATGTCCCACGAGAAGCAAAGGGGGCTGATGGCAGATTTACATAGGATCTTATACTGTGGTTTTCTGGCTTTCAAGATATTGCTAATTTGTCTATTTAAAAAACAAAGAACGCTGCTTCAGAGGCTTGGTGGTAAGCCTTCGTATTCAAGGATCAGATGGCTGTACTAGTGTTTCCTTTCTGTTAGGAGGAGACTCATCCAAAGGATAAAGGGCAGGTAAGGCACTGGGGTGGGACTTGGGGTGACATCTGTGCTCTGGGATGTGACACTGGCCGCATTGCTTGTGTCTGCCTGGTCACCATGCTCGGCATGGAAATGAGGGCAACAGCTGCTTTTCCTACACTCTTACTGTGTAGGGTTTCTGTGCTCATGGGCCAGCTATTACTTTATAACCTAGAACTGGGGCTTTTGGAAAACAAAGAGTTAAAGGTGAAACTGTCCTTTTCCAACCCCCTAAGCATCTGCTGGCAGAATGAGACTTCTGGAGCAAAGCACTGGGCATAGGCCGGGCTGTGCTGGGGGCTGCTGCCCGTGACCCCATCAGATTTCAGGTCCCAGTGAGGCGAAATCAGTTTTTGCTCTTTAGAGCAGTGCAGGCACGCAGAGTGCTCAGAGAAGGTGCGAGGGCTCAAGGACTTAAAGATGTTTAATTGGCTTATGGAGCTAAACTCCTTAAAGAACTTAAGCTGCTGTGAAAGGGGAAGCTGGCTTAAATCCCCAGCTCGCCCTGCTGGAAGCCTCGGCCCGTGTGCAGCGGGGAAGGGCTGCCTGGGGCTGTGGCAGCGCTGCTGGGTGTTGGGGCCTCTCTGCGCCAGGGAGCACCCTGAGTGGCTGCTGGGAGCGGCTGTGATTGGAGGCGTCCCGGCGCTCCTCCAGTTACCCTAGGAACCAGAGAGAGACCATGGGGAAATGTGGACAGACCAGTGGGTTTCTATGTGCAGCCTTTGTTTCTGCTTTGTTGTTTTTTTTTTTGTTTCTTTTTTTTNNTTTTTTTTTTTTTTTTTTTTTTTTTTTTTTTTTGCCTGGTTTCTGCTTCAGCTACTGGTTCTCATTGTCTGTTGTTATTGGAGTGCCCACCATTTTCTCCCTAGGAGAAAACCTCAAGAAGTCACTTGTCTGTTAATGAGGTGAGAGCTTTAGCTCTTCAGGATGGGCACAGTAAACTGTTTTGTACCTTGGCTGTTACTTTTTGTGCCACCTACTTGCGCTTCAGCACCTCTCTAAAAACACAGAGTGGTCCAGGACCCTTCTCACCAAAGCCAGCTGGGAGCATCTGACTTCCCTGCTCATGCAGCTGTGGTCCTCCCCACCACAGCCCGGCACCAGGATGTCCCCTGCCTCTTTGTGCCCCCTGGGAACCAAGCAGCAGTTATTTAGTGTTTGTTTCCAGGTAATCAACTGAAAGCAGTGAACGATGCCAGTCCCAAACCTCCGCCACAGTCGCGTTCCTTCCCCGCCGTGGTGCTTCTGTGACTCGATACTGGTGAGCCACCAGCAGATGGGAGCGCTGGTGGGGCCCAAGAGCCACGCTGCCCAGGGCTGCAGGCAGAGCTGGAACTTGGCTGAGAGCAGAGTGCTGGGGATCGATACACTAATGCAGTGGGTGTGCAGATAGGGTTGGCAGAAGTCTGCAGGAAAAGGCACGGACTTATTCCTGAGTTAGTGTTGGAAGAGGACACTGCTGCTCAAGGCTCGCATGAGCTCCCCCATCCAGCAGTCTCACACACACAAAATTAGGCAACATCCCAAAGACAGGACTAAATTTCCCTTGAGGAAAATAAGAGGATTTAAAAGGCTCAGGCACTGCGCTGGGGCATCCAAGTATGCTTGAAACGTTCAAAGTTGACAAAGTACCAAAATGAAAAGCAACTTGGAACTGAATGGAAATTGGAGTGAGAATAGAGGAGGCTTTCCTGAAGATGTCTAATGGGTCACAGAGGGCAGGGTTTGTTCCAAAGGCCTGGAGGAGGGCTCGTAAATTACAGTTCCTCTTCTACTTTTTTTTTTCTTCCCTCTAGGAAAGGAGAAGCAGGGGGCCTGGGAACTGCAGATGTGTAACTGGGGCTTGAGCAATGAGGTGGCTTTTTTCGTAGCTAAAGATGAGCTTAAAATTGTGTAATTTTGCGAGGCACAAGGTAGGCTTGCAACACGACAGAGAAAATCCATTCAATTTACTGAGAATGTACCCAGGCTGATGCATGACATTGAGAAGTTTAAAAAGATGAGACAACATTTTTTTTTTTTTTTTTTTTTTTGAATGTGCATGAAAGTGGTCCCACTTTCAGAATTGCTGGATTTTTCTTTCCTCTGGGGTGGAAAGGGACAAACCCAAACCCAACATCTCACCCCGAAGCCCAAGGCCCTGAGTTCATTTTTTTTAATAGTTCCTTTTAATCTGACGATTCCCTCAAACCAAGGGTGATTCAGATATGAGTTCCCTCTTAGCTAACCACCAAACTGCAGTGGTTTGGATAAAAGGGAACCCCGATCTGAGTCATCTGAGGTCAGCATTTGGTTGGCAAAATCAAAATTGCGCCTATGAGATTTTCTAAAAGTAAATAAAACCTCTCTGTCTGTCAGGTAAGTTACCACAACTTGTCTTGCTTTCACAAAAGAAGTTGGGTGCGTGCCACATGATATATTGACTGATTAGATTTAACATGGTAGTGATTAAACTGTGCTATGTCAGTTTTCTTTGATTTTTGTTGTTGTTGTTTTTGTTGTTCAGAGAAATCTGCCTGCAAAGCAGCAGCAGCTATTTTTTCCCATAATTGCATCTGTTTCAGAGGGCAGACAGATGTTGGTCTGAAATTCATTATGGTATTCATAAAACCCACTGGGATCTGATGACCTAGTAACATATAGCTACTGTTCCTTGCAGAGCATTTACAATGGTTGCCACTTGACTGAAGAGAGAACTTTGCGGACGATAGGAGGGAATAACCTATAGCTCAGCAGACAGCAGCAGTATAAAATGTATGAGTTCAGTTTATTTCCATACATCATCTTGTTCTTTATTTTGCAAATTTGCAAGCCAGGCTTCATGCACTGGTGTTGCCCTAGCAGATAGCCAAGCGTATAGGATACCAGGCACATCATCAAGGTGAAATACCCAGTGGTGAAGGAAAGAAAATTGCAACAGGAAACATTCTAATGGAGGGACAATGGAATAGAAATGGCTGTCACCCAAGGAAGCAGTTACTGGTGTGATTTGTGTATTACAGCCCAAAGTCAAGGATTCAGTTGGCTCTGAAATGGAGCATCCAGAAGCCAGAAATGCAGAATATCCTCGTCCCCCAAAGCAGGGCTCTCCTCTCTGGATGTGTGTGCGCGGCTGTGGCCGGGGGTGGCAAGGAAGTGTGCTGGGCTGGGAGGGAAGGGGCAGCTTCCCACAGCCGCGCTGCTGCTCGGGGCCAGGAGCTGCAAGGCTGGCACAACGCTAGGGCGTGCTGCCTGCCGGGCCAAGCAGAGCTTGGGAAAGGGCTTCTGCTGCACGGGGCCGCTGCCGGGTGTGCCTGTGTGCGCTACTGGAGAGAAAATAAATTTCTGCAGGAGTGCCAGCGAGCAGGGTGCAGTCTGTGGGGGTTTCACGGAGCCCTGTGTTTTGGGTTTTGGCCCAGTAAGTGAGGTGGGCGTTCTGGCTGTGGTCCAGCAGCAAGAGGCACTTTTTCCACCTCGCCCCATCCATTCAGGAATTGCTGGGGAAGGAAGCTGCTTGGTCTCCTTTTGGATATCCTGTGCAGCTAACCTAGCACGGCCGCCAGGAACTGACAGAGTTATTTAATTTTTAAAGGACTGAAAACTGTCTGTGCTACTGTGCGTTGTACGGGAAGTGACTGCTTGGTTGTGTTTGTCTGGGTCCCTGGTGTTCCCAGTTCACCGAAGGCAGGGACCCTGCCCCTCGATCCTAACGCAGCAAGGGCCCCCTGCAACGTGCTGGCCTGAAGGCAGGTTCAGGCTTCCAGCGTTGGTTCATTTGTTTTCACGTCCTTTAACCAAGTCAGGATGTCAGTAACTGCGTGGCCACAGCCCGGAGCTCAGACCTGCCCTGCAGCCCCAAGGACCTGTGCCGTGTGCAGCCCAGGTGGGGTGTGCTGCTGTTTCCAAGGTGCAACCCAACGCGGCTCGGCTCTGCTCTGCGCTTGTCAGGTCACACACAGAGCAGGGGCAGCAGAGCTCAGGCTGCACGCAGACAGAGCTGGGCCGTGTACAACCCTGCACAGGGTTTTAATGCCTAGTCTTGTTCCTGACAGCCCACCAAAGCCACCCACAGCAAGAACCGTGCTGTAACTGAAATG
The DNA here is from genome assembly GCA_013399715.1 of Alectura lathami. Lineage (NCBI taxonomy): Eukaryota > Metazoa > Chordata > Aves > Galliformes > Megapodiidae > Alectura > Alectura lathami. The sequence continues at coordinate 246,194 of VXAV01010099.1, read as the reverse complement.
AAAGGGATCAATGTTTAAGGTTAGTGGCTCGCCTACTAGGTCAGGATTTTTAGCAGCAGAGATTTCGCACTCCAGGAGCTCACAAAAGCTGTTAATAGCAATAAATCACTTCCAGGATGGTGCTTAAGGGGCAGCCAGCAGCCCCTGCTAGGAGCGGGTGCTGGGCTCCACCCAAGCCAGCTGCTGCCGCCTATGGTGCAACCAAGTGAGGGCAAAGTGGTTTCTGAAGGCATGAGACAAAGGAAATATTGGCCTTCCTTTGTGAGCAATCCACAGAGCTCCTGGGAAGGGGGAAGGTGAAGTCTGTCTTGGGTGCTTACAGGGGTCCTGTTCCACCTGGGTTGCAGGACGGGCATGCTTGTGGGGCCAGGCTCTGCTCTGTGCCGTGCAGCTGGGAGCTGGGGAGCCAAGAGGCTGGGAACTGGGGCTCCTGGTGCAGAGCTGCAGATCGGGTCCTGGTGGGGCCGGCAGTTCTTGCTGCCGAGGGTGTGGCACCCCCTGAGCAGTGTGAGGGCGCTGCTGCAGGGAGAGCATCCTGCGTGCCTTGCTCTGCTGGGTGACGGTTTCTCTGAACTTACAGTTTAGAGAATTGAGAAGTGCTGAAAAGAGTCAGTTTGCCCAACGCAGACTGAAATCAACCTTTAAAAGCTGTTTATTTCCTGCAGACAGGAAATCCTGCTCTGTTACGGGTTATCTTTTTTTTCTTTTTCCTGCCAACTTCACACCTGTAGCGAGAGCCTGGCACAAACAAAGCCAGAGGAAACAGGCCACTGTGCCAGCTCGAGCCTCTGCTCGAACATGCGCTTTTTTGCAGGCACTGCTGCAGCCCAGTGCCATGCTGGGGGTCAGTGGAGAGCCCTGGGTCAGCCCCTCAGCCCCAGGGACAGCAGCATTTCCTTGGGGGAGGCAGAGGAAGTGCATCTCCCTTGGTGCCTGCGCTTCCCTTTTTGTACAAAACAACCTTTGCATGCACGCAGGCGTTTGAAGTGGCTGTGCTCAGGTCTGTGGCTGCTGGGTTTGGCTGCGGGGCTTTCACGCGTCCCCTCCCGGCGTTCAGTTGGTGCGAGCTGTGGTGTGCAGTGACGTACTTTGGGTTTTACTTTGCAACCACTGCTTTTTCCCCTCTTCTACCCTGATAACTTCTGTGATTTCTGTGTTACTTATTATGTATTTTCATTTTAATTTGTTGCCCTTCTTTAAAGTGTCTTGCTGTCAGAGGAACCTCACCTGGGGCTGAGTCATGGGGCTCTGAGGGGGGGCATCAGTGGGGGCCCCACACAACTCCAGGCTGTACCCAGATGGGGCTGCACAGCTGGGGAATGAGGCCAGCAGTGGCCCTGCCCCAGAGCTGTGAGCCGAGAATGAATATTCCTTACTGCAATTTTTTTTTAAGTTTTAATGGGAAAA